>JARHVA010006062.1:250000-605000 GCA_037957365.1 Torreya grandis
AAATAGAATAACTAAAATATTAATGCACCTCCATAATTATAAAATGGACTTCAAAAAACATGCACATAGAATTCACTATCAATATGATACAACCAAGTTGTAATGGCCATTGTCTATTTTGTAGTTAAATTAATACAAAACCAATAAATAAATCACAAAAATTTACATGTTCTATTCAACATTAAAAACCAACACAAAATGTTATGCTAACATGCCAAATAATAATAAAAAGACTATGTTTTATTTTTATACCAAGAACCCAGTTCAAACTAGCAAGGCCAAGTCACAAAACAACACAAAGTTTTAAATATAATAATTACTTAAAAAATAGTCAAAAAATGAAATAATATGTTGAATAAGAGTTATTCCTTGCATTCACAAAATAATTTCTAGCTTCCACCTCTATAATGTAGAAAACTAGTCCAAGCAATTTAATAAAAATGAACAAATAGAAAATTCCACTAAAACCCATAGCATGGTGGACAAGGAAAACAAAACTATAGTTAAAAATCTAAATTAATCTCTTACCTATAATTTCCTCACCATTTTCCTTGGCTACCATGCATGAAATTTGGTATAGTCTCCACAAAATGTAGGGTTTCCAAACATGCAAGTAAAAATGACCAATAAAAATCCCTAATAAGGTTAGAAGTGTCTCAACTCTTTTTTCATTGAATGGAAATATAATTCCATCAAGAAAATTCCAAAATCAAATTGAAAACATTGAAAAAATGACACGCCCTAAGGTGGTTCATGTCCACTATTACATTTCCTTAGTAAAGCCAAGCCAAGACTTGGTCTCTATTAACATTGAATTCCATAACAGTTATAAACCATAATCAAAGACCTTAATTCAATTAAATAAAAGATAAAGACTAATTCAATTTTTTTAATTCCTTTGAACCATATCAATAGTTAATAACTTCAATAAATAATAATATGACTAGTATGTCACTCATAAGTCCCACACAAAACATGACTTTGATAATGAGTCAAATAACATCAAAAACCAAATCAATGTAAAAAATCAATAGGCAATAATCAAGATAAAATAAAATAAATATTAAGAAAATTAATCAATAACAAATAGCATAGTCCAAAAGATTACACATTTCAACAATGCCAACAAGTGTTGATTAGAACAAAGTGTCAAAATCAATTGAATAAAGTAATGATCGAACATGAATTCAAAACTGACTAATGATCAACTCAATAATGAAATTGAATAAAATAAATGATAAAAATTCATCAATATAAAAATGACTTAAAACATTCATAACATTCAAAGTTTAGTATTGAAGTTTTACATTCATTATTTCTTTTAATTTACTTTCTTGACCTCACTCGACTGCTCAGAGTCACATCCAACCTAGTTCATATCTGGTACATACAGTCATAATAGACCGTCAATAATATCCATACTATATAAGAGAAATAAATTCAATAAAAATATTAAATTTAATAATGTAACTTAACTAAATAATAAATTAGTAAATTATTAAGGATAAATATCCAATGTTATAATGGAAATCATATCAAATAACTATCTTAAAAATAATAATAATGGATCAAACATAGATTACAAAACTATATCAAAATACTAATCCAAACAGTTATATCCTAAATAGTTCATAACTAAACCATAATAATATGTGAAATAAATGTAGTCAAACAGGGTCATGATATCCTCCTATAATTGGAAAGAACTATCCCGATGATCAAAACAACCAAGGATAATGTCATTTGAAAAGACTCTCATCTTTTCAAGTAGCGCTTGTTTCATATGAAGGATCCCATTGAACCATAATTTGGGAAATCTCATGATTTATTAATTTAATGTTATGATGGTTTAATATCCTCACTAGATTCAACAACATATTTTCCTCTTCCAAAACTTGAATATGAATCCAATCCAAAACATGAGAAAGATTAATCATATATTTTATTAAAAATGAAACACAAAAAACATCATGAATATGAGATAGAGAAGGAGGAAGGGCTAATTGATAGGTAATAAGACTAATCTTTTCCAAAATTTTAAAGGGTCCTACAAATTGAGGAGTTAATTTGGATGACTTTCCAAACTTAATCATACTTTTATGTAATCTAACATGCAGAAAAAATTTATCACCAACTTCAAATTCATGTGATGACCTATTTTAATGATCATATCTCTTTTGTATATCAAAGTAAAGCTTTATACTTTTCCTTATGGTTTCCATTTACATATCATACTCCTATAAAACATCAAGATAAAAAATAGTTTTATTTTCTAAATTTTCCCAACCAAATGGAGTTCTACACTTACATCCATACAAATCTTTGAAAGGAGCCATCTTAATTAGAAAATGGTATGTGTTATTATAATCAAATTCAATTAAGCATAAATAATATTCTCATTTAACTTTTTGATCTATCACATACATTATTAATATGTCTTTCACAACCTAATTTAGTCTTTCTATCTAACCATCCATTTTTGGGTGATAAGACAAACTAAAATTTAATCTTTTACCAAAAGTAGTAGTCAAAGTTTACAAAAACCTTAAAGTAAATTTTTTATCTATATCATAAATAATAACTTTAAGCATGTAATTAAGTCATACTATTTATTTAAAAAAAACATTTATAAAATATAGATGCTTCATCAGTTAAATTTCCAGTAATGAAATGAATAACTTTAGTAAATTTATCTACTACAACTAGAACAATCATGCTTGCTTTGTGATTTTGGTGAACTAGATATGAAATATAAAGAAACCATATCTCACTTGCCTTATGGAACATCATGAGGGTAAAATATTCCTCCTAGATGGAAATTTTTAGCTTTCAAACACTAACATTCTAAACATTTTTCCACAAAGTTGGAAACTTTATGTTTCAAACCATGATAATAATACAACCTTTTCAGCTCATGTGTCATCTTTGTGACACTAGGATGAGTAAAATAAGGTTCTTCATGCATTTATTTTATATAAATTTTCCTTATGTCACCATAAATAGGCACATAAATTCTATTTTTATGTCTGATTAAACCATCAAAATCAATAAAAAAGTTATAAAATTTCTTTTTTATAGGCTTGCTAGCCACATTTGCACTTACATTTTAGAAAAACTTATCATAATGCTACTAATCTAAGATTTTAGTTCTAAAATTATTATGAATAAAAAATAAGGAAATGAGATAAGTGCATTGGATAAGTCCATCATCAACATGATTCTCCTTACCTTTCACATATGAAATATTCATATCAATATTACTCAAACATTCTAGCCACCTAAGCTCACATGTATTTAGATCATCCTAGGAAAATAAATATTCTAGTCTATGATGATTAAATTTCACTTCAAAATTCTTACCCATCAAAAAGTGTTTCCATTTATTCAAATCATGAACAATGGAATCAAGTTCTAGATCATGAATGGTGTAATGTTTCTCATGGTATTTTAGTTTTTGTGACTCGTAGCCACAACTGAACCATCTTGAGTTAATACACCACCCAAGACTTTTTTGGATGTATTTATATGGGTATTATGCACATCATAAATTTAAAAATGTTGCCTCTAACTTTTTAGGATCTCAATGGAGGTAAACACCACTCTAAGGCATGAGTTTCAAGTATGAATTAAATAACCTTGTAGTGGAATACCAATCAAAGGATGCAAGTTGTTAACTAAATTTACTTATAATAAAATTAATCATAGTATATAAATCAAAACCTAAGTGAATGAAATGGATGGGTCATATATATTATATAGTGGGTAGGTGTCAATCAAATAAACATCAAAAGGAAGGAAAGGTAGAGTAGAAAAGAAGGTTCTATAGTCTCAAGGGGTTACTTCGTAGGTTGGTTCATTCATGAACAAGTGCTTAAAAAAATAATGTTTTTTATTTGTAGTTTTTACATCCTCACATGAATAAACACTTAGGGATTTTATGGGAAATGGTATATGAAACTTAGTGGTCTCAACTAAAGGTTTCTCCATTTAGAGTTTTTATCACACACCCTTAGCTGGAAGATTATATTTCAAACCAAGAATATGTCTAAGGCAATGGTGTCACACACTTAGAAAATTATACTAGAGACAAAACACTCCTTCATAACTCAATTTATTAACTTAGTTCAAAAAAATTCATAAAATTAATGAAATCTACTAACTTCAATAGCTTTTGCACATCCAATATTAACATACAACAAGATAACAACTAAAATTATATGTAGATTTTCGACACTTCAAATTGCTGAGTTAATACAACCAAGAAGAAAAAACCTTGATAACAGAGAAATGGAAGGAAATAACACCAATATAGTTACATGACAATCAGAACTAATTTCTTCCTATATTGATAAAACTTCCAACCTTGTGGAAAGTGTAATTACTTGAATATATAGACTTGGGTAGGGGTCACCTCATCCTCCAAGTCCATGTAGACTCATAGTTACATTATGTAATTATAACCTTAGTTATATTTTTAGCATAATAATTGAATTTATGCTTGCTCATATTTAAATACAACTACTTTAAAATATGTTGGCATGTATAATGCAATACAACATGAGCATGCTTAAAAATAATTTAGGTAAATCTTAGATTTATGTGTCGATTAAATTAAATTTTATTAAAAAAGACAAGTATTATCCACATGTCTACATACAAAATTAACATTAAAATAAGGCTTACAAGGTGGTTACATGGCACTGCTAGTGGCTATAGGTGTTAAAGTTGTAGCTTGTACTAAACTAGAAGTTGAAGTATCACCTTTTTATTTTCTTCCAACACTTGATAGTGTTTGTTTTCAATGTCATACTAGCACCTAATGATGTCCATATTTATAAATTGATGTATATACACCTTATTAACTTATAAAAGTATACTTTCATGCTCATAATTTTTATTTTTTAAATTGATTCTAAATATTTCTTCTTTCATGACCTTTTTTTTAGAAAAAATCAGCTCAACTTCTATTTCTTTTAATGTCAGTCCTTGTAATTTTTATTTGAATATTGTTGAAGCCTAATGGAGGAGCTGATCAAAATTGGCCATGTTGATGAGGATACACATGGAATCCCTAGCCAATGATATCTTTGACTCCTCTAAAATCGTCAAAATAAGAGTTTTGTGCTCTATGTATTTAGTTATTACTACCTCAACTACTATGATCTATTCTCTAGCCTCTTGTGTCTTGATGACTACCAAATTGTGGGAATTCTTAGCCTCCAATGGTGACATAAAATTTAGGTGAAAATTTTATTACTATTTTATAAATAATAATAAAATTTATTTTATTTTAATCCTATTTCAAATAATTAAACAATTTAGTAGTTTCCACTATACAAGGTGCCAATTCTACCATCATTAGAGTAATAGATTCAAGGATATTATACAATATAGACATGGAATTTTGCACATCTATATCTATCTATATGGAAATGTGAATTAATTTTTTTTGTTTCATTTTTTATTCTATTTCTTTCTCCAAATCATTTCTTTCCACTTCAATTCCTTATGTATCTCAACTAGAGCATCCTTATGGGTTTTAAAATAGAATTTGAAATCTTATATGTATGAGGACTATCCCAATTTCCTATTCTTAGTTTTGAACAAGGTGCACACCTCTTTATCTCTTCTAATATGACCCCTCTTTTGGTCTCACTTTCCATTTTCCTCTTCCTTACCCTTTGGATACTCCTTATAGATTTTTTAAATATAGAGCATACAATGGGAAACTCCATAATTACAATATCAGGCCTTTGAGAAGTCTCTAATTATATGTTATTTCCCCAATACATGAGCACTAGTTTGATTGTATCTATGGGTTGAGTTTCTTAAACTATAATATCACCCAATAATTGTCTTGATGTCTATTAAAAGTTTCTTCAAGTAAGGGATAAGGAAGTGAAGGCCAAATAATTTTAGACCAGTCCACTCTACCATACTAAGGTAGTGGGTGGAAAATATAGATTTGATTATTAATTTCAGCCTTATTCATTATTATCATAGTAGTATCTTGAGAGGAAATGGGGGGATACACTAGTAAACCTAGCCAAGAAAATTAAACATGGCACTGATGGATTTCTACTACTCCCCTAGCCTTCTTGGTTTCCTTTTTATTTGTCTTTGGAGGATTTGGGATAGTAGTGGAAGGAAACATAGTATACATAATATAAATGGATAAAAAATATGAAATTAAAGGTAGACTAAATGGGGGAGTAGGAGTAAAAGTGATAAGAATAATTATATTCTACATTGGGGACAAGCAGAGTTGGTTGGGAGCTTGGTTGGGTAGTAGCAACCTCCATATTTGGTACCAAAATATAAGAGGGACCACTAGGACTAAGTGAAATAGAATAAAATGTACTAAATTTCAAAATATAAACATAAGACATAATAAGAGTAGTGGAAACTATAGGTTCTTCTTGCTCACTTGATAGTTGCTCATGTAATGGTGATTTCCCATTTATTTCTTAGAGGCTTAGAATCTTTTATATTTAAAGTTACACTACTCATCCATATATTCACCTCCATATTCCTCTTATGGTGTCCTTTTGTTGATGGTTCCTGAATAACTGGACTCTATAGAGGGAGTTGAGCCCTCATATTCCTTTTATAAGAAATGATTATTTTCCGAACTATGTGAGGGTCCTCTTATGTGGTTGTGACTAATGTAATCATATATATAACCTTTGGTATTGATGTATCACTTGGATGGGTAGGTCCCTTAGAATCTAAAGATTCATGATAAATGGGGTCATCTTGTGCTCCCTTAAGTGAGGTATCATGCACCCTTCACTCCTTTACTATTTTGAGTGCCATAGGGTGTGTTTCTGAGGGTTTCCATTGATTATTTGTTGGTTGATAGGGCCTATTAACAAAAAAAATATAATTTATCCCATTCTCCAGCTAGTGTGAGTCTAGTTTGTGTGTCTTCACTTGAGATAGAATGTTATTCTTGAATAATTTTTAAGAGGTCCTATTCCAAATTGACTATTTTTTCCTATTCCTTAACTTGGGCATCATATTTAACATTAAGAAATAATAAATAATGATCATATGGCTCATGTTGGTATGGAATGATGAGTCCTTTAATGTGTTTCTATACATGGCCATGTACATCCCAGTCCTTGTGAGGTAGGGCAAACAGTGAATAATGCTACGTACACTTGCTTACTTCATATAAATGCTTATGATTTACATAGAAAAATCTCTAAATAATGAGGTGGTAGACATGAAATTAACTCTTCTTGCTCTTGTGCATGTATTCATCTATTCTCCACCACACCTTGTAGGTAATTTATTTCTCTACCAACTTGTCAAGTACATACTTGGGGAGGCATATGGGTACCATATTATATCCTATGACCATAATAATAGTGTAATATAGGTACAACCAATAGTCCCCCTAATCAATAGTGTATCTAAAATGATTTTGGATACCCTAGGTAGAGGGGACTGATGGATATCCATCTAAACTTGGGGGTATATATCTTATGTAATGCATATAATGTTATGAGTGTATGCATATATGTGTATGCAATAATAAGAATCACATATACTTATCTTGATATATCTTGGATTTGGGATCCAAGCTGACCCATTATGAACATAGACTATGACTAGAATAGTGTCAGAAAGGTCGGACATCATGTATAAGTGGCCCCCCAAGGCCTCTTATCTTTGTGTAATATTTTCTCCCATAACCTTACACTAAGTATTTAACCCAGAGTAAACATCAAGTCTAAGATCATTAGTAAGTCAAGAATTAGAATCCACTCCTGATGGAGGAATTTGATGCTCTAATAGTTGAATAACGTATTTAATAGGGCCATATAATTTTGGATTCCCATCATAAATCAGGTCACTAGCATTGGTTGTTTGTCCTTTAAGTTGATGGTCTCCCTAGGAACCATTAATTTGCTTAGTGTTTTCTCAATTTATTTCTCTTTCATCCACAAGAATACCCTATGAAAATAATAAGTAGCATTTGTAATTGGGAGGGAGATATACCTTTATAACACATTACCCTTGATGTATGCCAGAACTATATTATGTTTCAAATGGTGCAAGAATGAACCTTTGATCACCTTCCTAATGAAGAATAAGTATCATAGGAAGTCAATGCATATCATGACCTTACGATTTACTAACATGTAGTGTAACCCTTAGAATTTGAAGGGGAGGAGGTCTGTACCAAATTTTCATTGATCTAGAATCAAGCTCTCTTTATGGGTATGCACATCAACCTAATGTATCACTTCCCACAATGATGAATAGTTATTATAGTCATTATTTAATATTACGGGATTAAATAATGTGTTGTTGTATTTAGTTAAATCCAACCTTGATGGGAAAGAATTCCTTTAAATTCTTTATATGAGAATGCCATTTCTATTTGACTATGTTGATATTAGTTTGGTTTGTGAATTAACATCTCGGCTCTCTTGGGTATCCTATATGCTTGAAAACCTAGTAGATATGGCTTAATAAAGGTGAATCAACTAATTTTGAAGTTATTAATACAAAAATCTTTGATATATATTTATCATACATTTCCAATTCATGCACCATTAATTTCTAATATCTATAACATTAATTTTTTTGTTTAATTTAAAGTTTGCCACTTTATTTGGTACGTATGTTACATATTTATTATTAATTCTTAATAGGAAGCCACATCACTTAATTTTACCAAGTGTAGTTTTTACATTTATTTTATTTTATTTTATTATGACACAAGGGCTCTCAAAAGTTAAGAATTGGGATATAGATTTAAAATAATGTTTGGGAGGTGAACAAAAGTTTTGAATGATTTTAACAAACACCCAAATGAATTAGATGAAAACCCTAAATAATTAAGCCAAAGACCCTAATGAGATAGACACTTATTCTAAACAAATGTTCTAATGATCATAATATCAAATATTTTTGCTAAATAATTTCATCAAACAAAATATTTGAAGACACAAATGATCTAAAGAAACTCATCCAATGATTGTTCTAAACACTTTCACCAAATAATAGTTTTATGTCAAGTAATTTTGTCAAAGAGTCTTTATAAACAAATCCTATAAAGACCAAAATAAGCTAGAGTATAAAACTTAAATAAAGCTAGTTCTTAAAGAGTAGGTATTGAAGAATAAATGGTGAAGTATTTAATATATGGAAAATATAGTTCTAGAGGCCCAATCTATAAATAGAAACTATAAACAATCATCCTGAACACTACCTATGAATAAAAACTATGAAGTGTGAATTCATGTGAAGGTCCATATAGGTGATAAGTGTTAAAAATTATGAATATATGCTTCCAAATAAAATTTTATTAAACTAAATATTGCTAAGCATAGTTATGAATGAGTTCATCAAACAATTTAATTGCATAATTTTTCCAAATACTAGAATGAGTTGAGACATGTATAGACATACTTACAAATAATAATAGTAGGTTAATATTGATAAACATAACATTTATATAGTTTTTTTTTAATAGAAATGCTAGTTAAACATATAAATCCTTCTCTTTATAAGAGTCCCAAACATTTTAAGAAAGATAGTGGGTTCATATTTTAATAAAAGTTTGCATTGGAAGGAGTACCACTTGTGTGCCTTAGTGAGAGGTTATCCCATACATTGAGTGACACTGAAGACACCCAAGAGAGTTACCAGGTATAGGGCCTAAACCAATATTTTAGTTTCCCATTTATTATCACATCGAAGTCCTAGATATATATCATTTGTTCCCAATAGACCTAGGTCTAGAACACCCTCAATAATAAGAAATGTCCATCCCATCAATTATCTTATGGAATAACAAAAAAATTGGTTAGTTTTATCTACCATTGTCATCCCATGAGATGTGTATAATTTTCCTAGGAACCTAAAGAAGTGTTTGCCTTCTTTATCCTCTTCAAGAGGAATGACTATAAAGGAACACATCAAGTATTTCAAGGCTAATTTGAGATTGATTAATGTTAATGATGAAGATGTTTCATGTAGTATTTTACCATTTATATTAAAATATTCTACCTATGATTGGTACTTCAACTTTTAAGAGAGCTCAATCACATTCTGGAATGCATGTTAAATCATGTTTCTTACCCATTTTGTATAAGTTACTAGCCTTGGAATGGTTTATCAACACTTCACCAAGATGAAGACGGAGACTAATAATCCAATTCAATATTTTAATGTGATATTATAGAATACGTATATTGGGCTTAAACCAGAGTATAGACCATATATAGCATTGACATTGGAGATGTATAAAAACATTGTGGACCTAATCATCACAATGTTCTTATGAAGAGTTGTCAGTGCCACCACTATAGATTTAGCATATGAATAGGCTATCAATATTGATAGATATATAAACCCTCAAATACCAGACATTCCTAACATCAATGTTGGTTTTCCATCCCTAAATCTAGACCCTCATGTCAATTAAGATGTTCTTTCTTTCATCCAAAATAAATTATATGTATTATCTCCTCTAATTAAAAAAATTTCCAATCATAACTATGGATACATGAACAATTAGGTTTAGATGAATAGTCATTAGTAGAACCAAAATTCAATGTCTTCTAATACTAAAGTTTCTTAAAGAGATAATTATACCAAAATAGAACTAGATTCCATATAAAGAATGGTCTAGAAATTTAATAATGACTTCTTGAGCATACAAAGGAAGATAGTAAATACTAATATATATAATAATAACAAAAACTTTGGGTTTCAAAGTTACAATAAACTATTTAATTGATCTAAAAATAGTACATAGCAATAGCCTAACAAGTTACTAAAAATCAACATAGTAGACATAAATCTATCTTATTGGTGTAGAGTCCATAATACATCACAACATGGTGAAATTGAATATGTGAAAATCTATACAGTGTTTGATATCTTCCAAATGGAGATTGTAAGTAAATACTTGATGAACAATCCACCATAGGTCCACCAAGAAGCTAGTTCTTCAAACACCAAAATAGTATTTAAAGCACATGAGTACTTATTCTTAGAAGACGATGAAAATGAATCAAAGGATAACTATAATGAAATACATTATTTTTATTAATATCAAAATGGAAATTACAATTTGAGGAATAATCAACCCTTCACAATGTCTACTCCTCCAAACAATACCACCATTACAACAAATCCAAGAGGCAACAATAATCCACCTCCCTCAAAATGGAATGAATGGCCCAAAAATAAAGAGGAGAAAAGAAAATGAGGGTATAACATTATTGAAGGCATAATGAATATTAAATAAAATATTACTCTTCATGATTGGCTTAGATCACTAAAAAATAAGCTCTTATGGAGGTCTCCTATAGGGAAGGCAACTATAAAAAAGAGAAACACTAATCACACCAACATCATATACAAAATTAAACTAAAAGTCCCATATTTTATACTAAATATTAGATCATTTATGAAGAACATACAAAAAAATTTAGTTATTTTTAGTGCTTCGACCACGGTGATGTTAGATTCAATTTGTCAAAATCTAGGTTTGACTCCAAGCCCATCAAAGAGGATGGGTTCATAAATAGATAAAATAGTGGTGCCTATAATATGAGAAATAAATTGTGTACACATCTAATTAGCATCCAAGACATGATTAAAAATTAAAATTGATATAATTGTAGTGGATATCCTAAAAGGATATGGACTCCTCCTCAATAGGGACTAGTCCAAGATGTGGAACAAGTATGTAGCAATAGACTTCTCTCAAATTTGGTTACCATGGAGATGTATTCCAAACTAGATTCAAATTGATAAAAAACTAAGAATGAATCACCCAATTAATAAGGATAATATAAAATATAAAAATGCATTCTATAAATCTCCCAATCTTGGGATTCATACCTTTACTACAAAGCATAAGGTGCATGAACCAAAAGTCTAGGGACCTTCCTAGTTATGGACTCCAATTTGATGGTAAAAATATCCAAGTAAGGATCAAGTGTTAAAGTTAAATTGGTGGATCCATAAGGAAATAAATACTTGGAATAATATAGACTACAATTCCCTTACACTATTAATAGAGTAAAATATGAGGCACTAATTTTGGGATTGCATTTTTATCTCAAAAATAATGTCAAAAAACTACTAATTTAAGTAGATTCTAAGCTTGTATTCAATTATATCAAAAACAATTATTAGTCTGAACTAACATACCAAGAGAGGTATAAACATATATCCTAGGATTTAATTGAGTGTTTTGAGGCTTTCAAATAATGGTTATGCCTAGAGAATAGAATCAAGTAGACGATGCCTTAGATGCTTCAACTACCAACTTGGCACCTCTACAATAATCTAAGGTACAATTATTCTCAATTGAGATAGTACCTTGTACATCTATTCCTAATAACATGGAAAATTTCTAAGTCTTTGATGATACATAGTAGATCATATATTTTTTGACTAACATAGAGTAAATTGAGTTAAAAATAATTTATGACAAGGAGATTAGTTACCTATTATATGAGGAATTGGGGGAAGGAGTCATTAAACTAAATTAAAATCACCTCCTTCTAGGAATGGTTTCTTTGGAAAGTGCTATCACTTCAAGATTCACCCTTTGAAGAAGATAATTCAATTATCTTCAAGCTTAGGGTAATATGGGATTGGTCTAAAGGTTGTGGGTGACCTATAAGAAGACCAAAGCTTTAGTTTATGGGATATATCCCCTACTACAATAACTTAATCTCTCTACCTAAAACCTATTTATGTTGGGATGAAAATAGATAGAGTATAAACATGAAAAGAAACCTATTATAAGGATGGTGATGCACCAATATTCAGTTATCCTCTCTTGATTGATCTTCAAACAACACTTTATGCATAAAATGAAAGACTAATGACTATAACATGATTCTTGATGGAATCCTAGACAAAATTATTTCATGTGAAATATATGTGGAAGGTCTGCAACTTGAAGGCAAAATAAAAGAGGCTTACTTGAGGCACTATCAACCAACTCACTTCTCAATATAACCAGCATTCTTCTAACATGTCATATGACCTACATAGGATGACATTACAAAAATTATATGAAGGAGAGGACCTAAACTAGAAATCACAATTTATTCAAGTCAAGAAACCATAACATACTAATGTGAACAAATAAGTATGCAATCAATCTATTCTTCGTTAATTCTCAAGGTTCAAGATACAATTTAGTAGAGTTTTTTACACCCAGTTGAGGGATGAAAAAAGGCCTTAAGTCCTAAATATATATAAATGTGAGAAAGAGATAGAGGGTAATATTGTAGTATAAGTGGAATAAAGAGTCCATAATGGTCATCATTGACTCACATAATCGTTACAACAACCCTTCACACTCATCCATACATTGTTTCAGTTGACTAGTGCCTTCAATGAGCACCTTAGAGTGTTGGGGTATATCTTTAGCAAGGTTTGATTCATGAAAATACCGTACACACCATACTTAGTCAATTAACTTTCTTATAATTAGTTACCAAACATTGAAAAGGTATAATCAGGCCTTCTCCATGAAGCATTAAGTAGCTACCTTTTTGCATTAAGTAACTACCTTTTCATGTATATTGGTCATGTTAAAGAAATCATATAACTCCTCCATAATGATCATGGATATGGATCTTTATTTCATTAGGATAAAGTTATAAAGTTTTTATGATGGCACATTAACTCTATATAAGTTTTGTATGCACATAAGCATCCTTATTCTATTGATTAAAGGAGGTTATTATACAAGTAGTCTGGTCCCTTGGTTGATATTATTTAGATGGTTGTGAGATTGGATCAAGCCTCTAATGTTACTAAGTTATCTTTTTTTCAATCTAAAAAAACCTTATACACCAATACTTATATTTTATAAATAATTCATTATTGTAATCTCATTCCACTTAGATGACTAGGTCATCTCCTTCATGCATTTTAAGACTACTTGATTGGTGAAGGTTTAAAAAAGAATTTATAGGAAAAGATGTGAACATTTTCTAATTTATGGGGAGAATAAAGCCTCATAGTAACTCTAATGATCTAAAACTCTCTACCAAGTCTTGAATGTCATTTGTTGCTAAAAACCTTGCAAATTTATAATTTCTAGGGTTTTTTTTGTACACTATTTATACAGACCAGTACCATAGATGAAGTCTTCACTGGGTAGAATAAGTGATTTAAATAGTTACTAAGTGATTTCAATACATTTGGATTTATTTCAACTAATTTATTCCTATTTGGGTCCTTATTAGGTTTTTAGGGAGCTTTAAGAGGGTTTTGGACTCTTAACAATGGTTCATAGAGGTTAGGTCCTTAACCTTTAAAAAAAATCCATTAGTATCTTGTAGACAAATCCCCCACCTCTCCTAAAGTGCTCAACTTAACATGCAATTAATCCATATAGTTTTGAGATTGCAAACTTTCTTTTCAGGTGGAAAATGAGCATTCTAAGTAGTTTTAAGATACTTCCAAGCCAAAATGACCAACTATGGCTTCTCTCCTGTAAACCAGAGTGACTCACACATCCAAATTAACATACTGAATATTTCCATGAAGGTTTAAAATGTCATTGAATATCTTTTTAACCTCTACTCTAAATTCCTAATATCATTTTCTTGAGAAATGAGCTAAATCATCATGTTTATATATAGGTTTCTTAAGTTTTCAACCTAAACTATGGTTGTGAGGTACTTATCCACTTTTTATGACATGGAAATCACCCCTAAGGGCCCTTGAAACATCTATATTGGCTTGATCAAGCCACCTACCTATTATTGCCTACATAAAATCTCTCAATTAAACACATGGGCCCATTTTCAAGTACATATCATGCATGAAGGCCCTTGTAGGTGACTAATGTGAAGTCATTTAAGGCCCTTTGGCACCTCTCCTCCCTTAGAAAACTTTGGTATGTGTAGATCCTTCTTAATTTCTTGCTCACATGCTTAAAGTAATTTTCTCAAGCCTGGTCTTCATAATACACACCCTACAAGTGAAAACTAGCAGATCATATAAATGCTTAGGGGACATGAGAAGACCATTAAGACATTTTAGTAACCCAATTATTTCATTTAAATGCATTTGGAGGTATATTTCCTTCATCAAGTCTGAGCTAGGGTTTATGAAGGGTTTTGGTGGTCTATCATCTTAATAATGGTTCATACATTATGGACCTCCAAATGAAAACTTATTATTATGAAATTTTATCATACTAAACCATTCACCTCTCTTAAATAGCCTTGGATCCCATGCAAATTATACATGGAGATATAAGTAGAAGATGGAGTATCTTGAGTTTTATTCTAGGTAGTTTATGTAGGTTACCTTTTTTGAATTCATTCATAGAGTTAAGACCTTTAAGAATACTCAATCCTTCACATATCTTGAGTCCATAGGGGTGCCCAACTTCCACTAAGAGCCCTAGGATTGGGTCCCTTTGTGGTGACTGATACCAGTGTTTGAAAGTGCAACTCAACATGGATGCTCAAAGTAATAGAGCTTGGGAGAGGACTAAAATATAAATGAGCTATCTCATTCCACTCCCCTTATTTAAATAACTTCTCCAGGGTTTTAAACATTTTCATATACCCACATACTACACTAAGTATGTTTGGATTTGACTCCAATGTTGATATAAGGTCTTATGGGTTCATGGTGCCTTTAGGCCTTAAGGTGATTAGAATGGGATAGGGATACTCAGATCATCTATAAATGCATTTTTAGATTCCATGTTGTCATATAATCTTCCTCAATCTATGTTCCATATTTTGTATATGCTCTCATCTACTCAGATTATCTTGTTAACCTTCCTCTCTCTTAAGCTTACCTTTGTTATCATTATCTTGCACATTAGCTTGGGACACTTGATACTAGTGCCTTGATCAACATATTTTATATCTTTATATGGGTTTGATAAGGTATAAAACATCATATTTACAATAGTAACCATATGCTTGAGGTTCATCCTTTTTAACTCTATCAACACACTTGTATGAATAATCATACCACAATTCGCATGTCCTAGGTCTATAATTTAGATGAGATAGTTTCATTGCTTAGGTGAACCATCATTTAAAACCATTAATGCTTTGGAAATGAATTCATTTCCTTGAGACTCGCATTTCATATGTCTTTATCACTATCATTTGGTCTAGTCACGCACTCTAGATTGATTGAGTAGGGTTAGTTAGTTGTATATGCTTGCATAATTCTATTTAGTCACCTACTCAAACCATATTATCATCCCTTTATGAATCTCATGATTTAATTTCCAACCTATTATGAGTTTCCCCATTTACATGGTATAATTGACTTCATTCTAAGGTAGGACATAGACTAATAACAATATTATAGGTAACAACTCATGTGTACTAATTGTTAATAGGTCTATTAAATAGACCCCTGAGTTACAAGAGATCCTCCATTGTCATACTTGAGTTTCTTATGTTTTATTCCATCCCCTCAAGATAGACATTTGCTTATTCATATTAATTATTTGTAATTAAGGATCATCTACATATGATGAATTTGAAGGACTTTTCAAGGTAGTTCAAGATTGTTTCCTATAGGTGATGATTTGCTCTCTCAATAGGGTTAATAACATGCATAGGTCCATTTCCTCATAGTACCAATGGTGTTTGATATCATTATAGGGTATTTAGACCTTGTTTCAATGATTTTGACTTTAACTTAGGGTTTAAACCTATGGATTATGATTGATAAGGTCACATGGAGCTTTAAACTTAGAACTTAAGGCCCATGATGAGGTAAGTTAACAATGATAAGGTTGTTAAATGGTATATGCACTTTGGGGGCTTGATTGAACTATTAACTCACACCAAAAATGATCTATAAGGACCCTAAGCATATTTAAAAATATACTAATAGAGAATAATAATTGGAGCCATCAATGAGACGTATATAGTGAGATATGGAAACCTACAACTTTCTAAAAACCTTGAACTCTATTAAAAACCATAGTCTATACAAAACAATACTGTGAAGGTGTTTGAGAGATAAATGGTGTTTTATTATCATGTGAGGACTATGATAAGGTCATAATATACTTATATAAGGTCATTTTTGTATGAATAGAACACTATTTTTCTATTATTTATTATATTTTGATAACCTCCAAGCCACCATCATACAACATACTACCTTTATTTGTAGTGAAACCCAAATCTAAATGAAATATTACTTTGGATTACCATTTTATATGGTTGGAGATCCATTTAAGCATTCAATCTAAACAAAATATATGAATGACTTTAACATTCCATTATTGCACCTTCAAACACTATTCACCTTTAGACATATGCAATGAATACACTTTCTCACCATTGAAACCTTACTTTGTAGTCTATAGATAATGGAAGCATAGGTATTTCTTACTCTTATAGGTTCACACATGTGAACCATAGGTAGAGGATTTCATGGGATGTCTCTTTAGTACTAGATGAGACATGAGAAACAACTATTTTAAACAAACAAGCCAAAAATGCATTAAAACTATTCTCCTTATTTTGCCATGTGCAAATGAATATGGTAACTAGGCTACTCAGATTATTAGTGTTTATTCATGTAATAGATAAGATTAATATTGAAACAAGTGTCCATGATTGGAAGGTCATAAAGTCTATTTTCTTTGTCTAATATCCTAGACCCTCACTCTCTTTCTTGTGTATGGACTGAGCACAAACCTGAAGTGCTCTCCATGTCTACCAAAGAGATCAATAGATGAAGCAAACCATTTTTTAGCTCTTTTTGATCTAAAACACTTGGATTTATTCATCATATTCTTGTTTTAAACTCCCCTTGTAGACACCTAACTCCATATGAGTAAATCCATACTATGTATATCCATACCACTCTAAAAGCTCTTGAAATCTGAAATTTTTCTAAATTTTCTCATGTTTTAGATCATTAATAACCATTAGTGTTTAGGATGAAGAAAAATAGGGGTCATACAATGTTTGAAAACTCATGGTACAATGTGGGATGTTTAAGGGGCATGTTTTTACATGTGTGGGACCCTTTTAGTGGTAATTGAGGGTGTTGACTTGTGAGGACAATATTATCACATGAAAATGGATGGTTATGACATAATGGACTTCAATAAGGATTTTGGGACCATGAATGGTGGCTTTAGTGGTCTCATGAGGTCAAATATCATCATTTAAAGGCCAAATACTCTCCTTTTTAGATAATATATATAGCTTAATGAGGGGATTTAAATTGAATATCATTTCAACACTTATTAAAAGACCTTAGAACCTTATTAACACCAAATTTATGATATCATGTACCTTCACAACATTTTTGAAACTTGTGATCAATACATACCTTGCATATTCTAAACACACTATATATATTCATGATGAGTTATCAGCTACAACATTTAGTCATCTCCACCATGGCACAGTTGGGCTCTTAAGACCACATAAAATCCTATTATAGATCTTCACACATATCTAAACACAAGGAGGAAACTTGAAACAAGTTGAAAAAAGAAATAAGGAAAACCACCATGATATTTTCTTGGCATGATACAACACTATACCTATTGTCCTTGGGATGATAACCAATGTCTTCATTTGGAATGCCTTGAATCATCAAGAGGTATGATAATAATTAATTATTAGCTACACTAGGGTACTTAGGACTTAGGTTAAATTCCTTAGTTTTGGTGACTCTGAAGGCTTGACATGCTTGATGGTTAAGAGGAATGAGGATCTCTTTGATTATCACTCATGACTTGATGAAGACTTTTAAATGAAATTTGAATTTTAATAACAATATTTATACCTTGAGGACTAAATGAAAATAAAAAATACATAAAACAATAAACAATAAAAACACATAAAAAATCAACTAGACAAGTAAATAACTAACAAGCATGTGTTACATAACTTAGAGGAAAGAAAATAATTACTATGTACATGATAAATCCTTGATTATAGTGATAATTCTTTAGGAACATACCATCTATAAGGATATGGATTTCCTCACCACTCACTTTTGACAATTGTAATATATTTCCTTGTAGGTGGTAATGATATATGACCCACTCTAAAGACTATTAAATTTGGAATGCTTACCTCATTTAACAGGGTCCTCATCTCACTTAAGTACAATTCTACCTTATTATAAGGTCCTTAAATAGTCTCTCTTGTAAAATGAAAATTTGAATTTATCTTAGTTGTACCACAAGGTATTCGTGGCACCATCTCTTGTCTCTTTCATCTCCCTCAACTCATTCATGCTCACCTCCATTACATCACTATCCATGAGTTCAAGTTGGTGTGAAATTTCTAAGGCTTGAAGATGAAATGAAATAGGTAGTATTTATTATTTTCCATAAATAAGGATATATTATGAGTTAATTTTATACTTCTTTGTAGTAATCCTATTTTCCCATAAGGCAGTCTTTCACTTGGTGTGCCACTCCCTTTGGTTATCCTCTATTATTCTTAGTATGATCCTAATTAGATTTTCATTGGTGGACTCTGATATTCCATTACCTTATGGATAGTAATTAGATGAATATTTGAGGTAGATACCATTATTAAGGTCACACTCACTCATATTTCCACTATTGAAGGTCAATGCATTGTCTGATATAATGGTGTAGGGGACCCCAAATCTAGTCATTAGGCTATCATAAAACTCCAAAACTAAGTTCTCATTTTCATCCTTGAGTGCACCTACCTCCACCCACCTATTAAATTATTCATTAAGTTTCAAAAAATAATTATTTATAGTAATATATGGGGGATGAATCATACTAATAAAGTCTAATCCCCATTTCATGAAGGGTTACTCAACTTGAATTGGATTTAGAGGCAAGACAACTAGTTTTTCCTTATAGGGAACATAATACATTTGGGACATATTCTAACAAAATAATGGGAGTAAATAAATAAATTTTGACAAAAATATCCTACTCTTATTATCTTTTATTTTATGTTATTGCTTACAAAGTTCCCTCTTATAGGCCCATCATGAAACTGCTTTAAAAGCTTTTCAACTTGATTAGTCTTTACACATCTCAAAATCATTCCACCAAGGTCCTTCTTTAAGATTACCACATAAAAAAAATGTAAGTTATGGATTTTATTCTAAATTAACTCCTAATTATACTATATAAACCTATAGGACATTATCCCATTTAGAGGAACTTCACATGTATTGGGTCTAGCTAGAAGGAGATAGTTGTAGTAACTTGTTGATCATATTAGAATATCAAAACCACTTATTTATCATCCTTAGAATCTAATGAAAGGTCCTCAATTATTATTCATAATATTATTAACCTTCACCTCTATATCATACTCCATTCACTTATTCACCCAACCAACCCTCTTTTCACTTAAGTCTCTATTAAGGATGAAATCCTTGATACTAGGGTGAACCAACATTACAAAGATATTAGTGTTAGAAACCATGTGTATAAAATTATTTATCACTCTC
This sequence comes from Torreya grandis, assembly GCA_037957365.1. Classification (NCBI taxonomy): domain Eukaryota; kingdom Viridiplantae; phylum Streptophyta; class Pinopsida; order Cupressales; family Taxaceae; genus Torreya; species Torreya grandis. The sequence goes on from JARHVA010006062.1 coordinate 270,464, forward strand.
ATGAAAAAATTACATGTTTTTCATAAAAATTATACCTCTCCTCATACCCCTCTAATTCTTGTCTAAATAAAGCTATGTTTTACTCTAGGACTTCACTATTTTGTTGCATGAGTATAGTATAAATAGTATTACTTGTAGAGAAGGAATACATGAAGAAATATTTTTTAAAATTAGGGTTGAGAAGGGTGGTAACTTGGTAAATGGCCTCAAAACTTCTCTTAGATTTTTTGGTCCATCAGAATTTATTATGTTTCTTAAGCATGTGAGTGAGAGGCTTCACCAAATCTATAAATATGGGTATGAATCTTCTCATGAAGTTGATTTTGCCCAATAAAATTTGTATTCCTTTTTTATGTTTAGGTAATAATAAATAAAGTAATGCCTCTATTCTCTCAGGGTCAATGGAGATTCCATGTTTTGACATAACATATCCTAGAGATCTACCCTCATGAACTATAAATTTACATTTATAGGGGTTCAAGGAGACTCAAAAATTCTTGTACCTATCAAAAACCAACTTAAAATGTGTCAAGTGATATCTTTGGATCCTTAGAGAACATAGTGATGTAATCAAGTTATATGAGTACCATCTTATTTATGATACATTGGATGTCTGCATCCATTACCATTTAGAAGGTATCCCCTGTATTACACAACCTAAAGGGCATCTTCTTATATGCATAAGTGTCCCACTTGGTTTTAAAGGTAATATTGTATTTATCCTCTTCCCTCACTAATACTCAATTTTGCCTTGAGTATACATCAAGCAAATAAAAGCTTTGTGAACATACAAATCTCTAAATAATCTAATCCATAGATGGTAGAGGGTACTGGTTTCATAATGACACATTGTTGAGATCTATAAAGTCCACACACAACCTTATCTACCCATTCTTCTTCCTCATAGGCACAATATTTTCCACCCATGAATAATTTTTTATGGGGAAGATAATGTTGGATTCAATAATCTTTATCAACTCCTTCCTCATAAGGATCTCAATCTTGGGGTTGATCAATCTTTGTTTCTGTTTAGAAATTTTATCTAACTATATAGTAAATTGATCCAAAATAGGTTAAAACCCCTTCAAATCATGATATTTTCAAAAAAAAACATCTACAAATTCTTGGCTTATTCTATGAAGGTTGTCTTCTCCTCTTTGGTATTCATATTTCCTAGCTTGAATAACTTGTCTTTGAATATGAAAACTTTCTCATAGTATTTTTTCTTGGTGTATATGCTTAATTTATATTTCCTTAGATGGTCATATTAATTAAATATTATATTTAATGCTATCAATCCCTTAGGTATCTTATTTGTCCTCAATTAGACAATCTAGTCCCCATATTGATGTTGTAATTTGCCTTAATTATTTTGAGTAGAATTATACCTCATGTTGTAATAAAAAAGAAATGTATTTATAATATTCAAACACTTTCCAAATCACCTCATTTTCAGGTACCAAAGGCCTTCATATCACCTTTATTTGGGACTGATCTTTGATGTGTTTGACTCCATTTGGTATGTCATATTGTGCCCCAATGGCCACTAACTAGTTTGCATGTTACTTGGTCTCTTTAAGAATATAATTAATGTCAATTTTTTGTAATTAATACAAGAGGTCCCAAAACTAGTGTTTTTATGCATTAAATATTTTATTCTTGACTATATTTTAACCTCTTACCTAATCCACCACAAAATCACTATCTCCCATAACTTGAAAAATCTTTATGCCTCTCTTTCTTGCCCATTACATCCCATAGATGAGGGATTCATATTTTACTCAATTGGAGGTGATAATAAATTTAAATATTAGGGTATAATATTACTTTTAATTAAAATTTGATACAAGTATAAAACCTACCCCACTTCCATTCTTGGATCTAGAACCATTAAAGAACAAGTTACATACCCCATTATGCTCTTGGCTTGGGCTAGTGAGACTTGGTATGGTATTTTATTATTAATTAATGTAACACATACCTAAAACTACCTATAAAATAATTATTTAAGGATAATAACCATGATTATCTACTTCCCATTCATCAAGGAGCAAATCTGATATGCCTCCTACTAGTTCAATGGGATCTTAGTCATTGTGGTACTCATCCTCATACAAGATAATGTAATTGACATTTGATAAGTTGTGCATGTAGAATTATAAGTGGAACCTATAGATAGGTTAAAACCATATGGTAACATTTTTACCATACCTAGTCCTAAAAACCATATATGACCAATCATAAAAAAGATAACCCCCTATTTTGGATATGAAATCCTTACACAAGTATAAGGCAAAGTAGGGATAGAGGCTAACTACTATCACATATTTATATATAGTGTAATTATTATAAGAAACCAATATGATTTTAAAGTATTTAAGGACACCCATGGTCTTGGTAGGAGACCCATCCAAATGTAAAACCCCTTTTGTATTTGGTTTATACTTTAGCCCCAATTTATCTAATATGGACTTAGGCATGCCATAAGTGATAACACCACTATTTATCATGTAGTTATGTACTAGGAAATAACCTATTATGATTTAAAGATATAAGGGATGTTTTTTGAATTATTTATGAACATGGGACTCATGAATTTGATTTGAATTAGTACATACTACACTTACCTTTTCTACTTGTTTATCTACGACATGGAGTTTGGAAAGTTATTCTTGAAGGAGGTCCTTTGGCCCAAGAATATGAAAGGTGTCCCACATAGGGATAGTAAAAAATGGATTATTCATTTTATTTAAAATTATAAGATGAGGGATAGATACTTAGACTATAACTTAGAAGCATAAATATTATTTAGAGCTTGTGTGAACTAAGGTATGGAAGGACCTCTATGATTCTACCCTTCCCCATATTTAATTGTTTGATTTGATGGTGTCTTATGAGATAAATATTAATTAATAGTCCCTTGAGGTATTTGAAAGTGTGGATATGTTACCCTTTGAATTCCTAAACCATCACCAATTTCCCTTCGCTTATACCTTGTATACAATGCAACTAAATTATCTTTCTTAGTTGCATTCTAACATTGATTGGATACAACTTATTCAAAGGAGTGATCACCTTATTGGAAGTGGAAAAAGGTATTTTTAGATGGTGATTTACTCCCACTTTCCCCTTGTTGACTTTTCATATCATCTTGAGTCATGAAGAAAGTGTCTGCATGTGGCATATGATGACCTTCCTTGTGTTATTAAAGAGGTTGATTGTCATGTGTTGGAATATCTAGACACTACTATATGAAAGATTTTTGACATAGATCACCACTTGGATATATTGACATATCATGTGGATAACCATATTTGACTAGGTCATTGACCCTCTTGATCATAATTATTCTATATTGGGACTAGGGCCCTATAACTACTAGAAGAAATAGGGATGTAGTTATTTTAGGGTCTAGTTTGGGTAATCTTCCATTAGACTTGTTTATATAGATGATAAGGAAGTTTATTATATTGGTAGGGTTAATAGGGGACTTGGTAGGCTGATTGATAAGGCATATGGGGGGAATTTTTGCCTCTCCAAGGCCACTAACTTGTTGTTTTGGGCCTTGATCATCCATTTAATCTTTCCCAATATGTCTACTTGATTTCCATCTTCTTGATCATGATTATTTGTGGATGGTAGAGGATCAATGGTAGTAATAGGGGTTAAATTTATAAAAATAAAGGATTGAAGGGTCTAGGTATGAGATTACTTGATTAGATTATATACTTTTATAATATTGTGGCTAGTTCATAAGATTCTAGTAGAGTGCTTCCTCCCATGGATTGTATCAGACTACCACATCAAAATTTAGATCTCTTGGGTGGTAGAATAATGTATAATTTTGGGTGATCTTAATGATTGTGGGGATCTTATCCTAGGTTTTTTGAAACCTATATTTGAAATCTACCATAAATTACTATAGAGATATTTTACTTGTGGTGAGTTTATCCACCAAAGAGAATCTTATCCTCAAAGTGTTTACATAAATGTTCCCCAAAATCATCCTAGGATTGATGGATGCAAGTGTTAAAACCCTATACCACTAGAGTGCCTTACCCTTCAAAATAGTTACTAATAGTTTCATACATAGATTTTATTTGGTCACATTATGCACTATGCATAAATTATCTATGTTTGCAATACATTCTATAGGGGTAGTTGAGTAATATCCTATGAAATATGGAAGGATTTTAAGAGTAACATCAGGTATGTCATCAAATTGATTGAGTTTTAATGGGATGACACCATTAAAAGGAACAAAGGATTGCATTCTAGGCTTATTCATTAGAGGTGTAGGGTTTGTATCAATGTTTATTTGAGAAAAATTAGGAGAATTATGGGGTTTAGGATTGGGATTAAACCTAGGATATCTATTTCTCCTAATAATTTCCAATGGAAACTCAATAAATTCAATCTCCTTACCTTTTGAGGGATTTCTTGTGACCAAATTTTGCATGTAGCTTGATTGATTATCTACCACTAAAGTACTTGAAGCTCTCTGAAGTTTTCCAAGACTACCAATGCATGCTTTAAATAACTTTAATATTGGTCCACTAGGTGTTCTAGAACTATTGACACTATAAGTTATACCATTTTTAGAAGATGGTTCAATTCTCTTCAAGCTTGGGTAACCTGGGATTGCTCTAAATGTTATGGATGACCTATAAGAAGATCAAAACTATAGTTTATGGAGATATATCCCTTCTCATATTAACTTAATCTCTCTACCTATAACTTATTTATGTCAGGATGAAAATATATAGAGTGGAAAAATGAAAATAAACCTATTTTAGGGATGGTGATACACCAATATTCAGTTATCCTCCATGATTGATATTCAAACAACACTTTTTGGATCAAATGAAAGACTAATAACTATAATAGGCTTCTTTATGGAATCATAGACAAAAATGTTTCATGTGAAGGATATGTGGAAGGTATGCAACTTTAAGGCAAAGGAAAAGAGGCCTAATTGAGTAACTATTAACCATATCACTTATTAATACAACCACCACACTTCTAACACATAACATGACCTGCATAGAATGACATTACAAAAACTAGATGAAGGAGAGGATCTACAAAGGAGAAAGTAAATCACACTTTCTATAAGTCATAAAACCATAGCATACTAATGTGGATAAAGAATTCTACACATATTCTATTTTTCATTTATTCTAAAGGTTCAAGATACAATTTGATAGAGTTTTATTACACCCAATTGAGGGATGAAAACAAAGCCCATAAGGCCTAAATATTATTAAATGTGAGAAAGATATAGAGGGTAATATTGGCATATAATTGGAATGAAGAGGACATAGTGGTCATCACCCACTCACACAATAGTTACAACAACCCTTCACACTCCTCCATGCACTGTTTGGGTTGACTAGTGCCTTTAATAAGCACCTTGGAACATTAGGGTCTATTTTTAAAAATATTTGATTCATAAAAGTCCCATTAAATCCATATTTAGTCAATTCCATTTCCTCTCATTAGTTTCCAAGCATTGAAAAGTTCTAATTAGGACTTCTCCATGAAGTAATAAGTAGGTAAATTTTCCTACATATTGGCCATGTTCAAGAAACTAACTCCTCCATAATGATCATGGATATAGAGCCTAAACACATTAAGATAAATTTATATATGTTTTATAATTTAATATTAAATCCATATCATTTTTTATCCCCATAATAATCCTTATTATTTTGATTAAAGGTGGATACTAGACAAGTAGTTTAGTCCCTTAGCTGTCTACTATTAAGATGGCTATGAGACTAGATCAATCCTCCAATCTAACTGAGTTATCTTGTTTTAAATCTGATCCAACCTTATATACCAAGACTTAGAATTTAAAATTAGTTTAAACTTAAAATCTAATTCCACTTAGATGACTAGGTCATCTCCTTCATGTATTCTAAGACTATGTAATCAGCATAGGTTTGTAAAATTATTTCTAGGAAAATATGTGAACATTTTATAATTTTATGGGGTGAATAAAGCATAATGGTAACTATTATAATGATTTGAAACTCTTGATCATGTCTTAAAACTCATTTAATCTTAAAAATCTTATAAATTTTCATTTTACAAGATTCTCCATACACTATCTGTATAAACTAGTACCATAGCTAAAGTCACCTCTATGTGGAATAATTGATTCTAATGGTTAATAAGTCATTTCAATGAATTTGGTTGTATTTCTTCCAATTTATTCCTAGTCAAATGTTTATTAAGTTTATAGGGAGGTTTAAGAGGGTTTTGGCCTCTTAACAAATTTTCATAGAGGTTAGGTCCTTAACCTCTAAACCAATTCCACTGATATATTGTAGACAAAGCCCCCCACCTCTCCTAAAGTGCTTAGTTGCCCATGTAATTACTCTATGTAGTTTTGAGATTATCAACTTGCATCTCAGGTGGGAAATGAGCATTCTAAGTAATTATAAAACACTTCTAGGCCAAAAATACTAACTATGGCTTCTCTCCTATAAATTAAAGTGAATAACATATCTAAAAAAAATATTATGAATATTTCCACGAAGGTTTAATAATTCATATAATCTCCTTTTGCCCTATACTTTAACTTCCAAGTGGCATTGTCTTAAGTAATATGTTAAATCATCATGTTTATATGTAGGGTTCCTAATTTTTGACCCTAAGATATGGTTGTGAATCAATTATCCACTTTATTTTACATTTAAATCACATAAAGGTCCATTAGATCATTTTTATTGGCTTGATCAATCCATCTACCTCTTATTGCATGTATATAGTCTCTTAATTAAACACTTGGGCCTACCTGCAAGTGTATATCAGGCATGTAGGCCCCCATAAGTGACTAATGTGAGGTTATTTGAGGTCCTTGGGCACATCTCCATAAAAAAACATTATTATATTTATATCCTTCATAATTCCTTTCTCACAAGCTTAAAGTATCATTCTCAAGCCTAGTCTTCAAAATGCATACCTTACATGTGAAAACTAGTAGGTAATATAAATGATTAGAGGAAATTAAAATAAAATTAAGACCCTTTAATAACCTAATTAATTCATTTGAATTCATATGGAGGTGTATTTCTATCATCAAATTTGATCCAAGGTTTAGGAATGGTTTTGGAAGTCTACCATCTTAACGATGGTTCATAGAGTATAGACCTCTAAAAAAAATATTCTTAAGAAATATTAACCTAATGAACCCTTAATCTCTCATAAATATGATTTTGTCCCATGAAAATTATATGTGGAGATATGGGCAAAATATGGAGTGTCTCAAGCTTTATGCTAGGCAGTTTGTGTAGGTTACCTTCTTAACATTTGTTTATATAATTAGGCCCCTAAATCCAACTAAATCCTTCATGGATATTTAGTATATATGGTTTCCAAATTTACCCTTATATCCTTGGACATATTTCCATTTATGGTGAGAGATATAAGTTTTTGAAACTACAACTTGACATGGTTTCTCAGAGTAGTAGAGCTTGGGAGAGGACTAAAAGAAAAATGAGATATCTCATTACACTCGTATGATTTAAATACCTTATCCAAGGTTTTGAACACCTTAATATACCCCCATACTACATTTATTCTTTTTTAAAGTTTGTATTTTCCTCTAAAGTGAATATGGGTTCTTGTGGATTCATAGTGGCTTTAGGCCTTGAGGTGTTCATGCTGGGTTTTGGAGACTCAACTCATCTATAGATGCATATTTATCTTCCATGTTATAATACCATCTTATTTATTATATTTTAAATATTTTAATGTGATATTATCTACTTATATCATCATGTTAACCTTCTTCTCTCTTAAGCCTACCTTGGTTATCACTATCTTACACATGGGCTTAAAATAGATGATTTGGTACCTCAAACAACCTATTTTATCTCTTTATATGGGTGTGATAAAGGATGAAACATAATATTTCAAATCCTAACCATATCCATAAGTTTCATCCTTTCTAACTCTATCAACACACTTATATGCACATTCATCCCATAGTTCATATGTTATAGGTCTACAACTTAGACTAGACAATTTCATTACTCAGGGTAATCATCATGTAAAATAATTAAGGGTTTGGAAATGAATTCATATCCATAATAATCTCATTTAATATTTCCTTGGCACTATAATTTTATCTATTTATTCACTCTAAGTTGACTAAGTAGGGTTAATTATATATGCTTGCATCATTCTATTTAGTCACCTTCTTAGACCATCATATCAGCCCTTCATGATTATCATGCTTTGATTGCCAACCTAGTTTGATTTTATCCCTTTCCATGGTATACTTAGCCCTATTTTAATGTAGTATATAGAATATCAATAGTATTATAGGTAATGACTCATGTGTACTGATTGTTAATAGGTCTATTGAATAAAACCCTGAGTTAGAAAAGAACCTCTATTGTCATACTTGAGGTTCTTATGACCTTTATTATGTTTGAGTCCATCTGATCCAGATATAAATATACTTATTCATAGAAATTTCTTGTGCTCAAGGCATATTTGTAGATGATGACTTTGAAGGACTTTTCAAGGTAGATCTAGATTTTTTAGTATAAGTGATGGTTTTCTCCCTCAATAGGGTTAAAAACTTGCATAGGTCCATTTCTTTATCATACCAATACTGTTTGATAGAATTATATGTTATTTAGACCTTATTTGTATTACTTGGAATTGATTAAAGGGTTTATACTTATGGATGATGATTTATAAGGTCACATGGATCATGAAACTTGGAACTCAAGGCCCATGATGAGGTAGGTTGATAGTGATAAGGTTGTTAAATGGTAGAGGTGCTATAAGGGAATGCATTAAAATATGGAATCACACCAAAAATGATCTATATGGAACATAAGCATTTGTACACATATAGGTAATAGATCATAACATTCAGAGGCCATAAATGAGGCATATATAGTGAAGAATAGAAACCTAAGACTTTTTTAAAACCTCAAACCATATTAAAAACCCTTAGTCTCTATAAAACAAGATTGTGAATGTGATTGAGAGATAAGTGGTGGTTTCTTAGACTATGAAGTCTATGATAAGGTCTGAATATCTTGAGAAAAGGTCATTTTGGTAGGCATAAAACACTACATTATTTTCATTTACTATATTTTGATCATCTCCAAGCCACCATCATATAACATATTGCCTTTCAGTATAGTGAAATCCAAATCTAAAGGTAATCTCACTTAGAAGCAACATTTTAGAGGGTTGGATATCCATTTGAGCATTCAATATAAACTAAAGATATGAATATATTCAATACACCATTATTTCACCTTTAAACATTATTCACCTTCAAACATATGTAACAAATACTCTTTCTCACTATTGAAACCTTAATTTGGAGTCTTTAGATAGTGAAGCCTATGTATTTCTTACTCTTTTAGGCTCAAAATTGTGAACCATAGGTGGAGGATTTCATGGGATGTTTCTTTAGAATTAGAAGAGAAATGAGAAACCACTATTTTAATCAAACAAGCCAATTAATACATTGAAACTATTCTCCTTATTTTACTTTGTGTAGATGAAGATGGTAACTAGGTGACTCAGGTTCTTAGTGTTTGTTAATATAACATAGATGACTAAGATTGAAATAAATTCCCATGATTAGAAGGTCATAAATATTATTTTCTTTGGCCAAGAGCCTAGACCCTCAATCTCTCTCTCCTATATATACTGAGCACAAACTTGAAGTGCTCTCCATGTTTGTCAAAGAACTAAATAAAGGAAGTGAATTAATTTTTTGGCTCTTTGGGCCCTAAGACACTTGTATTTATATATCATATGCCTGTGTTAAAATTACTTTGTATACCCTTGACTACATCTAAGCAAATCCTTATTATATAGGTCCATACCACTCTAAAAACTCCTACAACCTACAAATTTCCTACATTTTCTCATGTTTTAGATCATGAATCACCATTTTATGGTAAATAGGATCAACCAACATTTGCAAACTCATGGCATAGCTTGATAAGATGAAGAGGTATGTTTTCACATGTGTGGGGGCCATTTAGTGGCAATTGAGGGTGTTGACTTATGAGAAGGAAAATATTAGCATAGGAAACCACTTGGTTATGACATAATGGAATTAATGATATATTTAAAATACATTAATGGTGGTCTTATATGTCTCTTGAGGTTAAATATCATCATTTTAAGGATAAATATTCTCTTTTTTAGATAATATATATAAATATTTAAGAAGGGAGTTCAAATGAATATAGTTTAAACACTTATTAAAAGACCTTAGAACATTCTAAAGAGCTAATTTAGGCTATCATGTACCTTTCAAACATTATTAAAAATTGTGATCAAGCCATACCTTGCATATTCTAAACACACTAAATAGATTCATGATGAGTTATCAGTTGTAACATTTAGTCATCTCCACCATAGCACATTTAGACTATTTAGGCTAGTTATAAGCCTATTATGGACCTTCACACATATCTAAACACCAATATGACACTTGACACAATTTGAAACAAGGACTAAGGATAACCATCATGATATTTTCTTGGCATGATACAACACTGGACTTGTTACCTTGGCATGGCATTGAATGACTTAATTTGGATTGCCTTGACTCATCAAGAGGAATGAGAAGAGTGAATTATTAGGTGGAATAGGGTACTCAAGACTTAGGTTGTCTCCTTTTGAGGCTTGAGGGCATAAATTTTGAGGGCATAAATTATTTAACAAAAAGGACATTTGATTTAGATCCTCAATCTCAGTAGAAAAAGTATCCAAAATTAAAGGAATCTAAATTTAAAAGTGAGAATCTAGGAGATGAATATGACCCATGCTACATTAACATTAGTCTCATCTACACTAGAAAAGAAAAATAAAAGGTGAATAATCTACTCACCCAATACAAGTATGTGATTACATGGACATATAAAGACATAAATATTTTCAAACCTAGGGTCATCACCCATACAATCCCACTGAAGTTGGACAATAAACCATTTAGGCAAAGTCAAAGGCTGATAAATCCTATCCTATAATGTCATATTTATAAGGAAGTGGAAAATTTTTTGAGTTCTAAAATATTTATCCACATTAGACATTTTACCTGGGTGGCTAATTTAGTTCTAGTCAAGAATAAGAGTGGGGAAATTAGACTCTACATTGATTTCAAAAACTTGAATAAAGATTTTTAGAAAGACAATTACATGTATCCTTCCCTCAATGAGGTCATATAGATAGTGATTAATTATAAAATGATGTATTTTTTAGATATATTTTTAGGATATAACTAGGTAGTGGTAGAATCAAAATATAAAATGAAGACATCATTCACCATGAAGTGGGGTACCTATGTGTATAAGAGAATGCCATTAAACCTAATTAATGCAAGGGATACATTTCAGTGATACATGGACCACACATTTAAAGGAATGATATGAAAATTTATAATAATTTACATAAATGACCTCACAATTTTATCAAAAATAAGGATTGATCATAAGGGTCACCTACAATCAATCTTTGAAAGATGCATAAGGTTTGTCATTTCACTAAATCCCAAGAAGATCATATTTGGTGTCACATAATGAAAGATATTGAGTCACATCATCATTAAATATGGAATTAAAATTTACTCTGATAGAATTCTAGGGATATCAAAAATTACATTCCCAAATAGTAAGAAGGAACTCAAATATTTCTTTGGGAAGATAAACTTGATGATAAATTTTATATCAAGATTTTTAGAAATTGTTATACCATTGAATGTTATTTTCAAGAAAGATGCAAAAGTGGAATGGACAATACAGTCCCAAACATATTTTCAAGACCTTGAAGATGAAATGTCTCAAGCCCCTATGTTAATAAGGTGAGACTTCACTAATGACTTCTTGTATTCATTCACCTTAGAACATACTATTACTATCATGCTCACCTAGAATAATGATGAAAGTGAGCATCTAATTACATTCATAAGCAAAAAATTAAAATAAGTATAACTTAAGTATTCTATGATATACAAGAAAATATTTACCCTTGTTAAAGTGGTAAATAAATTTTGACATTACATCCTAAGGAACAAGACCATCACCATTGTACTAGATCTTATTTTCAAGCTCAATTTGGGGCAATATGAATTGGGAGAATGTGAATGGAAATTTATGTAAAAACTACAAGATTTCTACAAAGCAAACAATCCTACAAATATTGTTATAGGTTAAGGCATCATTTAACTCATGACTAAGCCTGACCCACACATCACCATTGAAGAGGTTTATGAAAACTAAGTATCTAAAAGAGATTGATATATTGAAATTATTCAATACTTGCTCATATGTACTTGTTCCCTAGATATCAAAATAGAACAAGGGAGATATTAGAAACTCAAATTATCTCATTACATGATCATAAAATGGATACTTTATAGAAGGAATAATGAAGGTATTTACCAGAGATACATATCATGAGAAGAAGCTCAAGAAATTATGGAAATTTTTCACCATAAAATAGGTAGTGGTCATCCTTCTAGATACACCACCACACATAAAATCCTTAGAATGGGTTATTACCATCTAAAAATCATCATGCCATTCCCATTTATTTCCTAAAAGGTAGGCATGACATTACAAAAAACAAAACATAACACTTGTGATCATGGATAGATACTAATATGCACTCAATAATAGAAAATATATCTATAACTACCATGAGTTCTAGATATATGTGAGCAAATAATTTAGAAGACCATATTCCAAATTTGTCTAGCCATCACTCAATATTCTTTATGAGCTTGTGCTAAATGATAACTATGTTTATGACATTGAGATGACTATCAAATTTAGCCTCATCCACTATAGGCACCTTTAGTTCTATGTGGAAACTTATGTAGGCCCCAATGACATGTTATCCTCTTTTCTAACTCCCACAGATACTAAAGGTTCCACCTATCAATATGAATGGACTAATCAAAAGGATCTCTATAGTTCATCATGCTCTCTTAGTCTTTGTCATCTCTATCAGACTAGGGAGACTAAAAACTATGAAAAATGAGACATGCAAAGCTTACCAATTAGTAAATATCTCTCAATATTTGAAATCATATTTAGTTCCAAGAGATTTATCATGTTGCCTTTGATTGGCATGGAAGTTCCTAATTGGACTAGGCTCTCCCTAGCTCTAACATTTTTGTTAAGATTGGGAGACTAGCATATATAATTTCAATGTAATCTAATTGGTTGGAGCCCTGATGCATGAAAAGAGGTAGCTTCAAATAGGTTCTTGGTCTAACAATTATGACATCATGTCATCTTATGAGTTTGAATTTGGAACTGAAATAGTACACATGTCACTTTTTTATTGACTCCTAGACCCTGACATGATCTAAAAGCTCAGATTTTCTAGTACTATGGGTAGATTTGTTTCCACTTGGTATCATTCCATTGGCCCACTTTCTCATCTCTCTTACCTTTAGTGTATATTTCAATATGATTTTGGATCATCAAGATGATTCCACATGTAAGCATATTACTATCCCATCATCTTAGAGGGAATTTATTTATATGGCTAACTTTGAGATAACTAATCACTAAATGATGCCACATGTAAAAATATCTATCTCCCACTAGATTAGAGGATCCACATTTTTTACTTTTAAATTTAAGATCATAGGTCATTAGGATGATCCCACAAGGTATCATCTTGCAATCTCACTAGACCAAAGGCAAACTTATTATATGGTCATTTTTGGGACCACAAGCCTTTGGGATGATTCTACATGGTATCATCCCATGATCCCACTAGCTTAGCACCAACTTTATGGTAGGCCATTTTGTTATCACTCCCAAGTTCATGGGAAAGTAACATGTGGCTTCCTCTAATCCTTTAGTCCAAATTTACAAAATAGAATAAGGAAAAAATGAAGCAACAAGGCTAAACCAAAAATCAACTAAGGTGAAAGGGCCCTAAGAAAATAAAACCTAACCAAGGCACATCTAAGGAGAGGTCTAAGTGGATGAATTAGTCAATAAGGAAAATATAACTAAGTCATAAAGCTTCCAATAGCATCTTGATGATTAATTAATACATGTTTCAATTAAAAATTAAATAGACCAAGGTTTAAGGTGAAAGTAATTATGGTTATGCATTCAATAATTTCTATGCATATTACTATTGATTGTAAGATTCAGGCAAACCTTCAATCCTTAAAAGGTATTATACTAAGTTGAGACTTACATATAGTTATAAATAGAATTAGTGATGAAGAGAAAAACTATTCTCTAAACTCTAAACCAATATTCTCATTGGTTTAGCTGAGTAAGTAGATGATTTGAAAGACTCAATTCTTCATAGAAAGATTTAAGACACAAATAGGCAATAAACTCAACTAGTTTAGATAAGGGCATCTTTTAAAAAGGCTAAAATATTATTCTCAATATCATAATAATATTTTATGGTTGAGATTAATTATTATTTACAAAACTACCTATATCTTTTATCTAAATTCCTTCTATTCAAATAAATAGAGATGCTTAAAGTTTAATAATTTTACTCATAACCATGATTTGATCCATAAAACTAAGATTTCAAATTTATTAGAAAGTTCCTCATAGGCTAAAAATTCTTGATACATATAATAATATTCCAATAATCCTATGAGCTATAACTTATTACAATAACATTTCAACTTTACTCAAAGGAATTAATGAGTTGAACAAAATCTTAATCTATGTTTGGAATGATGCCCAAGGTCTATTTCTTTTTTAAGAATATTAAAATTAGGTTAACTACCTATATCATTATTATTACATAAGATCCTTGATCTCATTAACATAAGGGAAAAATACATCTCTTGATTTGATCCAAAGCATAAAGACCAAGCAAAATTCAACATTGTTCCACAACTACTCCCAAGCATCTTCTTGCTATAAGAAGGAAGGCTCATGACCCAAAATTTTATCATCAAAAAGTTGCTACTCTAGACACCCCTAAGATCAATACTCTAAAATTATATCATGTTTTAATCACTTAATTAAATCAAGGATGGGTATCTAAGTAAGGTTAATTTACACAAGACCATGCAAGACCTATAGTCTTATTCTTGGTTCTTATCCAAAGGGATCTCAACCTTAGCTTTAGAAGACAAGCATTGAAATGATAATTCAAGTAAATTTAAGCATTAAATAATATAATATAATTATATATATTCTTATAACAAGTAATACTAAAGTTTGGGATAGTAATAGGATACCATCACTCTATTACTTCCATTAAAAAATTCATAGGAGGGTTAATTAATCTACCATCATGTCTCATCAAAATAGGGCTCAAAATCTTCCACCATGGCATCCATAGGATGTTCAATAATTATACTACAATTTTTATCATAAAAAGGCTTGAACATCTTCCACCATGAAGATGTTGCTCACAAACCACTACCACTCAGTGTCATAAAAACTTATAAACACACATAAACAAATAAAATTAATTTATACAAATGAGGAACAAACCTCTCCAAATTACTCAAGTACAAGCACAACATGGTGGCTTATGCACAACCATGGGTAAATAATAAAACATGTATAATTAACCAGGTGGTCTTATTCTCCTAAAATTGAACATTAGGAAAAACATAGAATTATTTCATTAAAATAAGGTAAATGAAATTATAATTCAATTAAATCACCCACCTATTGACTCGTAGATCACCTAGGCACTATCCTCCAGATGTATATGTTCAGCTTCCCCAACTCCTTCCTCATATATTTTGATTCATCTACTTAGCTTAGTATATCTAACTTCTTATCCAAAAATTTGTAAAAGTTCAAAAATTCTTAAATTAAGGGAACTTGACTTCTATATAAAGGCATCAAAAGATTATCCAACCACTAGTTGTTTTCTAACCCATGCCTCATTAAGAGATGTTATTTTTCATGTTTAGTTAAGGTGCATGGTGGCTTTTGTATACTTTTATGTTTGCTTCTAGGTTTATCTCACCTCCCTTGCCACTAAATTTTAGTCTAAGGTATTTAATGTAAGATCTCTAAGTCAACCACAAGACAATTTAGACAATGGATTCTAAATTTATAACCAAGTGATAACAAGTTTCACCCACAATATTAAAGGCTAACTTCCTAAAACATAATCTAAGTCAGCAAGGGTGATGAAATAGGCATCTAATTAATTTATAAAGGGTCTTATAAAGGTTAAGGTACTAATTAGTGATAAATACATGCTTGGTGTAGTCTCTTTCCTTCATTAGATATTTTCTTGTTCCTATACACTCGATGCACACATCAAATTCCTTTAATTTAATAGCCAAAGCTACAAAATTTAATCAAATAAGTCAATTTAAATTATTTTTCAATAGTCAAACACTCATGGAATATCATATGTACATAATTAATTTTATGTCATTAAATATATAAATAATTACCAATATATTAACTTATGAAAAATAATTCAAACATGATTTAAGTCAATATATCATATAGACATAATCAATTTTCATAGGAAGACATAAGAATAACATCATATTTTCATAAGTAGGGAATCAAAAGATGATTGATAATAGTTATTTCCAATGGTTCCCAAAACATGAAAAGACTTATTACATCCTTTCAAGTATAACTTGGATGTGACTTACCAACACAATTTAATAATTAGAACATATTAGTCATAGTTCCATAAGCATCTTTCCAAAATATGAGCACTATGCAAAATAGGGCCTTACATCCCCCTCCACTTAAATAAACATCCACCTAGAACTTGATTAAAGAGGCAAGGATACTAAATCCTCAAAGTTTAGCATATTCCCAAGTTGCTATAGATTTAACATATTTATCACATTGGACCTTAACCTAATCTAGGTCTCTAGATCAAAGTGGTAGTGTCTTATCTACTAAAATCATGATGGGCTCTAAAGGTATAGTCTCGTCAGTCTCAACCTACAAGGCTAACCAATCCAATACATGAACAATGCCAAAAAAATATTGATGTAAAATTGAAACATGAAATACATTATGGACACAAGATAGGCTAGGTGGCAAGGCTAGTCTATAAGCTACTGGGCTAATTATCTCTAATAATTAAAATGGTCCAAAAAATTGAAGTGCCAACTTCAACCCTTTTCCTTAATGGATATGGATCTTGTTGGGTCTCACTCTTAATAAAACCTTATCACTAACATGAAAGTGTCAATCATTTATCTTAACATATGAATATTTATTTTGTTGATCTGTGACAGTTTCAAGGTGTTGCCAAATCTCATTCACTTACCATTCCATGTCTTCCAAAAGGGTAGGCCTAATCATGATTTTATCCTCAATTCAGTCCCAACTCAGTAGGGTTCTATATGATTATCCATCTAAAGCCTGGTAAGGTGCCATATTAATTAAAATATGATGGCTATTGATATAAGCAAATTCAACAAGATATAAAAAGTCCTCCCAATCAAATTGTTGATCCATAACATACATGCACAACATGTCTTCTAGGACCTGATTGACTCTCTTAATCTAAAAATCAATCTTAGGGTGATAAGAAGTGATAAAATTGAGTGAAGTTCCCAATTCCTTATATAAATAATTACATAAGTGAATTAAAAATTGTATCTTAATCTAAAATAATCTTATGAGGAATCCCATGTAATCTAACAATGTTATACAAATATACCTTTACCACTAAATTTGCATTATAAGTGGTCTTTGTGGGAGAAAATTAAGTAACTTTGGTCAACTTATCAATATTGACCATGATCACATCATGATGGTAGGAATAAATAGGGAAGACTAATATAAAATCCATGGAGATGGTGTTTTATTTCCATTATAGAACCTCATGAGGCTATAACAATCTTGTTGGATACCGATGCTCAAACTTAACCCTCTAGCACTACAGACATCACTCTACAAATTCATCAATAACATGACTCATATTAGACTAATAATACAACTTGATTAACTCATCATGCATTTTCTTAACTCTAGGGTGTTCTTGATAAGGATCTTTGTAGGACTTTGATAGAATTAGATCACATAAACTACTGACTAAGGGAACATATATATGCCCTTTATGGTGAAAAAAACTATCCTTCTCAAGATTATATCATTCTAAGTTACCTTTTAAATTCATACCATAATCTAATAGTTATATTACTTCCTTTTAAAGTTGATCCTATGGAAGGTACTTTAAAATATGACTTCTCAAGTGAGTTCACAAACTCATCATTTCCAACTCAAGGTGAATTTGACTCAAAACATCAACAACTATGTTTTATTTTACATCAATATATAAGATATCACAATTATATTCATATAATAGTTCCATCCAATGACATTGATGTAAATTTAGGCTAGGTTGATTGAATAGATGATACAAATTTAAGTAATAAGTTTTTAAAACAAAATGACAACTAAATAAGAAGTGTCACCACCTTAAACAAGCATGAATAATAGCTAAACATTATAGATCCTACATCAAATAGACTAACTCATAAGATTTTAGTTTTGGATATTCATACTCTACCACTCTACCTCTCTACATGAGTATAACTCCTAATCCTTCCTTCTACACATATGTGCAAACAAGGAATTCTCCCATAGGATTAGGTATAGCCAAAATTGGCACATTAGTGAGTCACTCTTTTAACAACTGAAAAGTTTATTCACACTTTTATGACCAAAAAATTTGATTTATTTTCTATTCAAGTGAATTTATGGGATTCATAACACAAGATAAATTATCATTAATGGATATGTAGTAGACTACCAATCCCATGAAACTATGTACTTATGCAACATTGGTGGGTGTTGGAAATTCTAGGATAGATTGAATCTTAGAGGAATATATAGAGATTAATTCTCCATATATAATATTCCCAAAGTATTTTACCTCAATTCACATTTCTCATAGTTTCCAAACAACTAGTTTTATCTTAAAACTTGCAAGACCTACCTTAAATCGTCCTCATTCTCCTCTTCATTATTTGAATACATAAAAGTGCTATAAATGAATACTAACACAAAATAATCTAGGAATGTTAGAAACACACCATTCATAAGACTCATGAACATTTCTAGAGTGTTTATCAACCCAAAAGGTACAATTATGAATTCATAATGTCCATACCACATTCAAAACATAGTATTATGAATATCAAGCTATTTGATATGCAACTAGTGGTACCCAGGATTTAAATAAATCTTGGATAAAACCTTGGCTTCCTACATTTGATCAAACAAATCATCAAATCTTTGAAAGGGATAATTATTCTTAATAATCACCTTATTAAATTGGTGATGATACATGCAAATACAAAGCGATCCATCCTTATTCATAAATAAAACTAGTGCTCCCCAAGGAGACACACTAATATGAATCCATCCTTTCTCAAGGAGTTTCTCAAGATGTCTCTTGAGCTCACATAATTATGTTGGGGTAATCTAGTAATTTACCTTTTAAATGGGCTCATCCCTAGGAACTACATCAATTTAAAAATCAATCTCCCATAGAAGAGGCATACCATGCAATTCATCTAGAAAAAAATTAAGAAATTCCCATAAAATAGGATGATGAGAAGACTTCTCTATCTCATATGGCCTATCACTCATTGTGATAGAAAACATCTAGAAACATTTCCTCAATCTTATCTTAAGCTACATTTTAGTGATCATGTGAAAAAAAATAAGTTTATTGACTCTATATATTACCATTTAAATCCTAAGGTCATCCTCACATTCAATAACCATTTCATGATATTTGAATTTGGACTTTGTAAATCAAAATAAAATTAATTCCCAAGATAATATCATATGTTCCCAAAGGAATTATGCATAATTCTATGGTAGTAGAAGAGATACCCAGGTTTAATACATAATTAATCCCCAAGGAGGTAATTGACATCTTGGCCACTAAGGCCAACTCTATTTACTAACTCTCTAACTAAATGACAACCACCAGTCCACAATGGTTGATGAGGGAAGGTGAAATAAAGGATTCTAAAGCTCTTAGATTAAACAAAATAGAAATTTTAATTCCTTCTATCATACATTTTGTCTTTATGACCATGGCTTGGTGTTCATCCACCAATTCATAGATTTTTATATCCTTGACCCACATCTCCCACTATCTTATCTAACACCAAAACCTTATACCTAATGGAATTTAATGTTTCAAGAGGAAAATATCCTACAAAAATGATCATAATACCGACACATTAAGTACCCTTCCATTGATCTTGCCCTAAGTGGGTTCTTATTATTCTAGGTTTAAAAGATGTAGTTGACCTTAAATGTGTCACCTACTTCAACTAAGGATCATGTATAGTCCTAGAATGCTAATGTTCTAGGGTTCTAGCCTCACCATGTTTTGTATTGTATCAATTAAATTGATTCTGAATCATACGCTATCCATAGTGGTTTATATTTTTTTAAGGTTTTTGAGGGTTTCTAAAGTTATATTGAGCTAATTTACAACATCCCATAGGTGTAGGCTATGCACCTTGCAACCTTGAATCATGTTAAAACTATAATTTGCCTCAAAACTTTTCTTGATCTTATTAAGTCTTCCTAAGAGACTCTTAGTCCAAATAGGACTTATAAATTTCCTTTGATATGGTAGGGGGGGAAAATGTTCACTATTCTAGCCACCTCAAGATTTAATCCTCTAATAAACCTATTTACTTAGATCATCTCATCTGTTTAACCCTATACATATCTGATCACATCTAAAAATTAGCATGCTTACTATGCCATTATGATACTACCTTGTCTAAGGTCATGGAAATCATCCACCTTCTTTTTCACATAATGGGGTGAAAGCTACCATGCTATAAAAGCTCTTTAAATAATTCCCATGTTAAGAAAACTAGTGTCAAGTGGATATTTTGCTTCTCACCTTCCCACCACATCTTAGATACATCATGAAGTGGGTGAGTGACCAATTTATAATTTCCATTATAATTGTAGCCATATAAATTGAATCACCCCCTCGTGCTTTCCAACCAAGCTTCTCCTATAAATCTTTCTTGAGTATCATCAAAATTAGGAGGGTCTAGTTTGATAAAATCTTTCACTAATTCATCAAGTGTATATCTAGGATGAGGGTCCATACTTATCTTCTCAATATGTTCACCATGATGATTCACTTTAGCTCTATCACCTCCAAAATTTTGATGGGGGGAATCTTAGATCTTACTTTTTCTACTAATTCTTCATCATCCTATGTTTGTTATGGAGAGTGCCTTTCTACCTTATGTTGCATTATAGGCAATCTCTCTTGCAAGACATCTCTCATATGTTGAATGAATAAGAGGAATTGTGTCTAAATATAATTTAGTCTTGGATGATTTTTATGCTCATAATCACCAAGTGGATCCACCTCATCACATTCTTGATTCCCTCCTCTCATCCTCCATATCAGTAGGAAGTCATCAATAAATAAGTAGAAACCATAAATCCAAAAAATAAATTAAAATTACCCAAATCTATTAATGTTGTAACCTCAGATATAATATGAAAATTTCATGCCCATTTTTTGTCTAAAACGTAGGAATGACACAATAAAAAACCAAACGTAACACTTGCAATCATGGATTGATACTAATATCCCCTCAATTGCACAAACCATATTTACAACTTCCATGAGTTTTAAATAGACACAAGCAAATAATTTAAAAGTCCATAGTCTAGATTCATTTGGCTAGCACTCAATATTCTTCACAATCTCATGCCAAATGATAACTATGTTTATGATATTTACATAACATTGAAATTCAACCTCAGCCACTCTATGCATACTTATCTCCATGTGGCCTCTTGGTTGGGCCCTAATGCCATGTTAGCCCCTTTTCCAACTCTCAAGGATCATGAAGGCTCTAATTTTTGATGTGAATGGACCATATACAAGTCTCTCCATGGATTTTTAGGATCTCTCAAACTCTGACATCTATATTAGACAAAGGGAATAGACAACTATGATAAATGGGACATGCAATCCTTTCTAATCAGTTAATCTCTCTCAGTATCTAACATCATATATAGTGTCAAGAGACTAACCACTATGCCTTCAATTAGTGTGGCACTTCATAGTTATAATGGGATCTATTACACTCTAACATATTTATTATTAGGCTTTGACATTTTTATCAAGACTAGGAGACTAGTACATTTAATTTCAAGGTGATCTGATTAGTTAAAGTCTTGATGTATGACAAGAGGTAGCTTTTGATAGGTTCTCTATTTGAAAATTCTAACACTATTTCAGCCTAATATTTTAAATCTAAGACTGACATAGTATATGTATCATGAATTGATTATCTCTTGACCATTGGCATGCTCAAACAACTCAGATGAGCTAAGACTATGGGCATAATCTTTTCCACTTGGTATTATTCCACTAGCCCAGTTACTTGGGGGCCTTTCCCTTAGCATGGATTTCAATGAAACTATGGATCATAAAGAGGATGCCACATGGAAACATCCTATTATACTTCCAACCTATATGGAAGCATAATGTATGACAAAATTTAAGATCTCAGGTCACTACAATGATGCCACATTATAATATCTCACTTGCCCAGTAGCCTAGAGGTTTTTGCACTTTGTATGACCAAATTTGGGATCATGGGTCACTGGGATGATACCATGAAATAGTATCTTATGAGCTAACTATTATAGAGGCAAAATTCCTATAAGGTCATTTATAAGGCCTTGGGTCTTCAAGATGATGCCATGTGGCAACATCCCATAAGCCCTAATTATACATCAAACTATGTTGACATCACTCTTAAGTTCATGGGAAAGTGACAAATGACTTCCTTTGATTCTTCAATCCAAAGTCATGAAATCAACTAAAGTAAAAACAAAGCAATTAGGGATAAAGAAAAAATTAGTTAAGGTAATAGGGTCACAAAAAAAGAAAAGTTAACCAAGGCATGTTTAAGATAAAGTCCAATTAGATGAATTAGTTATAAAATCAAATATGATTAAGGAATAAAGTTGCTAATAGGGTCTTGATGATAAGATATGGCACACTTTGATTCAAATAAAATATATCAAGGCTTAAGGCCAATGAAAAAATGGTTAAGGCATTTAAAAATCACCATGTAGATTATAATTGATTGTAAGATCTAGGCAGACCTTCGATCTTCAAAATGTATTCTATTAAGATAAGACTTCCTTGTAATTAACATTAGAATCAGTGATGAATATACAAGATACTTTTTTGATGCTAAAAAAATATTCTTATTGGTTTAGTTGAGTAAGTACATAATTTTAGATACTCAATTATTCATATAAATCTCTATGATGTAAATAGGAAACAAACTCAGCCTCTCAGGCCTATGGGATCCTTTCATGAGGCTTCCATTTGATTATCAACATCTTAATAATATTTTATGATCAAATTTAAATATTATTTCTAAAACTACCTATAAATTCTATCTAAATTCCTTATATTTAGATAAATAGAGATGCTTAAAGCTTAACAGGTTTACCCATAACTAGGATTTAATCCATTAAACCAAGCCACCAAATTTATCAGAAAGAGCCTCATAAGCTAATCATTCTTGAGACATATAGGAATCTTCCAAGGATCCAATGATCTAGAAGTTATTATAACAACATCTCAGCTTTACTCTAAGGAATTAATGAGTTAAACAAAAGTCTTAATCCATCTTTAGAATGATGTCCAAGTTCTATTCTTATTTTTTATAATATTAAAATTAGGTTAACTACTTACATCATTATTGTTAGATCTGATCCAGATCTTATTAACATAAGGTAAATATACATCTCTTAATTTGATCTAAAGAAAAATGACCAAGTAAACTTCAACAATGATCTAAATCTACTCCTAAGCATTTTTTGGCCATAAGAAGGAAGGCTTACCACCCAACCTTTTTCCATCATCAAGATACTACTCTAAACACCTTTGAGATCAAGAATCCCAACTCTGAGCATGTTTTTATCACTTGGCTAAAATAAGAATGGTTATCTATACAATGGTAATTGACATAAGGGAAGACCATGAAATACCTATAGTCTTATTTTTGATTATTAACCAAATATATTTCAACCTTAACATCAACAAACAAGAATTAAAATGATCACTCATGTGAAGTTAAGCATTCAACAATATAATTTAAGTAGTTATATTCTTATAACAATTACTACTAAAGTTTAGGATAGGAAGAGGATACCAACACTTTATTACTTCCATCCAAAAATTGTAGGAGGGTTAACATCTTATGAAAGGTCTTAACATCTTATACCATGACATTCATAGGAGGGTTAGGCTTTCTACCACCATGCCCATCACAGGAGGGCTTGACAATATTTCACTATGGAGATTCTGCTCGTAGATCACTACAGCTTAGTATTATAACAACTTATAAATACATATAAATGAGTAAAATTAATTTATGCAAAGGAGAAACAAACCTATCCATAATCCTAAAGTATAATCACAACATGGAATCCAATTTTAAAAAATGGGAAAATAATAAAATAGGCATAATAAACCAAGTGGTTTTATTCTCTTGGAAGTGAACATCAAGGAAAACATATAATTATTTCATTAAAAGAAGGCAACTAAAATAATAAGTCAAATATATCAAACAACTATTGACTCCTATATCACCTAGGCACTATCCTCTAAACATCTATGTTCAGCTTCCTTAACATCTTCCTCCTATCTTTTGATTCTTTTCCTTAGCTTACTTTATCTAAATTATTGTCCAAAAATTAGTAAAAGTTCAAAAAGTAATGAACTAAGGGAAATTGGATTTTATATAAAGATGTCATAAAATAGCCAACCATAAGCCACTTACCATCGCATTTATGACTAAGATACATTATTTTCCATGTTTAGTTAAAGTACATGGTAGCTCTTGTAAACTTCTTTGGTTATTTCTAGGGTTATCTTACCTCTCTTCCCACTAGACTTAATTCTAAGTCATTTAATGGAAGATATTTTAGTTAGCCACTAGAAAATTTAGGCTTTAGCTTCTAGATCCTACAGTCAAGTAAAAATAAATTTCACACACCAAGATTAAAGGCTAGCTACCTAAAACATAAGATAAGTCAGCAAGGGTGATGGACTAGGCATTTAATTAATTTATTAATGGTCTAATAAAGATTAAGGCATTAACTAGTGATAAATCCATGCTTGGCATAGTCTTTTTCCTTATTTGGCATTTTTACTATTACTACACACTCAATTCACACATGAAATTCCTCTAACCTAATATCCAAAGCTATGGAATTTAATCAAACAAGTCAATTTCAATCGATTTTCCATAGTCAAACATTCATAGAATATCACATTCACATATCTAATTTCTTATCCTTTAGTATATAATTAATTACTAATTTATCAACTTAGGTGTAATAATTGAAACATGATTTAAATCAATATGTCATATATACATAATCAATCTTCATAAGAAGACATAAGCATAACATCATACTTTCATAAGTGAGAAACGAAAACATGATTGATAATGGATTTAACCTTTTAAGGTTTTACATGTGTAATTCCTATGTTTGGTTAAAGGGTTGAGATGTCTAAATCAGTTAAATAATATACAATAAATTATCTCTAATTTTTTATATATTTTGACCTTATTTTAACTTATAAAAATAGTAATAACTATGACTAAATAGAAACTTATCCAGAATATGACTATCCTAGATGATCTAGGTTTTGAAAATTGGGTTTTAAATCATTCTAAGTGTCATCAATAGGATTTTGGGATTCATCTACTCACTATATAGGAACACCATACTTGGAGAGTAGCATTATCTTATTTCAGTATCCTCAAGGTGGATCTAGTGTCCCATTTTTAGGAATGTTCCTATTATCTGGGATCACATATGCCTATGTTTTTAGGTCATGTTCTTGCATACACAAAACTTGGAACTCTATGTTGTGCTTAAAAAACCTAATTTATTTTGTAAACCCTAATCTTCTTGATAAATATGTCATGAGAAATAATTGTGTGTTTATTATTAGGTTATGTTGGACATCTTCAACACCTCATTATGAAGAGAGTTACCTACATACTAATACTATGAAGAGGGATCAAGCTCGATGTAGTTCTCCCACATAGTGTTTAATGCAAGTGTAAGTGAATTAAATAATGAGAGTGGAATTATATGCCTTGAATGTGATTGAGATTTTATATCTCTGAAATATAGGTCTAGGGATTCTATAGATGGTAGTATGTAGAATTATGGTATAATATGAATCAAATACATTAATTTTTCTCAACTTTTCTTTTTTCTGGATAAATTTTGCATCTATTTTTCATCTAGTGAATAAGGGTCAATAAAAATTATTTATAGAGATTTTTAGCTTATGTACATAATAAAATGTCCTGAGGCCAACCTTAGGAGTGGCACACATTTGAAAATGTATCCATTTAAGAAACTTAGGGATAAGGATTATATCACCAAGTTGGGGACACTAGCACCATGTGGTTGTAGTATCCCAAATGTGGTGCTAATGTCCACCTAGTAGACTACTAAAAAAATTGGTTTGGGATTTGAGAAAATTATTATGGGATTATGTTTTGGTTGAATATAGCTATGTATGGTCTAAAAAATAATTGGAAAAGTGTGGCAAAGGCTCTAGGATAGGTCTAGTGTTAAGATAGTAATAATCTAACTCAAACAACACTCTTAGCATCTAAATAGCACTTTTAGGTTATTAAATTTTACCCCCTTTATTTTATAAATGCAACAAAACAAAGTGATTAGTATAAATATAAAATAAGCATTCCTAGACTCACCCTCGAAGTGAAACTCATGTAGTTGAGTTTGATTATGTGTATTTGGTTCTTCATATGTGAAGCATGATCCAAAACAATGACCTTCAATTAAATATACAAAATTAGTCCTTAATTAAGATACAACCAAAAGAAAAATACTATGATAAAATAAATTAACTTGGTAATCTTGAGTAAAGAGAGAGGAAAAGAATGAATACACCTTATTACATATGCAAACCAATGCATGAACTTGGTGACAACCTATGCATGTGAGTGTACATAGTGATCATATCATTTAATAACTTAGAACGAGATGATGGCTTGATCAATACTCATATGGGTGGCTCAAGAACATAATCTATATTTGAATCAACATTTCCCACCCTTGCTCAGTAGATCATGATATGTGATTAGCTTGGATAAGACTGTAAGTATGTCTAACCCTCTCATGTGGGTGGCTCAAGAACTAAAGTGGCCATGACTTAATCATTACCCACTTGTGTGATGTAAATGCATATGTACCTAAATAATGTAAAGTATTCAATGTATCTGAGTATAAGCTAACTGTGTATGTCATCTATATGGCCACTTAGATATATTAGGTAGCTCTAGGCCACTCAGGAATGCCAACCACTATATATGGAGTAAGGAATGAATATAGTGACAATATGTCATGTGATAACAAGTGTATAAAATTACATGGATTTTTCCATTCCATTTGATCAACTTATGTGTAGCTGAGTATATATAAACTATGTGTCATGCATATGCCCCTAGTATAGTATTTGAGTATACTAAAATATGAATTGAGTATGTAGTAACTAAATATGTGTAACTAAACTAAGTGTGAAAGTGATCATGTCATTCATGATGCCCTTGAATCTAAGAAACTAGTATGAATATAAGTTTAAATTAATGAATCTAAGTAAAATCTAAACATAATTATAAAACATCTGACTATATCTATGCAAATAATTATTGTACTTGGTGTACTAGTCTAGTTAATCTACTATAATAAATCTAGGGCTACTTGACAAAATTTACCTATAGTAGATAGTAGCACCATGTGTATTTAGTGTCCCAATTAAAGTGATAATGTCTACCTAGTCTAAAATATGGGTGATTTGAACTAACTTCTGAGACTTTATTTTGTTCTATGTTTGCCCTATGTTTGATGTCTAAAACTAAGCCTATTTTATGAGTTTATTTGTGAATAACAATGTAGGAGCCCGATCTCTATGACAAACCCCTTTGAATTCCCCCTCTTTTGAGAGGATTTGTGAAATATGTTTAAGAGCTATCCTCAAAAGAAGTATCTCTCCAAAATTTGTTATTCAGGGCATGTGCATGATGTTCCAATACAATGTACAAACATAATATTGGAATGTAAATGTATCTAAGAATAAGTAGGTAATGTAAGATGTATGTTGTAATCTAACATTACATAAGGAAGTCAAGATATATATAATAAATGTGTATATTAGTAAAATTTTATTAACTACCTATGGGGATGGGGCATGATGTCCATCACAACTTCCAAGTATGAAGGGTAGATACATGAGGTCCCTCATGTAATTAAAAACTAATATGTACATAATAAGTAAATATAAGTGTCATGGTGTATAATCATACAGAGAAGCATACATATAATCACATGAGGCATGCAATAAGATGTTAGGGGGACATGGGCACATGACAATAAATTTGATAATGAAAACATACAAGGAAATGCTTAAATATCCACATACATAATCAAAAATTAATTTTTATTAGAGCTACATAGAAGGACTTATTCAGATATATTAATATAGAGATAAGAAAGCACACACATGAGACATTGGAACATGTCTAAATAATATAAATAGAGAAGTGTCATATATCCAAACAATAATTGCATATTCAAATTACCTTGAATATATAATAAACATATAAAATACAACCAAGTTTAATATAGTAAAAACTATAAATGAAAGCATGTATAAATGAGTACTAAAAATCTATGAAAATGCTAGGATACACATATACTAAGTCTAACTAGTGATATTCAGTAAAAATTCTAAGTAATGAGTATAAATAATCAATATGCATCAATGCATAAAATGGAATGTATAATATGTAAATATAGAAATTGGTTGTAGCAAATAAGTAAGAGCTACCCTCCAGTGGGTGGATGTATTAAATATATAAACCTAGATAAATGTATATACCCCCAGTGGGTAGATGATAAAAATTCTGGATTAACATAGTGGATTGGAGTCATGTATGTAATCTAAAAACACTTGAAAAGAATAAGTGAATCATATGTGTATGATAAAAATGACTATACTAGGATAACTAGCAATATGCAATATCTGGCTAGCAAGTAGTAGAAATGTAAACATAGAAATTTATACAATCTTTAAATTTTATGTTTTTAAAATATTTGTATGTTTTTCTATTTTGACATGTTATATTATTTTTGTGTTTTCTAGGTATAATATATTTACAATCAAATGAAAATAAACTATGTAAAAGGGAGTATAATTAAATAATATAAATGAAAATCAAAAAGTATACAAGCAAAGTGTAATGTCTCTATAGACCCAAGAGCACATCTATGATATGTGGATAATCAAATAGTGGATCTAGTGGAATATATCAAGTGTTGAATATTGAACCCCATACTTTGAAAAAATGTAAGGTTACATATATTGAACCCTGAACCACTATAAATGAGAACTCATTTAATATTTATCTATTTGATTTGATCTTGAATAAAAAGTGGCAAGTTTTGATCAATTATTGACTATGAAGGTAAATCCTCATTAGAAAAACATATCACATCCTCCACATCTTTGATAGTATTCATGATAGATGAAAATTACAATGGCTTGATATAATGAGGTAAAATGTGTGATAAGTGTTTGAAATAGAATATATTGGAATATATTTACTTTTTCAAGTATTTTTAATATAGATATTTTAATTGGTGTATTTCTCAATTGATCCACTATATCAAATTCTCTTTATTTTTCTCTAGGTGTTGTTTTAGTTTTTTGGGATGACGAAGGATGGTAGGGTTACCCTACTCTTTTAGAGGATGAGGATGTACCATGTTATACCTATGACAACTTAAACAATATTATCTCCTATTTTTTTGGGGTGAGTAGTATAGGAAAGATGGGAGCATACATAATCAATTGGTCTAGTTAGAGGTAGAACAAAAGGAGTCTTTTAAGCCATCTATCATATAGTATTAACTAGGAGAAAAATAAAGTGATCCATATAAAAATAGGCCTCAAATGAAGGAGGACCAATATGTAAAACAAGCTTATCTCGAGCTAAATCCATGATAGGAGTAACATACACGTGTAGCTATCTAGAAATTGTTAGTAATAAACATGCCATGAAAATAACCAAACTTTCTAACATGAAGTGAAAGATATATTCTATCATGATAATCATGTTAATAATCTATAAATTGAGATCAAGTAACTTATATAAATGTGAACCCTAAGGTTATCTATGGTTAGGGTTTTTTGAATCTAGTGTTTCTTTGAAATAAATTATATTATATGTAAATAAATAGAAACCCTGATATGAAATTGATTTAATTTACCTAGGTTGTTTTAAAAAAATTAGAAAAATAATAAGTATGCAACCTTAAATTATTGCACAAAAAAATTAGATTAATGCAAGCTAGTATTGGAAGTAATATTCAAATTAAGATGGGTTCACCAAATGATTTAAACTTTTAGGGTTTTACATGTGTATTTCTTATGTTTAGTTAAAGGGATGGGATGTATAAATTAGTTAAATAATATGTAATAATTAATCATTAATTTTTTGTAGCTTTTGAACTTCTTTGAATTTTTAAAAATAGTAATAAATAGGCTTTAATGGAAACTTATTTGGAAAGTGACTATCATGGATGATATGGGTTCTACCTAGTTTAAGTGTCATAAATAGGATTTAGGGATAGATATTAACACTCCACT
Organism: Torreya grandis; assembly: GCA_037957365.1. Lineage (NCBI taxonomy): Eukaryota > Viridiplantae > Streptophyta > Pinopsida > Cupressales > Taxaceae > Torreya > Torreya grandis. The sequence continues at coordinate 301,193 of JARHVA010006062.1, forward strand.
TGGATAGTAGAACCATGTTATTGTAGTGTCCTCAAGGTGGCTCTAGTGTCCCCATTGAAGGACTATTCCTATTTTTTTAAAGCACATGTGCAAGTGTTTTTAGGTCACATTCTTGTGCACATGAAATTTAGAGCTCTGTGTTGTGTGTAGAAAACCATATTTAGTGTGAAAACACTAATGTTACCTATAAGTATGGCATGATAAATAATTGTGTGTTCATTAAATATATATGTTGAACATCCTCAACACCTTGATGATATGAGAGCTACCTAAATACTAGTACTTTGAAGAAGGATCATGTTTAATGTAGTTCTCCCTCCTAGTACTTAATGGAAGTACAAGTGAATGTTAGAATGAGAGTGGAATTGGATGCATTGAATGTGATTATTCTTTGAAATATTTGAAATCTATGTTTAGGGATTATGTGTATTGTAGTATATAGAAGTAGGGTTAATAGGGATCAAATACCTTAATTTTTCTCAACTTATCTTTTATGGTTCCCAACACATGAAAATCCTTCTTAATTATTTACACTTAAAAACATAATTCAATAACCATAACATATTATTCATAGTTCCATATTCATCTTTCCTAAATATGAAAACTATGCAAAATGGGGACTTACACTTCAAAGATGCACATGTTCACATTAGAACATACCATGAATGCCAAGTCCTGATAAAAAGAGAAGTACACAAAAAAATTATTTAAATTTTATTAATAAGGAAGACCATTAATTCAATTATGCTTGGACTTCATTGGGGTCATTAATCCTAATTCTTTAGGTGGACATAGGTTTTTACTCACTTCTACAAACTATTAGACATGGTGGACTGAAGTTGTAGCTATAAATCAATCATGAAAACAAAATATAATTAAATTTTTGAGGAGAATATCATAACTAAATTTGGCACCCCCATTTATCTAGTTTGTGATAATGGACCACCATTCCAATAAGTCAAATTCACTGAATAGGTCCATGATAATTGAATCACCATCAAGTCATCTTCCAACCACTACCCACAAGGAAATGGATTGCATGAATAAACCAAAAATATCCTGATAGATGTCATAAAAAATTTAGTAGTATACAAACCTAGATATTGGCATAATTTACTGAAGTATGCATTATGGGTTGATCAAAAATGATACAAGTAGGTACTCAAATCCTCACCTTTCTTACTAGTCCATGGGAGATAATCAATTTTCAAAATCATGATTAAATTTATAACATATAAATTTATGTAGGAGTAGATGGAACCAAGGGATAAGGTTGAGTATTGATTTCTAGATAAATATAAATTTAGTACTCAAGGTGTAAGGCCTTATAGAACTTCAGTAAAAATCAAGATTGTCAAAAAATGGTTTGATAAAAGAGAAAAACTCAAATCATTTAGAATATCTAACCTAGTACTTATATGAGACAAAGCCCATGAAAATAAAGGACAACACAACAAGTTTACCCCATTGTAGATTGGACCATATTAGATTTTAAAGATCCTGGGTAACAATGCTTCCCATCTAAAGGACCTCCAATGTAATGAGATGCCATATTTAGTAAATGGATAGTTTTTGAAGAATTATTTCATGGTTTTACCACTTAGAGATGTCCCTAAGTAACCAGAGATGTGGTGGTAAGATTAGTATTAGACTAAATTTACTACTTTAGTAGAATACTTTTATTGATTTCATAGCATATATTCCCTACTTCCTATGTTATATTTTCCTATTTTCAGAGTTTTGTTTTATAGTTTAGTTTCTTGATTTCTATATTAGACATTTTTATTTTTTCTATTTCAATCTGATTAACTTCTCATAGTATGATCGAGAAAGTGTCCAACTCATTGGAATTGTTATAACATATTTAGAAGCTAAAGGATAAACCTATGGGAAAACCCAACAAGAAAAGGTACACAAACTTATTTACTTTCAGGATTTTGCACCCTTATATTTTATATTCCTAGAATTCAAGTATACAAAAATAAAATTAATCATGACTAAGATACCATTGAATAAATCAAACATGAATATAAAGGTTGCTCTCATTACTATACAAATTTTAGAAAGTTTTATCACTTTCACTAGATCAAATAAACCTATCATGTTAATATTTATTTGAGGAAATAATAATTTATATGGGTGTATATAGTAGGGATAATCTAGTGTAAATTTATGATTTCATATATACCAGATCACTATGGTTTATACTCTCTCTCATTTAACAATATTATACAAAATAAAAATATATGAAAATAAGGATCAAGGAATCATAAAAAGAGTGATCTAACAAACCTAAATAAAATTCCAAAGGTGATCAAAAGCTCAAATGATGAAATAAGGTCAATGTATCATGTATCATGTAGGAGTATAGGAAGAGGAAAGAGAAGGAACCCATGGTACCTCTATCAAGGATATAGAGGTATGTCTAACAACAAAACAATGCCAAAGCTTCCCCAACTTTCAAATCTACATTTCTCTAAACCAGAATGAAATCTACAGTTATCATAAGTCTCTACTAAAGTCCTCACAATAAGGATAAAAGGAAATCACTTCCTCACACACATATCTAGGGTAAATGAAGTGTAAATTTTGTTGTATGTGGTTTTTAGGAGTCTCTTTTGTGTGTTTGATTTAATTATTCTTTGTGGAATGGTTTGTGTTTGATCTAAAAGTTGATAACCAAATTTTCTAGGTTCTCAAATACTTGAGAGTATTTCCCTAGTAAATCACCATTTGTTTTACCAAACAGGATGCATCTTCCCATATTTCAAAATTACCATTATGATTTGGTACAAAAAGTATACATGTTGAATTTGAAATCTCTTTAACCTTCTTAAATGCTTGCTCACACTTATAAGTCCAAATAAACTTCTTACACTTTTACTTTAAGGAAGTTATAAGATTAGTTAACTTATCAAATATTTCAACAAATCTTCTAAAATAACTATCCATCCCATAAAACTACATACTTCATATACATTTTGAGGAGCATAATATTTGTTGGATCAATAAAAAATTGATACTTAGATATTATGTGACCCAAATAATGTATCTCAATTTGAAATTAAGCACATTTAGACAAATTACCAAATAATTTATGATGCCTTAGACTTTATGGCACTAAAATAAAATGTTTTTTTGTGTTTGGATGTATTCCTAGAATAAATTAGTATGCAAACAAAGAAAATTATAAAAAAAACTTATCCAAAAAATCCCAAAATAAACTATTCATTAGATTCATAAATGCAATAGGTGCATTCATCAAAATAAAGATCATTACTATAAAATCATCATGCCCATACTAAGTTTTGAAGGTGATCTTATGGATGTTTTCATTCTTGATTCTCAGTTGGTGATAGTCTAATCTCAAGTCCATCTTTAAAAACATAACTACATCCTTTATTTGATTAACTATATCATCTATCCTAAAAAAATGATAATGATTATTTATAGTAACCTTGTTAATAAAGTGATAGTCAACACACAATCATAAGGTTCCATTCTTATTTTTCACAAAGACAATAGGTGCACCCCAAGATGACACACTTGGCCTAATACTACCATTTTATAGGAGCTCTTGTAGTTGAACTTTTATCTCCTACAAATATACTACATTCATATAATAAAGTAATTTATAAATAGGGGCTACTTATGATGTTACATCAATAGAAAATCTAAAATCCATTTTAGCAGGCAAACCATGCAATTTTGTAAGAAAAACATCAAAGAATTCTTTACAAAATGGATATTCTTGAAATGTTATTTTTTTTACAAGTGTTTTTCCTTACATATATATAGCATACAATTTGCATTCTTTATGCACTACTTTATTTAGTTGTAAAGCTGATAGTAGCTTACATACCTTAGGTTTCAACAAACCTTGAACTGTTACTAATTTTCCCTTGTCATCACAAATTTAATCAATTTTTTATATCAATATATATTAAATTTATGTTTTTTCAAGAAATCCATGCCCAAAATAATGTCAAAATAACTAATAATAACTAAAAATTGGTTAACTAGGCTCTACAAGTTACCTAAGTCTAAGCTTACTTATTCAAAACATTTAGAAACCAAAACACTTTTAGCTGAGCTAAACTCAACATATCAATCATCTTTCAATGTCACATAATTTAGTTTATAGTTATTCATTATTTTAGGATTAAAAATTCTATCAATTGATCATGAATCAAATAAAATTAAAACATAAATATCATTTAATTAACCTCTAAATTTGATAGGGGTTTCTTGAAAATATGTGTTTTTGTTACCCATAACTATATACACCCTATGTTTAGTTGATTGACCTATTTTCAACTTAATACAATCCTTGTGATAGTGATTATCACCACATTCCTAGCATACTATAGTTACTGGAGGTAACATAGGAATGCTATTTATCCTAGTGGTAGGTACATTTTGACTACCTTGGATCTAGTTTTTATTAATATTTAGAGACTTAGAATAATTTAGATTTTTGAAATTCTTAAGATAATGTTAGAATATACTAAAACCACTAGTACTCTTAGTAAACCTATGGTTTTGATTAGAGTTTTTGAAAATTTTAGGTGAAGGGGATAGATTTCTATATTAGACTACTATCTATTCTACTTAAAATACCACCTCACCTTTTGATGAGCTTTGTCTTTCTCTTCTACTCTATGAGCATATTCAATAGCAATAGTTAGAGTCTTAGGATTGGTCATATTGACATCATGCATCATTTTTTCCATCAACCCTAGCTTGAACTTGGTTACTTTAGTTTATTCATCATGCATGTAGTTAACATGACGCAATAAGTTTAAGAACTTATTTTCATACTCAGTTAAAATCATATATCTTCATTTAATAGCTAAAAATTAGTTATTTTATATTCCTTAAATTTTGAACTGAGAAACCTCTTTCTGAACTAACTTTAAAACGTAGGCCAGGTAAGAGTCATTAGATAGTAACCCTATAAAGCACATAGATGGTGTAATAACCACAATTTTTTTCAAAAATGAATATGATCAACTATAATACAAATAATAAATCATAGTTTAGCATGGAAAGATGAATTAAGATCCATAACTATGCCATATCCAACACTGAAACTAGACTAAGTCCAAAACTTATAAATGACTTCATTAGGAAGTATTTTAACCAATTAGTATTCATATATAAGTGGGATAGCATAGAAACACTCATGCATACCTATCTACATGATTCAATGTGACCTTCCTATTAAATCTATCACTAATTTATACATTTAATCAAGTACTTAAATAGGCTATAAAATAGTTGATACCTCAGTTGGTAAATCATAAAAGTTTAGAAACCAAATGTAGGAAACAAGACAACTTTAAAAGAATAATTATCATATGATGATTTCATAAGAAATATCTATCAAATTTACAAGAAAAAATATTGATCATATAAAATGACTATCTCCAAAAGTAATTCAATGTTTTGGAATGTATTACAAAGTTCAAAAATAATCAAGGGATGATACTGACATTCTACTAGTAGGTAGCTTAAGGAGGTTAATCAAGGGTATAAGCATATTGTTTAAGCTTATTGATATGTTTTAACAACCATGATTTTATTTCACTTAGGAACACATTTTCATTTTACAAGATAGTTTTATTCTCAAGGTACATGTCAACATGTGTCTGCTTAAAGATCTTATTAATTTAGTCAACCCTTATAGGTTACACAAATACTTTTAAAACCTCACTATTTTAATACTCATGAGTTCAAGGAGATCAATGTACTTATACAATATTTAACACTTATCTTTAATAATCAAGTGAATCAAATTTCACCTACGTCAATGCTATTTAGACTAAAAAAATAGAAATGTTTAATGTTATAAGTTAGAATATTTTCTCTTTCTTACCTTTAAAGGAAGACTTATTGATTCCATATTAATGACTATAACTCACAACATTGTCTCTTAATAATTATTTTTCATTAAATGAAAATAATAAATCTTGTTATCATTCTATAACATAGTTCCATGTAAGAATCAGATGTTCCTTAAACACATCACACCTGATTGAAATAGCCATTGAAACATAGTACATTAATCACTTAACCATTTATAAACTTTTTTTCCAAATTATCTTTCTTATCCTTAATAAATACATAAGTTTTTTAATAACATTAATTGAATCTTATCTACAATTGAGCAATCTAGTAGCTCTAAGTGATTAAACAAGGCTATCCCAAAACAATCCCATCACTTCAAATAGTACTATCATTGATTCCATTTAATATATTTTTTTTCTAATAATCATGAGAAGATATTGAATCTTAAATAACTTTTTAATTTATTTTAATTTAATCTTAAACATTATTTAATTAGTAATTAGAAACCTTCATAGAATAAGGTAAGTATTATACTTTGTGGTAGTCTAATTAAGATGTCATATCACATTTTCAAATGATTTAATTATTAATAATACATATTTTTATAGTTAAAGGTAAATTTAGAGTCTTTATATAGACTTAAGGTTATCATGCCACAATTTTTTATAATAAGGAAAAAAGATTAATTTACACATGAATTAAATTATTACATTTTATTCATACAAAGTGTGACTTTATAACTTATTGTACATTTTTAAAAATGTAAAGCTCACATAGTATCTCACACGTGTATCCTACAATTATAATTAAAAAAAACTAATTACTAATTCAATTATTCAATTAGCTCCATGTCATTGACCTAATATATGAAGACTAATAGTATTGAATAATCATATGAAATTTATCAATCTTTATGGACACATATTCATGAAAGAGAATAATTAAATGATTTATTCTAATTATGCCAAGAACTACTTCATCATGCTTAACCAATACATAACTCATTGAGGTTCAAATAAGAGTCTTCATAATTTAAAATTTGAATTCACATAATATAAAACTAATGAATTAATTAGTTTTATCTCATGCATCCATAGGTCCATATTATCCATATGTTATAAATATAAATGACCACATAATGAATGTTTATATCCATACATGTAAATGATGACATAAATAATAATTTGATATTTAAAACATGATACTCTAATAACAATTATAAGTCAACTTTCATACACTAACATAAATATGCAAATTAAACATAGCATTAAAATTACATCACATACCTAAAAAACATCAATATAAATAATGAAACTAATTGTAAATTCATAAATTGATTCTTTTTAAAATCAACTATAAAAATAGCTAGACCAAAAGAAGTACAACAAACAATCTTCTATAAGAAATCTAATGTTATAAACACCGACCTCTCTAATCCTAATGAACCCAACCATAATTTTCCCTATACCACACCATACATCCATTGAATGTGATCTTGGATAGATGAGATAAGTAAGGTACAATGTCAACTGAGCTTGACTTAGAAAAACCAATTGATAAAAACATTCAAACATGATTGTTTACATTCACAGTTAATAACACTAACACATTTGCAATTATTCTAACTATTAAATCTCATTTTGAGCATTATAATTTTTAAGATTAAAATTTAAATCCATGAATGGTGTTTCACCTACAATCCCTAATCTAATTTTAATGTACAAAACCTAAAATATATTCAATTTTGTTAATGTCTATAACCCTGAATACAAACAATATTATTTAAATATTTACATATAAGTAAAATAATCTTAAATGAATTAAATAAATTTTTAGAACAAAAACATATACTCAAATAAAAATTATAAAATCCTCATGAAAAAAATTATCAAACTTGCAACAGTCTAATAAAGACCTCAAAAGCCAACTCAATTAACCTTATTACATAACACAAAGCTACATGTTAAAGTTGACCAACATAGACTTTATCAATCATGAGTAAAGAATAAAAAATATTTATGCACTATAATGATATAAAAATCAAAATTAAAAACATAATGATATAAAATGTCAAAATATTAAATCTTCTCAACTCTAAGTCAATCAATCATGACTGGAAAGAAACTGGATGAACAAACAATATTACCTCAATAAGTCAATACCCTTAATGATAAAAATCATAGCCTAAAAGTATGAATTTTTAATCCAAATAAATGAAAATAACAATATAATTTTTTATCAAACCCCTAATAATAATTTTTAGCTAAAAGAAAACTCAAAAAAAGTCATAGTTTCCATTCATGGCCATGGTTAAACAATTCGTAGGTTGTGTTTACATTACAAAATAAGCCAACTGAAACCTAAAGTATATGGATAGGGTTTTGAAATAAAAAACTCATTTCCAACTTCTCAAAATCATGCTATAACATTTAAAAAAAAATAAGAACCCATAATACAAAGTGCACACCTATAGCCCTAAATGGATTCTAAAAAAATAACTATGTTCTTCCATAAAAGAAATGAAACTTTAATTATATGCACACATATAAAAATATTTATGTAAGCCACAACTAAGGTTTTATCAATTTAAAAATATATTTGTTAAATCAAAAATAACAACCTAGATTCAAACTCAAACCCTATAGGTCTTAAATCACACAAACAAGACACTAATTGTTTTTTGATAATATACCAAGGAATATTAAAATATTGTGTTTTAATTTCATACTAAGAACTTAGTTCAAACCTATAAGGTCATGTCACAAACAACACATAATTTTAAATTCACTACTTCATTATATAATAGTCAAAAGAATGCAAAGGATGGTGAGTTTAATTATTTTCCTTACCTCTACAAGATTTAAGTCATTCACACACCATGAATACAAATGACTTGTTGACCCCTTAAAGCCAACTTGAACCACTAGAAAACCTTAAAAAAATACTGCATTCATGATAAGATAAACAAATTTCTATAGTTCAAGATCCAAGAAAAACTCATGCAACTAATTGCATTCTTATTTCCCTTGCTCACAATGCCCAAATTCTAGTAGATATCCCCCAAGTGTGGATCTTCCAAATGAACATGTAATAACCATTAAACAAATCCAAATAAAAAAATAAACACCTCAACTAATACCATGACCATAGTCATTCATGGCCCTCATGACCTATCCAAACCCAAGATATGACTGGAAAGAAACTGGATGACCAAACAAGATTACCTCAATAAGTCAATACCCTTAATGATAAAAATCATAGCCTACAAGTATGAATTTTTAATCCATGGAAATAAAAATAACAATATAATTTTTTATCAAACCCCTAATAATAATTTTTCACTAAAAGAAAACTCAAAAAAAGTCATAGTTTCCATTCATGGCCATGGTTAAATAATTCGTAGGTTGTGTTCACATTACAAAATAAGCCAACTAAAACCTGAAGTATATGGATAGGGTTTTGAAATAAAAAAACTCATTTTCAACTTCTCAAAATCATGCTATGACATTTAAAAAAAAATAAGAACCCATAATACAAAGTTCACACCTATAGCCCTAAATGGATTCTAAAAAAATAAGAATGTTCTTCCATAAAACAAATGAAACTTTAATAATATGCACACATATAAAACTATTTATGTAAGCCACAACTAAAGTTTTATGGATTTAAAAATATATTTGTTAAATAAAAAATAACAACCTAGATTCAAACTCAAACCCTATAGGTCTTAAATCACACAAACAAGACACTAATTTTTTTTTTGATAATATGCCAAGGAATATTAAAATATTGTGTTTTAATTTCATACTAAGAAATTAGTTCAAACCTATAAGGCCATGTCACAAACAACACAAAGTTTTAAATTCACTACTGCATTATATAATAGTTAAAATAATGCAAAGGATGGTGAGTTTAATTATTTTCCTTACCTCTACAAGCTTCAAGCCATTCACACACCATGAATACAAATGACTTGTTGATCCCTTAAAGCCAACTTGAACCACTAGAAAACTTGAAAAAACTACTTCATTCATGATAAGATAAATGAATTCCTATAGTTCAAGATCCAATAAAAACTCATGCAACTAATTGCATTCTTATTTCCCTTGGTCACAATCCCCAAATTCTAGTAGATTTTCCCCAAGTATCGATCTTCCAAATCAACATGTAATAACCTTAAAAAAATCCAAACAAAAAAAATAAACACCTCAACTAATACCATGACCATAGTCATTCATGGCCCTCATGAACTATCCAAATCCAAGATATGACTTGGTATCATAATCACTAAATACAACAAGAATATCACATAATGAAGACCTCCAAGAAATTAAATAAAGTGTCAAGACCAAATCAAATGTTGAAATGCCTTCAAAACATAATTATTGATTAATGAAACCAAGCCAATAACTAATGTTACAATGCTAAAAATCAAAGATGAATGACATTGAAAAGGATTATGAACAATAAAAAACCCATTCAGGAATCTAAACATAAGATATGATTTCAAAAATAAGTCACATAGCACTGAACACAAATACAATGTTATAAATCTATAAGTGATCCACAAGGTGAACATTAAAAGGAGTAAGACAATCTAGTAATAAAAAATAAGATAGTTGAAAAGACCATCTCAATTTTAGAAAAGTTGACAAAGTCAAAGGGTCAAAATCAACTAAATAAATATATGATCAAACATGAAGTCAAAACCAAATAAGGATCAACTCAAATTAAATTGAATCCAATAAATGATAAACATTCAATAATATAAAACATGAATAAAAAATTACTTAAGGCATTCATAATAGTCAAATCTCAGTATTATATTTTTAAGTTCACTATTTGTTTTTCACTTTCTAGGCCTCATGTGACTACTTATAGTCACATCCAACCTAGCTCATATTTTGTGCCTACATTCATAATATACCATCATTAGTATCCATACTATATATGAGTAATAAATTCAATAACAACATTAAATATAATAATATAGCTTAACTAAATAATGAATCAATAACTCAGTAAGCATAAGTAACCAATGGTGTAATGAAAACCATATAAAATCCATATCTCAAAAATAATAATTGATGAAACATACATCACATAATTGTTTTATAATATTAATCCAAACAATTATGTTTTGAATAGTTCATAACTAAAACACAACAATAAGTGAATTAAATACATTCAAACAGGGTCATGACATCCTCACACACTTGGAAGAGAGCTATATTGGTTATCAAAATAGCCAAGGATGGTGTTCATTGAAAATATTCACATCTTCCCAAGTAGCACTTATTTTCGACAAAGGATCCCATTGAAAAATAATTTGAGAAATCTCATGATTTCATAATGTAATGTTGCGATGGTCCAATATTTTCATTAGATCCAACTACATATTTTCTTCTTCCAAAACCTAAAGATGAGTCCAATCCAAAAATTAATAATGATCAAATATATACTTTATCAATAATACAAAATGAAAAGCATCATGAATCTGAGATAGAGAAACAAGAAGGGCTAGTTGATAGGCAAAAGGACTAATCTTTTGAAAATTTTCAAAGGGTCTTACAAATTGAGGAGCATATTTGGTTAACTTTCCAAATTTAAGCAAACTTTTCTATGGTAAAAAAAGTAGAAAAACTTTATCATCAACTTCAAACTCATGTGGTGACCTCCTTAAATCAGCATAAGTCTTTTTCCTATCAAAGACATCCATTAGATTTTTTGTTATTATTTCCGTTTGCCTATCATACTCCTATAAATCATTAGGACTAACAATAGTCATATTTTATAAAATTTCCTAGCCAAGTAGAATCCTACACTTACATCCATACAAAGGTTTGAGAAGAGCCATTTTAATAATATAATGGTATGTGTTATTATAATCAAACTCAACTAAATGTAAATAATCTTTCCATTTACCCTATTGATCAATCACTTAAATTATAAACATGTCTTCCGTAACTTTATTTAGTATTTTTATCTGGCCATCCATTTCTAGGTGATAAGATGAACTAAAATTCAATCTTGTACCAAAAGCAACATTCAAAATTTTCCAAAACCTTCAAGTAAAATGTTTATCTCTATTATAAATAATAACTTTTGGCATGCCATGCAATCATACTATTTATTTAATAAACCATTTAGTAACAATGGGTGCATCATCAATTAAATTTATAGCTATGAAATGACTAAATTTATTAAACTTATCTATTATAACCAAAATAGTATCATGATTGCTTTGATATTTTAACAAATTAGCTATTAATTTTAAAGAAATAATAACCCACTTACATTATGGAACATCATGAGGGTAAAAGAGTCCTCTTGGATGATAATGATTAGCTTTCACATGTTAACATTCAAAACATTTTGACACAAATTTGGCTATTTTGTGTTTCAAACCAAGACAATAATATAGTTTTTTTAGCTTGTGTATCATCTTCATATAACACCAGGATGAGTAAAATGAGGTGATTCATGCACTTACTTTATCAAAAAATTAATTAAGTTAATAGACTCAGATACATAAAAAAAATTGGTCAGATTAAACCATTATAGTCAATAGAAAACATAGAAAATCTCTTTTTTAGGTTTTTTAGTGAAATTTGTAGTTACATCTTGGCAACACTTATCAAAACATTGTTGTTTCAAAATTTTAGTTCTAAAATTATTATCTAGAATAGATAAATAAATAAGATGCATGCATTAGTTGAGTACATCAACATGATTCTCCTTACCTTTAACATATGAAATATTCCTATCAAAATTACTCAAAAAATATAGCCATCTATGTTGGTGAGAATTTAGATCATCCTATGAAAAAGTATTCTATGTTATAATGATCAAAATTTATTTCAAAATGTATACCCATAAAAAGTATTTCCATTTGTTGAAATCATGAATAATGGAAGTAAGTTCAAGGTCATGAGTGGCATATTTTTTCACGAGATATTTAAGTTTGCATGACTTATAATCCACAACTAAACCATTCTAAGTTAGCATTCCATTGAAGCCATCTTTGGATGCAACAACCTAGATTTTGAAACTACTATTAGTATCTAGTACAATAAATACATGTGTTTTAGTTAACAACTCTTTAATATTTTGAGAATCTTAATTATTATCAAAGGTCAAAACAAACTTATCACCCTTGAACTAGAAGGAATTTATTATGTTATTTAACTGAGAAATAATTCAACAAACATTTTACAATAACTAGATACTCCCATAAAACAATGTACTCCATGTACATTTTTAGGAGTAGGCCACTCTTGAATGGCTTTAATCTTTTCTATATCAACCACAATGTCATCCTGACATATTATGTGACAAAAATAATGGATCTCATTTTGAAATAAATGAAATTTTTATATTTTATCAAAACATTTATGTTGACTTAGACTTTGTAACACTAAACACAAATGATGTTCATGTTTAGATACATTTTTAAAATAGATTATTATGTAATTAAGGAAAAATAGAAAAAAATTGTATATAAAATCCTTGAATAAAATATTAATTAAATTCATGAATGTAGTAGGTTAATTATTCAAATGAAAGGCATTATCATATCATTGTAATTTCCATACCAAGTTTTGAAATTGGTCTTATGGATGTCATCATCCTTGATTCTTAGTTGATGATATCTTGATCTCAAGTCTATCTTTGAAAAGATAGATGCATCCTTAATTTGATCAAATAGATCATCTATCTTCATAAAAGGATAATAATTCTTGATAGTAATCTTGTTAAGCATGTGATAGTCAAGACACAATCACAAGGTTATATCATTTTTATTCACAAAGAACATAGGTGCACCCCAAGGAGACACACTTGACCTAATACTACCATTTTCTATCATTTATTATAGTAGAGATTTTAGCTTCTAAAAATCTAATACATTTATAAAATAAGGTTGTTTAGATGCAGGGGTTATCCATGGCATTACACCATTATAAAATTTGAACTCCCTTTTAGAAGGTAAACTAGGTTTTTTTTTTTTTAAACATCAGAGAATTATTACAAAAAATGGATATTTTTTAATAGTGTTTCTATTAAAGGTGTTGTTTCATGCATCCATATAATATACAATAATATAGATTTTACACACTGCTTTCCTCATTTATAAATTATTTAACATCTTGCATACCTTAGGTTTCATCAAACCTTGAATTATTACAAATTTTCCCACATCATCACAACATTTAATTAATTTATTACAACAATGCAGATTGGATTTATGTTTCTTCAAGAAATCCATGCCCAAAATGACATAACAATAAATAAGAGGAGCTAAAACTAGGTTAAATTTGGTTTGAAAATTTCCTAAGTCTAAGATTATTTATTCAAAACACTTAGAAATTAGTACCCTTCTGCCTAAACCAAACTGAACATCCAAACCATCTTTCAATGTCACATCATTTAATTTATAGTTATTTACTAACTTTGGATTAATAATAATATCCATTACTCCTGATTTAAATAAAATTGAAATAGAAATACCATTTAATTTACCTCTAAACTTCATAGGGGTTGCTTAAAAATTTGAGTTTCTTTTATCCATAGCTACATAGAGCCTGTGGTTAGCTGATTGACATGATTTTAGCTTGGGATAATCCTTGTGTAGTGATTACTACCACATTCCCAACATACTACAGTCCTTTAAGGTGACATAGGAATGGTATGTTCCCTAGTGGTAGATATGTTTTGCTAACCTTTGGTGTAATTTATATTAAAATTTGTAGACTTATAAGAATTCTAACTCTTAATATTTTTATTCTGACCTTGAAATTTATTGAAACTACTCATACTCCTAGTAAATCTATGATTTTAATCATATTTATTAAAACTCTTAGGTGAAGGGGATATATTTTTATTCTTAGACTATTGTATATTATATTTAAAAACCTACCTTTCCCTTTGATGAGATTTTTCTTTCTCTTGTACTATATGAGCATATTCAATAGTAGCAGTTATATGTTTAGGATTAGTCATGTTGACCTCATGCATCAATATCTCCTTCAAACCTATTTTAAACATGGTGATTTTAGTCTCTTCATCATGCATGTAGTTAACATGATGCCTCAAGTTTAAAAAATTGTTATCATACTTAGTTACAAACATGTTCTCTTGTTTTAACAACTAAAAATCAAGTATTTTATGTTCCTTAAAGTTTTATGTGAGATACCTCTTCCTTAACTAACTTTCAAAAGTAGGCCAAGTAATAATACTTAGCTAGTAATCCTCTAAGCACAAAGATGATTCCACCAAATATTTTAAGCTCCTACTAACTAATAATAAACTAATCTTGCTTTCATATTGGAGGACATATTGTGAAGGTTAAATTACTTCTACAGGTGAACCAACCATGCATCAACTCTATCACCTACTTCCTCACCTAAAAATTTTGGTGGAGACAACTTTTGCATTTATTTGATGATAGGATCAACCAAAATAATAGGTTGTTTCGAAGTTCTCACTCGGCAAATTTCCCTTCTTATCTAAGAGGTAGTTATTTAGGTGGAACACCCTCTAAATTTTTAAATCTTCATTCTTGGGTATCTAGCTTGTTTTGTAGGGAATTCAATAAAAAATGTATCCTATTCAAAGCTACCTCCTATTTAAAATTATATTTATTTTAATCATGGTTAGGGGCTCCAATATTTATTCTAGTATTTTTGAGAGGAGGTGCTTCTCTTTTAGGAATATTGGACCTATGACCTTTACCTCTACCAGGATTAGCATTCCTTGGGTTGTTGTTTTCAATTCTATATTTTACTTTCACCATCCTAAGGTGAAACAAACAATAAATCAATAAGACAAACATCAAGAAAACATTCCCAAATTTCCCTAAATAAATATAATCATGATCTAATACCAATATGTAACAAACATAAATTTTTTTAAACACTAAGATAAATATCTATGATACAAATAATTAATCAGAGTTTATCAAGAAAATATGAAAGCATATCCATAAATATGTCATATCCATCACAAGAATTATACCAAGTATATAACTTATAAAAATTTTCATGAGGAATTATTTTAACCACTTAGTATTCAGATAGAAGTAGGTTAGTGTAGAGACACTCATGCACACATGTCCACATACTTTAATGTGGCCTTTATAGTAAATATGTCACTAAATTATAAACTTACCTAATTACCTACATATTCTATAAAATAGTCGATACCTCAGTGGGTTAATCAAAAAAATTTAGCAACTAACTATAGGAAAGAAGATAGATTCAATGGAAGAATCATCATACTAGGCTTGCATAAGAAATATATATCAAACTCAGAAGCAATAAGTAATAGTCATGTAAAATGACTATTTATAAAAGTAATGCAAAGCTTTGGAACACGTTACAAAGTTCAAAAAAAAGTGAGGGATGTTATTTGCATTCTACTAATAGGTAGCATAAGGAGGTTAATAAAGGGTATACGTGATTGTTTAAGCTTCAAAAGATGTTTCAAAAATCACTCTTATATTCTTCTTAGGAACATCTTTAATTTTTACAAGACAAGGTTAGTCTCAAGGTAAAAGTCAACACATGCTTAGTTAATGATATTATTAATTTATCCAACCCTAATAGGCTATACAAACACTCTTAAAACATCATTATTTTAATACTCATGAGTTCAAGGAACTCAAATTACTTATACTAGTTTTAACACTTATATTTAATAATCAAGTTAATCAAATTCACTTATGTCAACATTATTTAGGACAAATAAAACATAATAATTTAATTTTATGAGTTAGAATCTTTAATCTATCTTTCCTTTCAAGGAAGACTTATTGATTCCATAATAATGATTATAACTCACATCATTGTCTCTTAATGATTTTTTATCATTAAATGAAAATAGGAAACCTAGCTATCACTCCATAAGTCAATTCTAAGTTTGAATTAGATGTTCCTTGAACACATCATGCCTCATTAAAATAGTGATTGGAATATCAAAAATTTAATGACAACCATTTATAAACTTGTTTGGAAAATTATCTTTATTATCCTTAACACAAGCATAAGTTTTTTAATAACATTAATTGAAGGTTAGATACAATCCAATAGTTCCATGTGATAAAATAAGACTATCCCAAAATAATCCCATCACTTCAAATAATGATAGCATTGATTCCATTTAAGATACTTTACTTATAATAATTGTTAGAATATATTGAATCTTAAATCACCTTTTAATTTATTTTAATTTAATCCTCAAAAAGGTTTTATTATGAATTACAACCCTTCATAGGTAAATATAAGTCTTATACTTTGCGGTAGTCCAATTAAGACACCATCTCATATTTAAAAATGATTTCATTCATAATAGTATAGATTTGGATATTTTATGGTAATTTTAATGTCTTTATATATACTTAAGGTTATCATGACACAATTGTTTATGATAAGGAAAATAGATTAATTTTCACATGAATTAAATTATTACACTTTATTCATATAAAGTGTGAATTTACAACTTCTTGTACACTTTATGAAATATAAATCTCACATAGTATCTCTCACTTATATATTAAAATAATAATTTGAAAACAACTAATTATGATTTACATTATTTTAATGAGCTCCATGCCATTGACCTAAGATAAGAAGATCAATATTTTTAAATAATCATATGAAATTTATCAATATTTATGAACACCTATTCATGAAAGATAATAATGAAATGGTTTATCCTGATTATGCTAAGGACTACTTCAACATACTTAATCAATACATAACTCATTGAGTTTTAATTAAAAGTCTACATTATTTAAACTTTAAATTCACATAATATACAACTAATGAATGAATTATTTTTAGCTCATGCAAATATAGGTTCACATTATCTATACATTATAAATAAAAATGACCACATAATGAATGTTTATAGTCATACAGGTAAATGATAACATAAATAATAATTTGATATTTAAAGTATCAGAATCTAGTGATAATTATAAGTTAACTTGCATACACTAACTTGAATATGCAAAATAAAAATAGCATTAACCTTGAATCATATAATTAATGAAAATTAATATAAACAATGAATTTAATTATACATTCATAAATCAATTCCTTTTTCAATCAACTATTAAAATAACTAAACTAGAAGAAGTATAACAAATAATCTTATGCATACAATATAATGTTGCAAACACTCATCTCTCTAATCCCAATCAACACAAACATAAATGGCCCTAGACCACCCCATCCATCAATTGGATGTGATTCTGGTGAGATGAGAGAAGTGTGTAAGGTATAATTTCAACTAAGCTTGACTTAACAAAACCAATTGATGAAAACATTCAACCAAAACTATTTATAATTATGGTTAGTAACAGTAACACATTTTTAGTTAATATAAATACTGAATATTATTTAGATAATTATAATATTGAATATTCAAATTTAAATCCATCGCATGGTACCTACAATCCCTAATCTCATGTTAGGGTACAACACCCAAAATAAATACAATTTTATTACTGTTAGTAACCCCAAATATAAACAATATTATTTAAATATTTCCATATAAGTAAAATAAACTTAAATGACTCAAATAAATTTTTATTAATGAACTAAACTTTATACTTAAAACAATATTATAAAATCATCATGAAAAATATTATCAAACTTGTAGAAGTCTACTAAAGACCTTAAAACTCAACTCAAGTAACCATATTGTATAACATAAAGCTACAGGTCAAAGTTGACCAACATGGACTTTATTTATCATGAGTAAATAATCAAATGTATTTATCCACTGCCATGATATAATAATAAAAATGAAAACATAATAATATAAAAAGTCGAATAGTCAAATATTCTCAACTCTAAGTCAACCAATCATGATTGGAAAGAAATTGAGTGACAAAAGAAAATTACCTTAATAACTCATTACCATTAATGATAAAAATCATATATCTGAAATAAGTATGTATAATCCATGCAAATCAAAATAACAATACAATATTTCTTTTCTCAAACCCTAATAGCATTTAGACCCAAAATGAAAACTTGAAAAACATCATAGTTTCCATTTATGGCTGAAGTTAAACAATGCATAGGTTATGTTTTAAAAAAAAAGACAAATAAAAATCAAATTATATGGATAGGGTTTCAAAATAACAACCTCATTTCCATTTTTTCAAAATTGTGTCCTAATGGTCTTTTAAAAACAACAAGAACCTAGAATAAAAAGTGCATAGTCATATCCCTAAATGGATTTTTTTAAAATAATAATGATCTTCCATAAAATAAGTGAAAAATTCATAATATACACACACAAAAATCTATTTATCCAAGTCATAGATGAGGTTATATGGCTTTATTTTTATTAAATCAATAACAACCTAGATTTGAACTCAAACCATATAGGGTTTAATTTGCACAAACAATCAACTATAAAAGATTCTTCTAACATGCAAAGGAGTAATAAAAATAATGCATTTTACTTCTATCCCAATAACCTAGTTCAAAACAAGTCCATGCCACAAAAAACACACAATTTTAAATTCACTACTTATATATTATCCAAAATAATTCAAAGGATTGTGTGTTTACTTTTTTCTCGTGTCTCTACAAACTTCTAGCCATTCACACACCTAGAATTCAAATGTCCAGTCAACTCATTAAATCCAAATCAAACCACCAAAAAATTCCACAAAAAATATTGCATGGATGATAAGACAAATAACTCACTATAGTTTTATCTTTGAGAAAAACTCATGTAACTAACTGCATTCCTATTTCCCTTAGCTATCATGCCCAGATTTTGGTAGATTTTTTTCCAAGTGTAAATCTTATAAGTAAAAACAAAAATGAACATGCAATAAAACTAAAAGGTTTAGGATTATCGCATGCCTTTATATTTAATGGAAAGATAATTCCATTAAACTAAGTCAAATAATAAAATAAACACCTTGACTAATACCATGCCCATAGTGGATTGTGACCCTCATGACCTAGCCAATCCCTTTTTATGACTTGATCTCATGACCATTAAAAAAACAACAATAATCTCACATAACAATAAAGGAATCCATGTATTTAAATGAATTACCAAGACCAATTTAAATGTTAACATGACTTCAAAACATAATCAATAATTAATGCAACTAAGCCAATAACCAACATTATAATGCAAATAATTAGATATGAATGACATTAAATTTAATTTTAAACAAGACTGTGACCAATAACCAATCCACTCAAAAATATAAACATAATTTATGATTTTGACAACAAGTCACATAGCACCAAACACCAATGTAATGTCAAAGACTGACAAACAAAACTTAAGGAAAACAATAAAGGAGTAAAAAAATATAGTAATGGAAAATAGGATAGTTGAAAAGACTAAATCAATATTAGCAAAGCTAAAAAGGTCAAAGATCCAAAATCAATTGAATAAATAAATGAGTGAACACAAATTCAACACTAAGGATCAACTCAAATGAAATCAAATCCAATAAATAATAATAATTAATCAATATAAAACACGTATATAAAAATGACTTAACGTATTCATAATAGTCAAAGCTTAGTATTGTAATTATAAGTCCACTCTTTATTTTTGTTCACTTTCTTAGTCTCACTTGATTACTTGAATTAATCCAACCTAGTTAATATATTGTACCTAAAATCATAAAAACCATCAACAATATCCATACTATATAAGAGAGATAAGTGTGATAACAACATTAATTGTAATAATATAATTGAATTAAATAATGAATCAATAACTCATTAATCATGAATAACCAATGTTGTAATGAGAAGCATATAAAATAACCATCTCAATAACAATAATAATAATAATAATAATAATAATAATAATAATAATAATAATAATAATAATAATAATAATAATAATAATAATAATGATAATAATAATAATAATAATAATAATAATGTATCAAACATACATCATATAAATATTTCATAACAATAATCCAAGTAATTATGTTCTGAATAGTTCATAACCAAACCATATCAGTAATTAAAATAAATGTAGACAAATAAGGTCATGACAGATGGTTCCTCTAAAGAGTTACATCTCTTACTAGATGATAAGAAACTAATTTTAATTTCACATTATAGGACATATTATTCATATTAAATTACTTCTACATGTGAATCAACTATGCATCCACTACATCACTAGATTTATCACCTAAAAAGGAAGGTGGAGGCAAAAAATTTAGTTCCTTAATGATAGGATAAACCACATTGATAGGGTTGTCTTGAAGTTATTACTCACCAACTTTCCCTTCTTCTCCAAGATTAATTTCTTTAGGTGAAAAACTTATAAATTTTTTAACCTTCATTCCTGGTTGTATTTTTTGCTTTGATGTTAATTCAATGTAGTTGGTATTCCATTCAATAATACTTGTTGATTAACATTAGGATTATTTTCCTCGTGATTAGGGTTTCCAACATTACTACAATCATTATTGGCAAAAGGTTCATCTCTTACAGGAGTATTGGACCTATAACCTCTACCTCAATCTCTACTAGGGTTAACATCCCTTAGGTTGTTGTCCTCTATTCTAGATCTTGTTTTCACCATCCTATGGTGAAACAAATAACAGCTTAGTAGGAAAAATAACAAGTAACATTACCTAAAGTTCACTAGAGTAGTATAACTTTGCTCTAATACAAATATGTAACAACCATTTAAAAAAAAAATTGAGATATCAAATATGGTGTAAGGAAATAATTAGAGTTTATTGTGGAAAAAAATATCGAGTTCCATAACTATGTTATAGCCAACACATAACCTAGACCAAGTACACAACTTATCAACAATTTCATTGAAAAGAATTTTAACCACTTATTATTAAGATATAAATGAGTGAGTGTATAAACACTCATACATGCCTACCTATGTACTTCATTTTAGCCTTCTAAACAATTTCATCACTAACTTTTCCCTTACCTAATTACCTACATAGGCTATAAAACAACTAGTACTTCATTGGGTAAAATAGCAAAAGTGCAATAATAAATTGTAAGAATAAAAATAGTTTCAACAAAAGAAACATCATACTAAGCTTGCATAATATGGATCTACCAAAATCACAACAACAAGAAATGATCATAGAAAGGGACTATTTCCAAAAGTAATATAAAACTTTAGAACATTTTATGAAGTTCAAAAATAAGTGACGGACAAGATTAACATCATATTGGTATGTAACTTGAGTAGGTTAGATCAAAGGCAAAATTTTATTGGTTAATGGTTCCCAATTGTACACCTCATATGATTAGCCTTGGACGCTTGAATAAAATGGAAAATAAAGATGAAAAAATCAGTAGTATGTCATTGTATCTAAGGAAGGGTTTGGCATCTAGAATGGATCAAACATATAAAATGACTAAGAGGCACCTACAAAAGGTATGGTCGACTCCCTGATACTTCTAGCTATACCTAAACCAAGGTGAGAGGACCTATAGGTAGCTTGTTCACATAGAGTGATTTTTCAATTCAACCTCCATGGGGATTATTGGCACACAAAGACAAAAATATGACTAGGGAAACTAAACTTGCACACTCCTAGGAAAGGTTGTCACAATAAATGCACAAATGCTCTAAGTCATATACAAGCTACTGAAGAGAGATATAAAATTAATTAGAACCTTCATCCTAAAAAACTATCAATATCAAAGCTAAATGAAAGATTACAATGATATGCTTTGAAAAAAGATGTAAATACATGTTATATAAGCAAGATCTTATGTAGTTGCAGGAAAATAACACTTATGGTTTTTAAAGGGTGTATTATTTATAGGGTAGGATAGTTTGTTAATTATAAAGAAGAAGGGCTTGGTAGTGTTCTAGTAATTTATAATTAGTAGGGGATCTTACAGCATTCATGACATCACTTATTATAGAGACATAGAAAATACTCATAAACAAGATAATGATACATATCGAATTATCCTTGAAATATATAGAACATACAATGAAACTAAACCTTCACACATTTTCCCCTATCAAATCCATAAACCTAGGGTGCCCTAACAAGTTATTCAGTAACAAATTCTAAAATAATGCAAAAAGGATTTATACCAATATGACAACTAGTAATGAGCATAGAAAAAGATATCCAGTCAACAACATTTGAAAAACACATCACTACACTTCATAAATAAACACATCACTACACTTCATAAATAGGAAATATTAGATAATCACAAGAAATTTCATTAACTTGAAAAGAGATACTACATACATTAGTTTTTCAAAATGCTACAAAGGGGACAAGCATGGTGAGTTTGTGCTCTTGACAAGGGAAACATAAACATGATCTCAAAGCTTACTAATGGTTGTACAACTACAACCACCTTAGTAAGAGAGACAAGATCTACACATCATAGTTGATCCCATAAATTTTGTAGAACCTAGACTTAGAGAAAATGAATAACCAACAAAAACAAACATAATGACCAACCCTTAAATATAGGAGAACCCTTTTATTTATATATTTTTTTACCCATTTAATATATGGTAGTGAGGGTTTTAACTTGTAATTTCCAAAGTCCCACCATGATGCTCCTTACTGGAACAAATCATTTACCATACCTAGAATCTTCATGTCACTACAAGGAAAATCATTTTTACAACTGACTCTACCAAACATGATGAAGATTCAAAGAAAATATTTTGATTTCTTGGTTAGAATTCCTTTCACATAATATATAAGGAGGATATTCAAGATGGAGGCCATAATAACATTGTCCTTGTGTGTAACTCCCTAAGGGTCCCCTTGATGACTTGCCTCAACAACTAGAAACTTATGGATAGTTGTCCTCCCCCTCATGCACACCATGGAATAAAAAGATATTGAAATGGAGGTTTGGGGATATTCTAGATCCATGGCCATTTCAATTATCTTCCATTGAGTGGCTCACCTTGATATTATAGACTTGCAATATCTCTCCTATTGGAGGAGCTTGGATGCTCAAAACATGAGAAAATGCAATTCCCAAGTTTACTTGACTCCTTTAGCTTTTTGGTTCCAACTTGCCTTTTCAAATTTTACATTTTACACCTTTGACCCTTGAAAAAAAATTAATTTTCACATATTTGCCTTTTTATGGTTTCCTTCACATTATCTCCTTTCTAAATCATAAATGCATTATTTTTTAACCTTTGACCTATTTGGGTAAATTATGGACCCTCTTGTAAATTTACAATTTGAAAATTGCTAAGTTGTAATTAATAACTATAGTTCTATTTGGAAGATCCCTTAGGCAAATACTAAAATTAACACATAAGGGTTTATTAAGGTCATATTGAATTATAATGCATAGAGCATTGAATTTTCCATTTTTTAAAAATTCCTCTCTTATGTAGGTTTTATCTAAGATCTACACTAGATCATCAATTATATAAGCATAAACCCCTTCATATTGTCCAGTCAAAAGCATAGCAATAACACCAATAGGTTTCAATAGATTTTTCATTAATCCATTTTATTTAAAGGTGTCTATTTATAATGTTAACTATCAATAAGTATATTTCATCCACGAGCTTCAAACTTCCAATGTTTCTCAAGAAGGAAATAAATCAAAATACCCCTCATTCTCTATACACATTAAAAAAATGATAGATATATGTTATGTATTGGCTAATGGATTTTATGCATCATCATTTCATTAGGTTCAAATTTTAGAACTAGCACTTGACATATCCAAAAAATCCACTCTTTGCCCTAATTTCTACCCATGAGACCCATAACTATCTAATAAATTTGTAATTACTTTCAAATCCTTAGATTTCCTAAGGAGTTACCATTCTTCATTTTCAATTTTCCTAGTCAACCTACTATTATTAGTGATAGATACATTAACTAACTTGCACAAGGTCCTTGAATATGTTGTTCATGCCTATGTGGCATCACCATGTCACATCTGCTCATCAATATGTTTATTTTTTTTTTAAATACCATGGCTTAAAATTGACATCTGCATGCCCATCATTTTACATCCACATGACCGTCAATGATGTTCACATGACCATCAAATTTAAGCACCAATGGATAATTAACATGGATTACATTTGACATCTGCATGCCCATCATTTGATGTCCATGTGGACTTATTTGACGTTCATGCAACCATCAAATTTAAGCCCCAATGGATAATTATTATGGCCTAAATTTGACATCTACACCCCCATCATTTGAAATCTACATGAAATTATTTGATATTTATGTGATCATCAAATTTAATCCCTAAATGATTAATTTTTGAGATTTTATTTGACATCTGTGTGACTGCTAATGATGATCTTATGATTGTTACACTACTTATTAACTTTAAAGGCTTGCGTATTGAGATATAAAAATCATGAAGGCACCAAATTTTTAGGATATGTTCATGGCATCAAAAACATTCATTTTATGTGATCCTTCAACCATGAGATGCTTTTTAGGAAAAAATATAAAATGCATAAGTTAACTAACTAGTATATTTTCTCATGACATCTTAATTATGGTCTAGTTCATTTAGACTTATGTTATGATATTTAAATTGTGCCCCACAAGTTTGACACTTGGCACATCCACACTTATCCCAAGTCCCTTTGACTATTTAACATTGATCAAGCTCTGTTAGATCATCTTTCTTCATATTAATGCACATCATTTGATTTTGATTCACAAGATTAGATATGATTGGCTTGAATTTAATATAATAAATAGTTAAGTCATAGCTCAAGACATAAAGCACTTAGTATAAAAAGTCTTAGCCTAAAATTTTGGGACATTAATAAATATGATGTAGACTTTCAAACTTTAAGATTAGTTTAAAACAAAGGGACCAATCATTACTTAGACCACACTAATAGATAAAAAGGGACCAAGGGCCATAGATATAAAAGGGACCTAATATGTATTTTTAGACTAAGGTTCAGTTGTGTTAATAAACATGGCCAAACCTTAGTACAAAAATTAGAATAAATCCATGGCATTTTAAAAATCTTCCTTATTAAATTTTATCCTACCAAATTTGATTTTAAATCAGAGGGTTTAATCTAGGGCAATTAGGAAAAAGACCTTAAAGTGATCAGATGTGAATTCAACTCATCATTAGACATACCAAAGCCTAGTAAAGGTCAAATTAATAGGAAATTTAACCTCTAATGAATATTTAAAATAGGAAATGGGATAAAAAATCAAGCATTCATACTTGAAAAAGGCTCAATCGCTTTAGTGAAATTTTGGGTACTAACACTGGCTCTCACCCAGGGATGTACACCCCGTGTAGGTGTGTAACGAACCCCAAAATGTAATACCAAGTGCTGATCTATTATGTCACTAAGTTAACACTTAATAATTTATCAGTAAAAATCATGAAGGCTTAAAAAAATAAGATAGCTTGACAAAAATAGATCAAGAGGATCTAAAAATGAACACATTAAAGGAACTAAAGGAAATTGTAAAAGCAAGGCCCAAAGCAGAGGGATGACAAAGTAATTAAAAAACAAGACTATACACTATACAATAATGTATATAGTTGTAGACTCAATCCAAGAAGTGTTTCATATGCCTGTCATTGACTAGTAGCTCTAATATTTCACCATCTTGGTCTCTCAATAAAAAAGTGTGTTCCCCAATCTGATAGTTGATGGAATAGGGGCCCATCCAAAAGGCATCAAACTTGTCATGCTTGCCTTTTTCTTCATGTCTATTATCCCAAAGTAGAACTAGATCACCTACTTGGAAGGTTCTTGGAGTGACCTTCTTGTTAAATATAGTTTTTAGCTTTTTCTTAAACTTGAGGTTCCTTTCATGAGCTTGTCTTCAAATTTCATCAATATCAACAATCCATTTCACCCTGATCTCATAGTGATTGATTTTCTCATCATCTTTTAGTTACTGCATGAGCTGATAGGTTGGTAACTACAAATTCATAGGCAAAAATTCTTGAGCTCCATAGATAAGCTCAAAATGGATTTTGCATGTATCTCTCTTAGGCATGATATTATTATCCCATAAATAAAATTTCAACTATTCACCCCACTTCCTTTTATTTACTTCTAATGTTCATCTAATGATTTTGAGCAAGTTCTTTTCACTAGATTCCATTTGTCCATTCCATTAAGGGTTGTAATTGGAAGCATAGGTCAATTCAATCCCATACTCTTTTCACAATGCCACTAAAGGTTTATATTTGAAACTCATGGAATTATCAACAATACCTTTGATAGACACACCAAATATACAAATAATCTAATTTAGGAAAAAATCCATAAGCATCTAGTGTGTAGACTTCTTTGTAGGGACCACTTCAACCCATTTAGTGAATTAATCAGTTACAACTAGTATTTACCTATATCCAATGCTTAATGAATCAATAATTTCTTTAATGAAATCCATTGTCCATTATCTAAATGAGCCTTCAATTATCATAGGCTACAAGGGAAGAGAACTTGAAGCTTTCATCCTCCTAACAAAGCACTAGAATTTTTTGCATTTTTTGACTTTATAAACAAAATCTTTAAACAATGATGGCCACTAATAACCAACTCTCAAAATTCTATGAGTTGTAACTTTAGGTGTGAAATTGCCACCACATAATCCATAATGGAAGTCTTCAATAAAATTAGTAGTTTGCTCTTCTAACATACATCTTAGGAGAACCCCATCTCGATTCTTTCATGCAAGTCCATTTTCAATCAAGAGGTACTTTTGGGAAATAGGATTTAGAGTCCTTGGATTATTTTCCAATTCAAGAGGATAATTTAGATTTTACAAGTAATATACAATATCCTTATATCATGGAGACATGTGAAATTGACTCAAGGAATCATCAACATTGAAAACAATAGTATTTACCTCAATAGATTACAAATTGGTCTTAGCCATGAGCTTGGTTAGACCCATCCCTCATACTAAATTGGTGTTCTCAATATATATTTAATAATCTTACAACTTGTTAACCCATATACATCTCTTGTTGGAGACTTTAGTATGAGCTAAGATGTCTTTTACCATGGCATTTAGGATATAAGCAAAAAAAAAAGAACTCAGAATATAAGGTCTAAATGTTTTAGAAACCTTCAAGAGGTTGAAGGATTATTTTTCCATTATGCTGTAATTTAGTTCATGACCTTAAAAATATTTTCTAAAGAAAGCTATTGGCTGCTCATGATCATCTTCATTCTTTTGAAAAATAATAATAACAACAACATTATATATTTTAAAAGAGAATATTTGAAATGGCTTAGTGTAATCAAGGCTGGACAAAATAGGGGTATAATTTAAAGTTCCTTTGATGTCATTGAATTCTTATATGTCCTTCTCCTCCCACTTGTTGGTCTAGTACTTTTTCAACATAGAAGTGATAGGTAAATTGATCTCTATAAAATTAGTCACAAACCTCCATATGGAGTTAATTTATCCAAAGAAGGACTGAATTATCTTATTGGATTGTGGGATAGGCACTTTGTCAATGGATTCTACCCTCTCAGGATCAATAATGACACCATGCTTAGGCACTATATGTACCAAAAATTTTTCCTTTTGTACTTTGAAGTGGCACTTCTTAGGATTAATCAAAATGTCATACTCCTTGCATATGATCAACACTCCATATTCTCAAAATGTTCTTCTCTAGTCTTAGAGTGCATAGTAGTATCATCTTGATACATAACTATAAAATTGTTAATCACCCCTACAAAATCAACATCCATATCTCACTAAAATGTTGGACCAACATTCATTAACCCAAAATACATCCTCATATATACATACATGCCCCAATGTGTTGTAAATGTGGTCTTGGGTCTCTTGGATTCCTTTACCATAACCTAGTTATATATCGAGAAGCCATATAAATTGGAAAACATATTTTATCCTATAAAACTTTGTAATAGGTTGTTCATATTGGCTAGGGGATAATTATCTTTTAAATAAGCTTTATTAAAATTTCAAAAATCCACACACAATCGATGTCACCATTCTTATTTCTCAAAGGTACTAACTAATACGTAATGAGATAAATAATACCAACATCCCTAATCTTATTTAACTCATCACACATTTTAATGGTCAAGATGGGGTAAATAGGTCTCTATTTTTTCCTAGAAAGCTTGCTATCAGGTTGTAGTGGGATGACACGTTGAAACAAATATTCCCTATATGCTATTAGTTTAGAATGAGACCATGCAAAATAGTCTTGATACTTCTTTAACAACTACATATAGATTTATTTCTCATCTACACTTAGGTGACTACACAAGCAAACCTTTTTTGGATTATCATGAGAACCCAAATTAAACTTAGTCACATCCTTTGAAATAAATGAGTCTCAAGTCTTGATTCTATCTTCTCGATCAAAAGATGATTCTAAACATACCAATCCTCTAGGGAGCATGTTTATCTTCATCTGAATGGTGTCCTTACCAATAATTTTTGTTTACATCACAGATATGAACCATGGATTCTAAGTCTATGAGCTGATCATGGAACTCAACTTCACAATTTAGAAACCTTTTGATCTAATTATCATCATCAAACACCTGCCAATGATGAGCATTATCTAGGAATGAACAATTAACAAGCACCTCCACCTGATACTAATAATGAAGACTCATATTTTAAATATCAAATTGAACACCTAACCTTTCAAGTTTGTCAACCTTATTGTTGAAACTCCTATCATGATAACAAATTTTGAATGCATCAAAGAATTCAAGAAAATCCCAAATAACATTCCAATATTGTTTCAACCTTTTATTTTTTATGACATAAGTATTGTGGACTTACTTTACCACTAGCTTAGAATCACCCTTGAAAATAAAGATTTTAATTCCATGTTAACAAGAAATCCATAGACCAAGTAAGAGTGCCTCATACTCAACAACATTATTAGTGAACTCAAAGGATAGATTAAAAAAAAACTTAAAGAACTTACCATTGGGGGCATAAAATAAAACCCCTAATCCATTTCTAAGATTGGATCAAGCCCAATAAAAAAATATATTCTAAACTACACCTTCATTATCAAGTTCAACATCAAGAGCAACATGTTATTTAACAATGTCAGTATTCCTGACAAAGTTACCCAAATCAACATCTATGTATAACACTTCATTTAGAGCATATTTTGGATTCTCAATGACATGCAACATATTTGGTTCTCTATAAAGTTTGACCATTTTAGCCTTCAATGGAATGGTGTCATAAGATAAGTCTAGTTGTACACTTTCACCCATGCTAACAACCCATTTACATGACAACAGTGTCTCCCACTTAGGTGGTTAGTCTACAACTACCACATCTATATTCAAATACTTACCTAGATGTACTACCAATTTTACTACTAACCCCTTGACTTGTCCAACAATTGAAACTTCTTACGAGTCTATGGCATAACACTTGATAAAGGTTAATGTAATATTTACATTGATCTCATTTAAGACATATAAGGGAATTATGTTATAAGAAGCACCAGAATCAAACATGTAATTATGGATAATAAGAACATTTATTAGAAGGGTTTTATAAAATGTATCCACATTCAACTAACTCTCTACTAATGCAGTCCCCGAATAGACTTTTGAATCTAGTTCAACAACCTCTTAAAATTCATCATCACTTTCTATGGATGTTTAGGGTAAATCAATTTCATTTACAATAGACTTCTCACCAAATTCCAAGTATTCAAATTCCATCTTTATATGCTTAGGTATTCTTAATACTTCAATAATTGGCATAATGATTTTCATTTGGCTCAACACTTGGTCCATATCACATATGATATACTAAAGAAGGGGAGTATTTGGTGGAAGGGTAATAACACTTTCAACTAGAATACAATCACTTAAGGTCTGAAGTGAATAGGATAGGGTAAATTTTCATTCTTAGTAGTAGTCTTCAAAGGAAAATTTTGTTTAACATCATTCACACCCTTAGGAATACTAGAAAACATAGGTACTTTATTATTAGTGGGAACATCTCTAGGCTTAACATCTTGGGAAATGGGTATTGTTTTAGAAGTATTAGGAAGTATCATAGTTTTCTTAGCTTTCCTACTTGCATCCCCTACCCTTGGATTTGTAGGGGTAGTGACTTGAGGGGAAACATCTAGTTTCCTACTTCTCAAGTAGTATTTTTTCCCTTGGGAAACTACTAAATAAATTATTAACTACCTATCCTGAACTGATAAAATTCCCCCATCATACTTATGAATCATTATTGATCTTAAAAAATAAAAATCATTAATGGGAAATTCATATGCTTATTCCATATTGACTTCACAAACAAATTCATAATTTGGGATACATACCTTTTATACTTCACTCCAATATTGATCAACAGTGATATCACTCAATAGTTCCATGGAGGCATACATCATACTCCAGGGACTTTGATAATTGAACATCATAGTATCATCATCAAATGACATAGACTCAAGTTCATCAACATCTTCATTAATCAATTTAGCTATATCACATGGAGGATATGTAAGAAATCACTTGTCACAGTAATCAATATCAATGTCACAACCTACCACATTCGCCTTGGCATTTAATGGATCAAGCACTTCTTTCCCAACCCCTCTGTTTTGATTTATTTTTGTTTGTTCATCTCATGCATGCTTCTTCCCTTTATCATTATCTTGATGGTTGAAATTAGGCCTTAATTTTTCTTGATTTATATTTATAACCCTTTATTTACTAGTAGACACATGAGGAATCCCTTTTTCAACTCTAGCCAACTTGTATGACATTTATTTGATAGCGGAGGCCAAAGTTTTAATAGTCTCCTCAAGGTTGGTTATCTTTGTGGACCTTTACATCATCCCACTTGTTCATGGGATTTCCCACAACCTTTATTTTCCTTTTTAATTTGGATGGGCATATTAAATTCTAACCATAGGTTCATGGGATCCTTTATCCCTCAAGTAGTACATAGCCTTCTTATCAAAGGCATCATAATACTTTATCGATCATGTTGTATCACTAGGCTTGATATTTTTAGGCAACTATATCATAACTTTGTTGAACCATGTATTGAAGTACTGAAAATAGTCATTGGGGTTTTTTTTTTTATGTTTTCAAATTAAACAAAAAGGAACCTCAAATAAATTATATCACCATATTAAATGATTTAAACATTCCTCATTTCTTCCCATGAATCAATGCATCCACTAGGAATAAAATTGAACCATTCACAAACATCTCCTTCAGTGTGTGTACAAACAACTTAATGCATATATCCTCATTCTTAGCTTCATAATATTCAATAATATTGTGAAAATGCCTTAAGTTATGATGATTAATCACTACATTATTCCCTTGGAATTTTGGAAGGCATTTCCTTACTTCATTTGAGACTTCATTAGGATAACCTTCCATGTCATCAAAATTTATTGGCCTTAATTTGGGAACACATGATGCAGAACATTCACTCTCATCTAGGTCCTTATGCCTCATGATTAGTTTAATTTGAGGTTCAAGAACAAATGACAAAGGGATGTGAGGGGGTGAATGAGGTGGACTTTATGGTTCACACCTGGGAGGGAATTTAGCTAGTTGAGAAGGAGATAGATAATAAATTGGACTATAAGTTTTATAGTTTCTAAGAGAGTTATGATAGTCCTCAATAATGGGGATCACAATAAAATGTTCAATATTATCAATATATTGAGCTTTTAAGTAATCTTTTATAGCTACACTATGATATTTAATGGGCCTCTAAACTTATCTCCTACATATTTGATGAAAACTTAGGGTTGGGACAAGTTGTTTCGATGAGTCACCTTTGAAAGATGATCTCAATCCTTCCATCTTTGATAATAATAAAATAATCAAAGATGAAGGTTAACAAAGATATTCAAACTAAGCAATGATCTTCTTTGAAACCAAAGGATAAAATTGGAGTCGCCACTAGAATAAAACTTCTAAAATATAATAGTTGACAATCTATTATGATACATGGTAAAATTAAACTTGCTAAAGCTTAATCAAATAGTAGCTCTATCTTCCTGCAAGAGTCCCTTGTAACACAAGTGACCTAGGCTTCAATTTAGTCCTTACCAATGGTCCCAAAAGTTTGCTGGTTCCCATTTGTACACCTTATACACTCAGCCTTGCACACTATAAAAAAATGGTAAATAAAGATGAAATCCCACTAGTATGCCATTGTATCCAGGGAAGGGTTTGGCATATAGAATGGACTAAACATATAAAATGATTGAAAGGCACTTATAAAGGTTATGGAAAACTCCTTACTGCTTTTGGCTTTTCTTGAACCAAGGTGAGAGGACCTATGAGGTAGCTTGTTCACATGGAATTATTCTAAAATTCAATGTCCATGGGGATTATTAACACTCAGAGATGTAAATATGTTCAAGACATAAACAAACATGCACACTCCACCTAGGAATAATTGTCACAAGGAATGCACAAATTCTCTAATTTATATACAAGCTATTGAAGATAGATATAAAATTGCTTACAACCTTCATCTTAAAAAATTATCAATATTAGCATTGAATGAAAGATTGCAATGCTAATATTCAAAACACAAGATGTAAATACATGTTATATAAGCAATATATTATTCATCTACATGAAAATAACACTTATGGTAAGCAAAGGGTGTATTATTTGCATGGTATGATAGGCTAGCATAGTTTTTTAATTATAAATAAAAAAGGGTTTAGTGGTGTGATGGTAGTTTTCTATCAGTAGGGCATCTTACAACATTCATGGCATCACAATTTATAGACATAGAAAATACTCATAAGTGAGCTAATGAAACATATTGAATGATATTTTAAAGATATAGAACATACACTAAAACTAAATCTTCACACACTTTTCCTTGTCAAATCCATAAACCTATGGTGTTGTAATAAGTTATTTAGAAACATATTCTAAAATAATGTAGAAATGGATTTATAATCTAGATATAAGTCTAACATGATAGCTATTAATGAGCATAGAAAAAGATATACAATCTACAACATTTGAAAAATACATCACTACACTTTATCAACGAGAAACAAGATAAAATCACAAGCATTTTCATTAACTTTAAAAGAGATACTACATATATTAATTTTTCAAAATGTTACCAAGGGGAAAAGCATGGTCAATTTTCTATTTTGAAAAGGGAGATATAAACATGCTCTCAAATATTGTTAATGGCTATACAACTATAACCACCTTACCAAGAGAGACAAGATCTACACATAGTAGTTGATCCCAAAAAATTTGTAAAACCTAGACTTAGAGAAAATGAACAATCAACACCAACCAACATAATGAACAACCCTTGAATAGAGGAAAAGACATCTATTTATACATTTTTTACCCATTTAAAATTTGGGAGTGAGGGTTGCAACCTACAATTTCCAAATTCCCACCTAGATGATCCTAACTAGAATAAATCCCTTACCATTCCTAGAATCTTCATGTATTGTAAGGAAAATCATTATTACAACTACCTCTACCAAAAATGATGAAGAATTGAAATAGATATTTTGATTTATTTGCTGGAAATACCTTTCACATGAGCTAGAAAGAGGATAGTCATGATGGAAGAAAAATAAACTTTTTCTTTGTGTGTAACTTCCTAAGGATCCCCTTGATCACTTTCTTGGACATATGGAAAATTTTGGATAGTTTCCCTACCCCTCATTCACAACATGGAACAACCTACTCTTGAAATGATAGATTAGAAATATTCTTGATCCATGGCCACTTAAATAATTTTCCTTGGAGTGGCCCACCTTGATCTTGAAAACATATAATATCTCTCCCATTAGAGGAGCTTAGATGATAAAAACATGAGAAAATGCAATACCCAAGTTTAATTGACCCTTTTACCTTTTTGTCTCCAACTTGCCTTTTCACATTTTATATTTTTCAACTTTGCCCCTTGAATTTTTTTCAATTTTCATATATTTGCCTTTTTAGGGTTTCCTTCACATTATCTCCTTTCTAATGCATAACCACATTATTTTCAACCTTTGTCCTATTTGGATAAATTCTAGCCCCTCTCACAAATTTGCAATTTGCAAATTGCTGAGTTATAATTGATAATTTTAGTTCCTCTAAGAAGCTCCCTTAGTAAATACTCAAATGTTCACATAAGGGGTTAATAAATTCATATTGAATTGTAATGCATTGAGCATCGACTTTTCCATTTTTTAAAACTTCCTCTCTTATATGGGATTTATCTAAGATCTATATCAGATCATAAATTATATGAGCATAAGCCCCTTCATATTGGCATGTTAAAAGCATAGTATTAATAATGATAGGTTGCAAGTTCTTTCTCATTACTCCATTCTCTTGAAAGGTGTCTATTTATAATGCTGACTATTAAGAAGTATGTTTTATCCAACAGCCTCAAACTTCCAATGTGTCTCAAGAAGCTAATAAATCAAAATACCCCTAATTTTCTATACACACTAGAAACATGTTAGATATATGTTTAGTATTGACCAATAGGTTTTATGCATCATTCATTCATTAGGGTCACATTTTAGTACTAACACTTGACTTATCTAAAAATTCCACTCTTTTCCCTAATTTTTTCTCATGGGACATAAAACCATCCAATAAATTTGAAATTGATTTTAAATTCTTAGATTTCTTGAGGAGCTACTATGATTCATTTGAAATTTTTGTATTCAACCTATTGTCAATGGTGAAAGCTTCATTAACTGCCTTGCATAGGGTCCTTAAATATATCACGCATGCTTATGTGCCATCACCATGTAACATTAACTCATCAATATCTTTATTTTTATAAAAGATCATGGATTAAAACTAATGTCTACCTACACGTAGTTTGACATCCACATGACCATCAATGACATTCATGTGATCATCAAATTTAAGCCCCAATGGATAATTATTGTAGATTAAATTTCATGTCCATGTGCCTATGATTTGGTGTTTTCATGAACATATTTGACATTAGGATGACCATAAAATTGAAGTTATAATGGATAATTATCATGGCTTAAATTTTACATTTTCAAGCTCATCATTTGATGTCTGAATGAACATTTTTGACATTCACATGACCATCAAATTTAATCCCCAAATGGTTAATCATTAATCTTTATTTTACATCTACACTAATTTCAATGACGTTAATGTGACCATCACACTACTTGTTCAACTTTAAAGGCTTGGATATTGAGATAAAAAATCATGAAGGCACTATATTTGCAAGAGATATTCATAACATCTATAATATTAGGACAAAAGACCTTAAAGTGCTTAGACATGAGTTCAACTTGGTGTTTAACTAAACAAAGGCTAGTAAATATCAAATTAATAAATCCTTTGACCTTTGATGAAAACTTAAAAATAGGAAGTGGGATAACAAATAAAGAATTCATACTTGACACGGGATTAATTACTCCAGTGCAATTTTGGGCACTAACACTGGTTAAGCCTCTTGATATGTTTAAACAACCATGCTTATATTCCACCTTGGAACATATTATCCATTTGACATGGCTAGTTTAGACTCATGGCCTTATCTTGATTAGTTAAGACAAGACATGCATTAATTAATCAATTTAATTAGTTTATCCAAACCTTATACTATGTCATGCTTACATCACTTTCAAACATTCATTGTTTTATCTTCCTTATGAGTTAATAATAACTCTATATGCTTATATTGAGTTTAATAATTAACCATGGTTACTTAAGTGAATTAAATAATGTCTTAGATCTATGTCTTTTATACTAAGTGTTTGTCAATGTTTAACTCCTCAAGACTTGAGACATTTCTCATTCTTAACCCTCGAGATATTTAGCAATTTCAATTGAATGATTAAAACACAAATCATTAGCTTTAAATTTTTTCATATAGAATAAATCAAATTATTATTCCATCAATCAATTCTAAGTAAGGATCTTATGATACTCAAACACATCATGCCTTGATTGAGATAACAATTTTAAATTTAATCCTCAACTCACTTATATATTTTCATACTTTCTTTCAATTTATCTTAGTTAGCTTTAATACTTGTATAATATTTGAATAACATTATGTGTATCATAATTTCCAAGTGAATATACAAGGCTAACCAAAACAATCCTATCAATTCAACTAATGATATAATATTTTCCATTTAAATTTATTGCCTTCTAATAATCCTTAGAATATATTGAACCTTAATCAATTTTTAAGTTCTTTGAATTTAATCCTTTACAAATATTCTATTAGCAATTGCAGCCTTTATATCTTAAGATAAGTCTTATTTTTATTGTAGTCCAATTAATACATCATCTCCTAATTGTGAAAGATTAAATTCTTAATAATACTTAAGAGTTTATTAGACTCAAATGTCTTCTTTGGAAGTCCTTAAAAGTAATCTTATTAAATAGTATATATTCAAAATGTAGATTTGGATAGTTTAAGGTAATTTTAAAGTATTTATATATACTTAAGGTTATCATGTTACAATTTTTTGTGAGTAATAAATAAATTAATTTCACATTAAGTATATCATCATACTATATATCTGCAAATCAACTTTTCAATTTCTTCTATACTTTAACAAACACAATGCACACATGGTGTCTCACAATTGAATTTTATAACTATAATTCAAAATCAACCAATTACTATCTAAACATTGAAATAACTCAATGCCATTGACTTTAGATAGGAAGTCAAATAATAATATATAGTCATATGAACTTTAAAAACCTTCATTAAAACCTATTTATAATAAAAGATAACTAAATGAACTTTTACAACTATGAAAATGAATGCATATGCCTTTTTAATCAATGCATAAAAATTTGATATTAAAACAAGTGTTTATATATAAAAACATTCAATCCAAGCAACATAATATTAATGAATGAATTATTTTAGCTCATGTAGTTATAGTTTCATGTTATCCATTCATCGTAGATGTAAATGATAAATTTTTAATTATTTAATATTTAAAAGGGTCAAATCAATCATAAACATAAGTCCACAATGAATTTTTATAATCATACATGTAAATAACAACATTATAAATAATTTTATATTTATAAGATCAAACTCCAAACACATTTATAAGTTATCTTGTATATACTAGCCTAATTATGCAAATATGATATTAACCTTGCATCAAATAAATTATAAAAACCAATATAATTATTGTATTTAGTTATACAATAATGAACCAATTATTTTTACAATCAAATATTAACAAAAATCTATGAAAATAAGTATAACAAACAATATTCTACATGCAAATCCATTGATGTAAATGGCTACCTATCCAATCCCAATGAGCTTAACTATAACTATCCCTAGACCACCCAATCCATCATTTGTATGTGATTCTATCTAGATGAGAGAAGTGACTAAGTAATAGTGATTATTGAGCTTAAATTAACACAACCAAGTAATGAAAACATTCAAAAAACATTGTTTACATTCATGGATAACACCAACACCTTTGTAATTGTTCTAACTCTTGAAGCTTATGTTAGAGATTTCTAAGAGTTAATATTATATGTTAAATCCATGGTGTTTCACCCACAATGACCAATCCATTTTTATGGTAAAACACCAAAAATAAATGTAATTGTATTACTATTAGTAACCCTAAATACAACATTATTCTTTAAATAGTTCCATCCAAGTTAAATGAACTTAAATGACTCGAATAACTTTAAAGAAATTAAATAAACCATATACTCAAACAACATCATAAAATCCTCCTAAGAAATATTATCAAACTTTTATTAATCTAATAAAAACCTCAAAAATTAACTCAAGTAACCATATTACATAACGTAAAGCTACAAGTCAAAGTTGACCAAAATAGACTTTATCAATCATGAGTAAAGAATCAAACATATTAATCCATTGTCATGATATAAACAATCAAAATTAAAACTTAATGATAAAATAATTCAAATTATCAAATCTTCTCAACTCCAAGTCAACCAATCATGACTAGAAATGAAATCAAATGACCAAAAATGATTACTTCAGTAGGTCAAAACCGTCAATGATAAAAATTATAGCATGAAAGCATGATTTTTTAACCCAAGTAAAAAAAAAAAATAATAAAATATTATTTTACTCAAACCCTAATAATAAATTAAACCTTTTATTAAAACTCAAAAAAGTCATAGTTTCCATTCATGACTATGGCTAAATCATGCACATATGGTTTTACAAAATAGAATGACCTCAATAAAAACATTAGTGTATAAAGATAGGGATTTTAATATTTTAAAATATTTTACTTGGTCCACAACCTAATAAAAATAATGCATATTCATGGCCTTAAAATGACATAACTAAAACAATAATGCACCTCCATATTTATAAAATGGAATTTGAAAAACATGCACATAAAATTCACTAACAGTATGCTATAATTGAGTCATAATGGCCAAAATTTATTTTATAGTGAAACAAATACAAAACCCATAAATAAAACACAAAATACTACATGTTTTATTCAACATTATGAGCCACCACAAAACATTCTACTAACATGCCAAAGAACATTAAAAAATACTACTTTTTATTTTCATACAATGAACCCATTTCAAACTAGTAAGGACAAATCATAAAACAAAAAAACAAAAAAATGCATTAATTACTTGAGTGCTAGTCAAAAAATATAGACATATGGTGAATAAGAGTGATTCCTTGCCTTAACAAAATAATTTATAGCTTCCACCTCTATAATATAAAATACTAGTCTATGTAATTTAAAAAAATAAAAAATAAAAAAACTAGAAAACTCCACTAAAACCCATTTCATGGATGACAAGGAAAACCAAACTATATTTCAAACTCTAAAGGAAGCTTATACCTCATCATTTTCCTTGGCTACCATGCATGAAATCTGATAAAGTCCTTCCAAAGCACATGATTCCAAACATGTAATAAAAAATGACCAAGAAAGAATCCTAACAACATTAGAAGTGTCTCCACTAATTTTACATTGAGTGGTAAGATAATTCCATAAAAATAAGTCTAAAGAAATCATACACCATCAACTAATTCCATGTCCCAAAGTGGTTCATTTCCCCTAATACATTGCCTTAAATAATCCAAGCCAAGACTTGGTTTTAATCAACATTAAATGTCATATATGTTATGAACGACAATCAAAGACCTTATTGTAGTTAAACATAAGCCATAGACTAATTTAAACATTTCTAATGCCTTTAAGCCTTATCAATGGTTAATAAATTTAATGTCTAAGTGAAAAAATATGATCAATAATATGTCACTGAATATTCCCACACAAAACATGACTTCGAGAATGAATCAAATAACACCAAAATCCAAAGTAATGCTAAAAACCAATAAACAATGATTAAGACACAAAATGAGTAAGATAATCAATAAATAGCAAATAACACAATAAAAAAGACTACACATTTAAGTAATGCCAACAAGTGTCAATTATATCAAAGAGTCTAAATCAAATGATTGAAATTATTAATTAAACATGAAGTCAAAAATGACTAATGATCATCTAAATAATGAAATTGAATCCAATAAATGATAAACATTCATAAATATAAAACATGCATATAAAAATGAGTTAAAGCAATCAAAATAGTCAAATCTTAGTATTGCAATTTTAAGTTCACTATTTCTTTTCATTCACTTTCTTGACCTCACATAATTGATCAGAGTCATACTTAACTTAGTTCATATCTATTACATGCAGTTATAACAAACCATCAATAGTATCCATACTATATATGAGCAATAAATGAAATAAAACCATTAAATCTAATAATATAATTGAAATAACTAATGAATTAGTAAATCTTTAAGCATAAACATATAATGTTTTAATGAAAACATATCAATTAATTATCTCAAAAATAATAATAATAATAATGGATCAAACATAGATTACATAATTGTATCATAAGAGTAATCCAAAGAATGATGTCCTAAATAGTTCATAACTAAACCATCACCGCAAGTGAAATAAATGCAGTCAAATAGGGTCATGGCATATTTATCTCATTATATGAAAAAGTTCCTTAAATGATCAAAATTTATTGAAAATAATTGAATCTTGTAAAGGTGCAAGTAAAATTTATTTTTAAATATCTTATAATACATTATCTTCCAATGTTTCAATCATTTTTTTAATCATGTTATTGTTACAGAGTACATAATAATTGATAGTATTACTATTTCCTTTCTCAAGTAAAATAATGCATAAGAAATATATTCATCTATGTTAATAGAAAAATACTCGATAAAATGATCTGATAATAGTTTGAATATTTTGACTATATTAGTGTAGGTTTTTATTTTTCCCTATTTATTAATTAGGGAAATTGTATTTCTTGTGCATACATGGAGTTTTCCTACATTTGTGGAATAGGCTAGCTTATGTGGAGTTGTGTGTCATAGGTGTCATAAGAATGTCATAAGTAACTCCCTTGATGGGAGTTACTTCTCTATTCTTAGCACCTTGTCACCACCTTTCATGGAGGAGTTACATTCTATTCTTGGGGTGCCTTGTCAACCTTTTGTGGAGGAGTTACTTACATACTCTCCTATTTGTATTCCTCACTTTGGCCATCTCATGCTAATCAGATTTTGGCCTTCTCCATTTTGTCTTGTGCAATTTCTCTTATTGTGTTATTTTCAAATTGATTTAGCATCTATGTGGTTGCACATGCTTCAACTTGTGTGATCACGTCTCCATTACACTTGCATTATCCAGATTCTGGCAACAACTCCAATATGGTATCAGAGCAAACCCGGTAATCTTGTGTGTGATTATGCTTTTAGATTATTTTAAAATCAAGAGGAGTGGAGTTCTCTCTATTTTTTATTCTAGATTTTGTCATATATATATATATATATATATATATATATATATATATATATATATATATATATATATCAATTCTGGTTAGTTTCCTTGGAAATCCTTGGCCTTTGGGCATCTTGATTGATCTGTTGTGGCTTCAGTAAGGCGGAGGAATTTTTTTTGTCATTTTTTGCAAAAAAAACTCTACATTTTATTTGATGTTCTTGGATGCCACCTTTCTATGCATTATGTTTGTGTGACTCCAGCATGAGGAAAGAGGTGAGGACTGCCCAGAAAAGGCACTGCCCAAACCAAGTGCTGCCCACATCAACTGCTTCCCAGTCCATAAAATGCACCATTTTTCTACTTCAATCCTTTCCCATGCCACACTTTTGTTTGCATCAACTCCAACGCCAGCAAGGCACATCAATCAGTAGTAAAGGGAGGCGCCATAGTCATTTTCAGCCATGCATAGCAGTCGTACAGCGTCCAAATCTATAGTTTTTTTCAAAACAAATCAACTTCTATGCCTAGATTGTGATCTTCAATTCTGTCACTTTTGTTAGGTGCCATCAAGCCATACAACCAGCATGTCTGCTTAGTTTTTTTGTCTTTTCTGTTGCAAATCTGGACTGTTGTTTTTTTCTTGAAAAAGGTACCCTCTTTTTGTTTGGCGTCCCATGTGGACCCTTAGTTACTTGGAATTTCTATCCATTCTATCTTTAACTTAAATTTTTTAGTGAAAATTGATTTTTCAAAACAAAAATTAGTCAATTTGACTGAGTATTCAATTTTTTAGACAGTTTGGTATTTTTGGGGGTTTTCAATTAAAACTTGTATCTTCCCCTGTCGAAGATGAAGGGTGAGGTCTGGGTTGGTAGGAGGCCAATTCCCCCTCACAAAGAACTCGGATTCCTAATTCTGTGTTGAATCTAATGAGTGGTTGGAAGGCCACTTTCTCTCCCCATAATAGGCATTTTTTTAATGTTTTAGTGTTTTCTTTGCAAAAACACTAGTTTACGAGAAAATTGTAACTTTAATATCTTGCAAACGGTAGCTCAATTTTAGGTGCCTTTTTTTGAAAAAGTGATTATAATTCAATTATCCACACTATAGAATTGTTATTTTTCAAAAATGCACTAGTTTATAAAGTGCCAAAAATTTGGGTCTCCTGATACGTATTTTCGGCTGAGTCCGACTTCCTGTTTGCTTTAGTCTTGCACTGATTGCTCTAAGATGCATTTTCAGCTGAGTCCATTGTCTTTTGAGCATGAACTTGCATATTTTGGGGGGGATTAATATTTTATGGGGGTGTGATTGCTTTTTCACAACTTGCAATTTTTCACTTTCATTCTCCTTTTACATAAATTCACAACTTGCAATCAACACAACTTCACCTAAATTCAGCTAAAAATTTGATTATTTTCAACTTAAACCTCTAACACCCTTCAACTATCATGACTGGAAGGTTAAAATTTCAATTATTTTTAGAAGCAAAGGGCTGTATAGGATCACCATGGGTACTGAAGTAGAACCCAACACTGATGCTGAAAAGGTTAAGTGTTACAACCGTAGTGATGAAGCCTTTGGGTTATTGAGCTTGTCTATGTCTCCAGAACTTTTCTTCCACTTAGAATCCTCCCAAACTCCTAATGACATATGTGACACCTTAGAAAAGTTATTTGGGAAGCTTGATGAGATGAGAGGTCATGAGCTCGAAAATGAACTCATAAGTCTAAGTCCTAGC
Organism: Torreya grandis; assembly: GCA_037957365.1. Taxonomy (NCBI): domain Eukaryota; kingdom Viridiplantae; phylum Streptophyta; class Pinopsida; order Cupressales; family Taxaceae; genus Torreya; species Torreya grandis. The sequence goes on from JARHVA010006062.1 coordinate 344,624, forward strand.
AACTTTGACACCCTACAAGACTTCTTCACTAAGTTTAAGGCCCTTAGATTGAAATTGAAAGAATGTGAGATAGAGAAGAAAGATGATCAACTCATACTTTATATTCTTTCAAAGCTAGGTCCAAGTTATTTAGTCTTTGTCTCCACTTTCCATGCCACAAAAAGTGCCCTTGGCACTACATGGAAAATGCCTTCTTTGGATTCATTCATTGCCGACTTGACTAGGGAGCAAGATAAGATAATTCAAATGGGCATAGTGAAGTCTAATCAACCCCATGTTTTGATAGCTATAAATAGTAAGGATAAGAGTTCAACAAAGGAGAAGAAGAAAAAGAACAAGGACCAAGAGAAGAAAGAAAACAACAATCCTGCCAAAAACAACGCTGAGTCTTCATCCTCCAATGCTAAACTGAAGAATGAGAAGGTTAAGTGTGCCTATTGTAAAAAGATAGGGCATAATGAACACAAATGCATGAAGAAACAAATAGATTGCCTAACTCATCTTGTAGAGAAGAACAACATAGGTGTTCATGAGTCCATCAAGCAAAATTCATCTACCCAAGATTCTACTATGGCAAAAGGCAAGGGTAAGGAGAAAGAAAAGGGTAAGGCCCTTGTAACTACAACAGCTTCCACATCTTCATGGGTCATCAACTCAGGTGCTTCTCACCACATGGGCTCTTCACTAGTTGAGTTTTCATCTTTAGAGCCTTGTAGCAGACTTCAATTAGTTCGGGTGATGACACTTCAGTTTCTATTGTAGGGAGAGGGTCAGTTGAAATGGAAAGAGGAACATTCAACAATGTTCTAAGTGTTCCTTCTCTTTCAACAAATCTCCTATCATTGTACCAAATCACTCACATTGTTCAGGGCATGAGAGTTGAGTTTTCACCAGATTCAGTGTCTATCAGGGAGTTGCATAGTGATACTATAGTGGCAATGGGAAGGGCAGATCACCAAGCCAAGTTATACACCTTTTCACATTTTCCATTAGATTCTTCTCCTATAGCATTGTTGACTCATTCAGATGGAGTTATAAAATTATGGCATGAGTGGTTTGGCCACCTTAACTACCGCTATCTTGAGCAACTTTGCAAAAATGACATGGTCATTGGCTTGCCTCATGTCCAATTCTCAAAAGGACTTTGTGAGGGGCGCTCCCTTGGGAAGCATCCCAAAGCAAAATTTGGCAAAGGCAAAGCTTGGAGGGCTTCACAACCTTTGGAGTTAGTCCATAGTGATGTATCAAGACCCTTTCCCAAACCATCTTTTATAAGGGCCAAGTACATCCTCAATTTCATTGATGATTTCTCTAGGTACACTTGGATATATTTTCTCAAACAAAAGTCTGAAGTGTTTGAAAATTTTATAGACTTCAAGGCTCTTGTTGAGAAACAGAGTGAGAAATCCATCAAGTTTATTTAAACTAATAATGGAGGGGAGTATGTTAACATCAGATTTGAGCAGTTTTGCACCACAAAGGGGATTGATTTCTAGCACATAGTCACTTATAGTCCTTCACAGAATGGGGTTGCAAAATGCAAGAATAGGTTCTTGAAAGAGATGGGTAGCTATATGATTCACTCTAAATCCTTAGCACCACAATACTAGGCCAAAGAAATCAATTGTTCTTGCTACATTCAAAATAGGGTTCCTCACAAAGCTTTGAAAGGGATAACACCCTTTTAAGCTTGGCATAAAAGAAAACTTGATGTTGAGCACCTTAGAGTTTTTAGATCCCTAGCCATGGCCTACATTTCGAAGAAGAAACACAAAGTTATGGAATGTCAGTCTAAGCCTTGCATCTTTGTAGGATATCTTGATGGTATTAAGGGATATTGCCTTCTAGATCCAGTCACTCATGAGTTTTTCATCAGGAGAAGTGTTCATTTTTAGGAGAGTTATAGAGACTCAACACTTGACACTTATCCCTCATCAGATCTACTTCTTCATGACGATTCCTCATTAGATTCAAATCAGCCATAGCAGTTTCTTGAGCCAGAGTTATCTTCTTCTTCTTTGAGTTTAGACAGTGAGGGCAGTGATGTAATGTCATCCACTTCTAGTCAGCTAGAGGATGAGGAGTTAGCACCTGACTCACCCACTTTTGGGCCACTTTGGGCTAGACAGACACTTGAGAGTGTTGGCACTTGGGTAGGAGATCCCGTAGATGACAGATGTACTAGGGGGATTTTTAGAGAGATCCACATGCCTTCTTTGCTTTAGTTTCAGACCCATAGACTTTTTGAGAGGCATCAAGGGTACCTGAGTGGGATATTGCTATGGAGGAAGAATATTCTTCCTTAATAAAAAATCACACTTGGGATTTGACTTGAATTCCTAAGGGAAGAAAGATGGTTCGATGGAGGTGGATATATTGGACCAAGTTTGTAGCAGATGGGTTGGTTGATAAGTACAAGGTGTAATTGGTTGCCAAGGGTTTCTCACATGTGGTAGGCATTGACTACTCAGAGACCTTTACACCCATTGTGAAGATGACTTCTATCCAACTCACCTTGGCTATTACCACAACACATGGTTGGGATGTGCATCAGATGGATGTGAAGAATGTCTTTCTTTACGAAGACCTAGAGAAGGAGATCTACATGGAGTAGCCACCAAGATTTGTTCAGGATTCTTCATTAGTATGCAAAAATAGGAAATCTATCTGTGGCCTCAAATAGGCCCCTCAGGCTTGGTATGTGTTGATTACTTAAAATTTCACTTGATCTTAACCAATCAACAATGGGAAGTTTTAAGTTGTGGGACAATGCAGCTTGAAACAACCTCTAGATTTTAGAGAATCTAGTCTCTTCTTTTGTATTGGGTGTTGGGGAAAAGGGATAGGAGTTTAAACAAAAACACAAAATGTAGGAATTGAAACCTAACTATGGCAATGTACCTGAGTGTAATCCTAATCCTAACTTGAGCACAGTTAAACTATTATAGGATTCAATTACATTTAAGAGTAGACAAGTGCATGATCAATGTAAAAGAGTGGAATAACAAAAATAGAGGCTCACAACAGAGTTATTTCACTAAGACATAGAGAATGTCAAAAAGGCATAGTGTTTAATCTTCTTAATATAATTTTACAATCACATAAGAGGCACAGAAGTCACGTATAGTTATGTGAACCTTTTAATTCAAGAAAATGAGACAAAAGCGAATGACATTCCTAATCACAATTTCAAAAAATTTACAGTAATAGACTACTTTGCAAATGACACAGATAACACCAACCAAGGCATGGAGCTCAAATTTCCTTAATTCATTTAACCACATAAAGGGCACAAAAACATGCACGATTATATCAACTTTACAACTCAAGAAAATTAAGACAAGAGCAAATAGTGTTACTGATCAAAAACTTTAAAAAGTCTAAAACTATCAAATCCCCCCTTTCTCTTACAATTATTCTTCTTTTATAGCCTTGGATCACTCCTTTCATCATCCCCCTTCCCACGCAATCTTCTCTATCTTTCACTCACAGGGGACAAACAGACAGTGCCTTCAATGCTTTGGGGGCTCCAAAAATCTACCTGATTAATTGTTCCATCTACTCGAATTAACTCTAGCCAATTTTCCTTCCATTTCACTTTGTGGCAATAGATACACAAAACACTCTATTATGTTTGAAATGGGAGAGGACACTTAGTCAATTTTATGAAAAGTCTCTTGTTACTTAGAAGGCATAAAAAAATGACACTTGACACTTTCTGTTGGATCCATCAAAAATACGTGGCTCTCTCTTTTTATTTGGGTTGTGTTGTAGTTTTATTCAGGACTCATATCAGACTCTTATTGATGGTGACACTTGGTAGCTTCTTCAGACTTTTGAAGTAACACCCAGGGCCCACCATAATCTTTATTCAGTAATGAAACTCAAAGATGGTCTCTTAGAAATTGGCACATGGCAACCTCCGTTACTTTTGGGAAGATACGTGGCATCTTCTGCTTCTCCTTCTGGGGGTATGTGGCACCTTTCGCTATTTCTAGGGATGAAGTAGAAAGGGCCTCAGAGAGTGACACTTGGAAACATCTACTACTTTATGGTACTTAAACAAAATAGAATGATGCCTTTCTACATTGAACCTAGGCATTGAACCAAAGTCTCTCAAGTGCCAACACATGGTGACTTTTGTTGCTTCTTTAAAAGGGTAGTTCAGGGCCTTCTGCTACTACCACTTGGCGCCTTCCACTGCATCCTAATCCTTAGCTCATTGAAAGTCTTTGTCAAAATTAGAATGAAATGCAGGTGCCTCTATGAGACTCAGATGCTGACATGTGGTACATTTCACTTAACTTCTACTAGATACATGGCACATTTTGTGATTCTCTGGAAAGTTACAAAAAGGGTTTCAGAGGGCACTAGCTAGTCGGCTTCAAGTCTCAAAAAGTGACACTTGTTAGCTTTTTCTCGAATTCAAACATTTGGGAAAAATGAGACAAAAGAAACAAAAGTGGAGAAAAAAGAATCATGCTCAGACAATGACACTTGGCAGCCTCCACTACACTTCGACACTTATATGAAAAATGAACTCGTGTTCTGCCCTAATTCTGCCACTATAACCAAGGTATACAGGAACTAAAACTATAGCGCTCGAGTGAAAATTTGAATGCAATGTAGAGTAAAAATTTACTCTATAGTTACTGGCGACCATCATGACTTTTGAGCCTGCTCAAAAAGAAAACTCCACCTCTCATTAGATCAAAATAGTGAAAACTACAGCTTTAAAAGAGCCATTGACATATGTTTAAAACACTTATTCAAAAGCAAAGTAGGAAAATAATGGAAAAACAATGCGAGGAAGGGAAACTATTTAACTATAATACATGAGAGACCCAAGTCAATTGAAATGTTTTATATAGATTTTGTTTATAGGAATCTCTTCAAGTTTTCCTTCCATCGACTCTAGCTCAAAAGAATTCTTCTACTTGCATGTGCAAATTCTATATGAACCAGTCCATAGCACTTCAAATTTGGTGTGCTGACTCAGCTTGGCGGCCCATGCATCCCATTTCAAAACAATCAAGCCCACTTCAAAATTAGGATTTGAAGTCCTTTTATCAAAACAATTTATAACCATTCCTTGGTTCTTGATCAATGAATCATGGGCTATGTCCCTATTTTCTTGAACTTTTAGAAGTTTTGTGAGTCTGACCTGCATGGGGCCATTTTCTTCAATCTCGATTTGTTTGATCAGCTAAAGAGCAAGGATTTCCAAGCTTAAGGGAATCATGGTAGACTTTACATAAACCAATTCATATGGAGACATTTTGATCACCTACTTGGGCATGATTCTATCAGCCCATAGTGCTAAATTAAGCACTTTATGCCACTCTTTGTGATGATCAGCGCCTATCCTTTTGATGAGTCTTATCATGTTCTTGTTGGTTGATTTTGCTAGACCATTACCTTGAGGGTAATAATTAGATGAAGTTTTCAGATATATTCCATGTCTCAAGGCAAATTCAGATACCTTAGACCACAAAAATGCTTTAGCATTATCTGAAATGATGGTGTGAAGAGCCCCAAAGTGAGTAGTGATACCCCCTAGAAAAACTAAGATCACATTCTCTATTGCTTCCTTAAGTGGGACTGCCTCGGTCCATCTAGTGAAATAGTCTATGGTAGTTAATATCCATTTGTGACCCATGCTAGACACTAGATTTATCATTCCAATGAAGTCAAGACCCCATTAAGCAAAAGGTTCATCCATAACTATAGGACTCAGTGGCATGGATACGTTCCTCCTTGTCCCCATATAATACTGGTAAGATTGACATTTTCTAGCCAGCTGATAATAATCTATAAATAAAGTAGGCTAGAAATATCCTACCTCACTTATCTTTATGGCTGTGGTCTTTGTATAAAAATGCCCTCCAGATGTTCCATGATGCATTTCATGTAGTATCCTCTTAGCTTTAGCTTGTTCTACACATCTTAACAATTTTCCATTAGAATTTCTTTTGCAAATGACTTGTTCAATTAAAACAAAATGAACTCCCTGTATCCTATAATATCTCCTCTTGTTTTGAGGGAGTTCTCTTAGATAAATCCCATTTTTCATAAATTGAATCCTACTTGTGACCTAGGATTCTTGATCAACCTAATGTAATTTTAGCATCATCTCTGGTTCTCCTTCAGAATCTGCTTCCTTAGGTAACATCTTTTCCAGTTCTTGGGTCATGTATTGGCACAGACCCTTACCTCTGACTAGCTTGGTGGGTCTAACCTCCACATCATATTCAAGGATCTTAGTGATCCAATTATCTCTTTTCTCAATAATCTCACCTTCCATGATGTATTCCCTGACACTTGGGTGAGCTACAAGTATGAGACTTTGGTTCCCTGATACCAGATGCCTAAATTTCTTGAGGGATTTTACCATGGCATAGGCTTGTCTTTCCATAAAATTTTACCTGGTCTCATAATCTCTAAGGGTTCTTGAGAAAAATACTATTGGGTGTTCCCCTTCCAGCCTATCATCCTTTTGCATTAAGATAATAGCAATACTTGACTCTCCTCCATAAACATACATTATAAAGGGCTTGAGAAAATCTAGATTTTTTAGCACTGGGGCTGCTGAGATAGCCTTCTTGACCTCCTCAAAAGCTTATGTTCCTTCTGTAGTCCATTTGAAGACTAGGTCTTTTTTTAGCGAGAGTGTCATTGGTCTAACCAAGCCTGCAAAATTAGATATGAATTTACTGACAAAATTGATTTTCCCTAAAAAGGACTGGACTACCTTTTTATTTGCTGGAAGGGGTAGGTTCATTATAGCTGTGATTCTCTCAGGATCTATAGAAACTCTTTCCTTGGATATTATGTGCCCCAATAGTTTACCTTGAGGTATAGCGAAAATACACTTCTTGGGATTCAATGATATCCCAAAATCCTGACACCTCTTGAAGACAGATTCTAAATGATCAAAATGATCATCAAATTTTTTTGAGAAAATAGTGAGGTCATCTAGATAGACCAAGATGACATTATTTACAAGTTCACCAAAGGCTATATCCATAGCTCATTAAATTGTGGCTCCTGCATTTGATAAGCTGAATGGCATCTTTGCATAGGCAAATGTTCCCCATTTGGTAGTGAAAGCAGTTTTGTACTAGTCTTCCTCAGCTAGCCAAATCTAGTTGTACCCAAAGAAACCATCAAGTAAAGAAAACCTCTCTAATCTAGCCATAGTTTGCATAATTTGTTGGCAAGGGATAGTGGTCTTTCAGAGATGCTCTATTTAGATCTCTGAAATCTACACACAGTCTTACATCTCCAATCTTTTTCCTAACTGGGACTAGATTTGATACCAAGGTTGAGTGCCTGATTAGAAATATTATTTTTGAATCTAAAAGTTTCTACAACTCATCTACCATTAGAGGCTCAATCCTTGGATTTATTGGCCTCTATTTCTATCTGTTGGGCTTGGATCCTTTAGTCAACTCTATTATGTGCTGGATAATATCTCTGATGTATCCATGAAGGTCTTCATAGCTCCAAGCTATGACTCTATCATATCTCTGACATAGTTTGATTAATCTACCCTTCTCTTCTTGAGTTGCAAAATTCCCAACTTTTAGCCTCTTCCCGTCACTCACCTCTACCTTAGAATAGTTTGTTTTATCTACCTAGAACCTTTTCTTTTCCAGGCTCACATCTTCTAGGTCAAACAAGTTTTCTAAGGTGATCAATCCCTTAGGGAGATTATTAATCCTTAATTGAATAATTTGATCACCATATGCCTCTTCAATTTTAGTTTGCAATTGATCAAAAAAATCATCTGATTATTGGAAGAAGGAGACTACCTGAGCATCATTTTCAAACACTTGCCAATTTTCATCATTGTCTGGGATGGTTGGCCTCACTATAACTTTTTCTGACTCATTATTAACCAATAGGCCAGTTGCTAGATTAAACTATGAGCCAATCTGAGCCATCTTTTCAGCCTCAAAGTTTTGACTTCTAGGTATTATCTCAATATTAAAAGCTTTAAAATCTTCTATCAAATCCCAAATCCTATTCTTGTAGGATCTCATTCTCACATTCTTGGCCACTACCTTCTCCTGTATTTGCTTTACTACTAATTCTGAATCTCCTTTTACTTTTAGGTTATTTATTCCCTTTTTCTTGGCTACCAAGAGTCCATGTACTATAGATTAATATTATGCATCATTATTAGTGCAAGAAAATTGGAATCAGATAGCCCTTAAAATTTTATCACCATTTAGGGCAGTAAGACAAATTCCTTCTCCAACACCATGTCAACTTCTAGCTCCATCAAAATACAAAGTCCAGAGCTTTGAATCTTGAGTAGTAGGTATCTCCTCCCTTTGAACATTTTGAATCTCTTGGTCTTCATCAAAAATGACATACCTGCCCAAACTAGTAGAGTCATAGTTCCCATACGGGTCGCTATGCATCATAGCCAACAACTGGTTGTTTTATTCTTCTTGATCATGCTCAGTCCAGTCTCCTAGTTCTTCAAAAAAATTTCTTTCTTCTTTATTCAACATGGCATGATTTGCTTCTAACCTTGTTGTTGGTTCATTGGTGATGTGGTCCTTAAACAGTGGTTTAGATAGAATTTTCATTTTTGAATTGTATCTGGTTCTCAAGATGAGGTGAGACTAATCAAGAGACATACATCCTCCTATTTTTGTTGTAAAGTCTCTGGATAAACATAAACCAAAGATAGGAGGAATATTTATGGCAACTATATCTTGGTTGAAAATTATGTTGGAACACGTGTATAGCTGCAAGGGGAGTTGTTTAATTCTCCCTATGGTTTACACTATTTTGTGATCTAGCTGCATAAATCCTTTTACAAGGGGTTCATAATTTATTTTCAAAGCATCAGCTATTTTCTTGGGCATCACAGTTGTGCTAGCTCTTGAATCTATCAATGCATTATGCAAAAGTTTCTTGCCAACTATAAGAGTCAAATAGAAAGGCTCTAGCTTGGATTTACTTACTTGTGTTGCATCGTTCACGAAGGCTGTTGTCTTTAGAAGAACTATATCTTTAAGCTTTTCCTTTCCATTAGGTCCTTCCTTGGTAACAACATCTTTGGGCACTACTTTCCCTTGTAGAGCTTCTTTCAGTAATGTATTTTATTCAAGAATAGCTAGAATATCCCATATCAACACTTGTGCCAGAGTTTTCTTTAATTGGTCCATAATATTGATCAATCCCAAAGACTGAGTTTTTTGGTAATAGGGATACCTCATTATTTATTGAATCTGGATAGGGATCCCTTAATCTTTTACTAGCTATAGCACTTCTTGGCTAACAACAACATTCCTTTGCCCTTGAGATGGAGGATTATTCTTGACCTAACCACTTGTAATCTCGGTCTGCTCCACCATCCTCCTCTTTGATCTAGTGTAATAATTACATTGCACTACTAGCCTTTGGGAGGTAGATGCTTCGTTCAAGAAAACTACTTATTCATCCTCAACCCATGAGAACAAATCATGTTTCAGGGCTATTTCTTTCTGTTGCTGCAAGGACATTCCTTGCATATAGGCCACTAGCACTAAATTTTGCATGTTGGGAGACTGGTATGCTTGATTGCTATTGGTACTGGAAAACTAACCATCTATTCTTCTCTACTCAGCCACTCTTTGTTGTAGATTGCCTCTAGGACAATCTTTGGGGGTGTGAGCATCATTGTAAGGGAAACACCAAGCATTTGTATCATCCACATAATTATTCTGACCTGAAACCATCTCCCTATTTGAGTTGGGAGGAATGGTCTATGAGGGTGTGGGAATAGAAACTAATTGATTTGCTAGTTGATTATTGGTTTGCCTTGGAGGGCCTTGATACTGGTTTGGTTGGGATGAAAACCTATTCCCTTGATATCCTTGATAAGGAGGCTTAGGGAAAGTGTTCTCCTACCTCTTCATATTAATCGGCTCATTAGAGAATGTCCTTAGCATACTTTTGATATCATCCATCTCAGATGACTGAGCAAGGGCTATTTGCTTCACAAATGATGAAGGGTAAGTATACATAGACACAGGTGGGCTTATAGCCTTAGGAACCTCTTGAGGTAGCAGTAAGGTAATTTCTGGGAATATAGGCATGGGAGGCATTGGAGTTAACTTTCTAGCATTAATTAAATGATTTTTAGCTCTGACCATAAGGTCATAAGCTGCTAGCAAAGTATGTCCTCCCAGTGACTAAATCATAATATATATATCTAAATTCAAATCCTTGAGATAGAATACTATGGCCATACCAGGTGGTGGTTTAGCTGCAATAGGGATTCTATCCCAAGTTTTTTGGAATTTGGTGTTGAAGTCAGTCATGTCCTCTTGTGGTCCCCTCTGAATGGTGATCAACTGCTATAACAAAGAGGCCTTATCACCTTTCTCTACAAACCTTTCAAAGAATGGATCTCCGAGCTGGTCCCATGTAGATATGGTATTTGGGGTCAAAGAATGATACCACTCTAAAGCCTTCCCTTTGAATGAGGCTGCTAACAACCTTAGGGCCACATTTTTCTCTGTGACACCATGTATGGCACAAACATCTGATACATCTTGAAGATGTTCTGTGGGTGTTTTCGAGTCTTGCCCACTAAATTTGGGTAGAGCTTTTAGAGCATTTACTGGGATAGGGTCCCAAACAGCTGGTGGTGTTGGGAGGATTAATAGACTACCAGTGTTCTAGCTTACATAATTTCTTGGGGGTATCAGGGCTCCCATTTTTAGTACTGGTATAAACTGGTTAGCTCTTCTTCTTGGACTAATTACCAGAGGTGGCAAAAGAATACCTAGATTTGTAGTAGATTGTGATCTGGTGACTGGTCCACAGATTTGACTCCTCGTATCTCTCTGGTTCATATGGTCTTGAAAGGAACTTCAAGACTAGTCCCACCTAGCATGCCAAAAAACTATTGATGACTTAAAATTATGCTTGATCTTAACCAATCAATAATGGGAAGTTTCAAGCTATGGGACAATGTGGCTTGAAAAAACCTCTAGATTTTAGAGAAGCTAGTCTCTTATTTTGTATTGGGTGTTGGGGAAAAGGGATAGGAGTTTAAATAGAAATGCAAAATGTAGGAATTGAAACCTAACTATGGTGATGTGCCTGAGTGTAATCCTAATCCTAACCTGAGCATAGTGAAACTATTATAGGATTCAATTACATTTAAGAGCAGACAAGTGCATGATCAATGTAAAATAGTGGAATAATAGAAACAGAGGCTCACAACAGAGTTCTTTTGTTGAGACACAAAGAATGTCAACAAAGGCATAGTGTTTAATCTTCTTAATAAAATTTTCCAATCACATAAGAGGCGTAGAATTCATGTACAGTTATGTAAACCTTCCAATTCAATAAAATGAGACAAAAGCAAATGACATTCCTAATCACAACTTCAAAAAATTTATAGTAATAGACTACTTTGCAAATGACATAGATAAAACCAACCAAGGCATGGAGCTCAAATTTCCTTAATTCATTTAGCCACATAAAGGGCACAAAAACATGCATGGTTATATCAACTTTACAACTCAAGAAAATTGAGACAAGAGCAAATGGTGTTACTGATCAAAAACTTTAGAAAGTCTAAAACTATCAAATCCCCCCTTTCTCTTACAATTCTTTTTCTTTTATAGCCTCAGATCACTCCTTTCATCATCCCCTTTCTCGCACAATCTTCTCCATCTTTCACTCATAGGGGACAAATAGATGGTGCCTTCAATGCTTTGGGGGATCCAAAAATCTACCCGATGAACTGTTCCATCTACTCGAATTAACTCCAGCCGATTTTCCCTCCATTTCACTTTGTGGCAATAGATACATGAAATACTCTGTTATGTTTGAAATGGGAGAGGACACTTAGCCAATTTTTTGAAAATTCTCTTGTTACTTAGAAGGCATCAAAAAATGACACTTGGCACTTTCTACTAGATCCATCAAAAATGCATGGCTCTCTCCTTTTCTTTGGGTTGTGATGTAGTTTTATTCAGGACTCATATCAAACTTTTACGGATGGTGACACTTGGCAGCTTCCACAGACTTTTGAAGTAACACTCAGGGCCCACCACAATCTTTATTCAACAATGAAACTGAAAGATGGTCTCTCAAAAATTGGCACATGGCAACCTCTACTGCTTCTAGGAAGATATGTGGCATCTTCTGCTTCTCCTTTTGGGGGTATGTGGCACCTTCCACTATTTTCAAGGATGGATTAGAAAGGGACTCAGAGAGTGACACTTGGTAGCATCTAATGCTTTATGGCACTTAAGCAAAATAAAATGATGCCTTTCTGTATTGAACCAAAGTATTGAACCTATGCATTAAACCAAAGTCTATCGGGTGCCGACACATGGTGACTTCCACTGCTTCTCTAAAAGGGTAGTTTAGGGCCTTCCGCTACTGCCACTTGGAACCTTCCACTACATCCTACTCTTTAGCTCGTTGAAAGTCTTTGTCAAAAGCAGAATGAAATGTAGGTGCCTCTATGGGACTTAGATGTTGACACATGGTGTGTTTTGCTTAACTACTGCTGGATACATGGCACATTTTGTGGTTCTCTAGAAAGTTACAAAAAGGGTTTTGGAGGGTGCCAGCTGGTCAGCTTCAAGTCTCAAAAAGTGACACTTGGTAGCTTCCACTTGAATTCAAACATTTGGGCAAAATGAGATGAAAGAAACAAAAGTGGAGAAATAAGACTCGTGCTCAGACAATGACACTTGGTGACCTCTACTACACTTCGACACTTAGACAAAAAATGAACTCGTGTTCTACCCCAATTCTATCGCTATGACCAAGGTATATGGGAACCAAAACTATAGTGCTCAAGTGAAAATTTGAATGTGATGTAGATTAAAAATTTACTATACAGTATGCCAAGATGGATTCCTTCTTTCTCACAGTAGGTTTCACTAGGTGCCATTCTGATCCCAATGTCTACTTCTTATGATAGGATGATGCGTTCTTGATTTTGGTTCTATATGTTGATGACCTTTTAATCACTGGGAGTTCTTTATCGACTATTGCAGTAGTGAAGGCATCTATTCAAGATAGATTTGACATGATAGACTTGGATTTGTCGCACTACTTCCTTGGCGTCGATATCTCACAATCAGATTTAGGGATTTCTCTTGCATAGCCTAAGTATGCTCTTGACTTATTAGCTCAGTTTCACATGGCTGATTGCAAGACATCTCTAACTCCATTTCTATCAGTAGTCAAGCTTGAGGCTGATTATTCTTCACCATTAGTTGATGCCACGTGATATCGACAACTTGTTGGTAGTCTCATATACTTGACTCACACAAAGCCTGACATTTCATATATAGTGGGACTTGTCTCTAGATTCATGCAAGAACCTCATAAGCTGCATTAGAAACTAGCTAAGAGGATCTTGCATTACATACAGGGTTCACATAGATATGAGATTCATTATAGATTTGGCATAGAGGTTAACTTGGTTAGATATATATATTTAGACTGGGCTAGTGATTCACAGACTCGAAAGTCCACTTTTGGTTACAGTTTCTCTCTAGGTTTTGGTCTTATCAGTTGGTCTAAAAAGAAGCAGAATGTTATTGCTATATCATCCATAGAGGTAGAGTACAGGGGAGCTATTAATGCAGCTATTAAGGCTATTTGGCTTTAGGGGATTCTTTCTGAGTTTGGCATTCCTATCAAATAGCCCACCATCATTTATTTTGACAACCAGAGTACCATTCAAATTTGTAGGAATCTAGTTCAACACCAGCAGACCAAGCACATAGAGATTCACATGCATTTCATTTGGGAGCTCATTCATAGTTAGGTCATTGACTTGATATTTTTGTAGTCTTCAGAGCAGGTTGCAGAGATCTTCACCAAACCTTTCACTGAGAGCAAGTTCATTCATCTATGAGCTCTTCTTGGGGTGCAGTCCACATCTACAACAACATCATCTTTAAAGGGGCCTTCTAGCCTCTTCTTTCTTTTATGTCTCTCTTTTTTTTTGGGGGGGGGGAGTTTTTTCCTACGGGTTTTCTCCTTTTCTCTATCTTATGGGAGATTGCTTTTGTACATGGGTACCTCATCAGGCCTAGTTGTTGGGACCCATTTTATATTTCCACATTGCCCACCTAAGCTATGCTTATGGGGGGGTATTAGTGTAGGTTTTTGTTTTTCCCTATTTATTAATTAGGGAAATTATATTTCTTGTGCATACATGGAGTTTTCCTACATTTGTGGGATAGGCTAGCTTATGTGGAGGTGTGTGTCATAGATGTGTCATAGGTGTCATAAGTATTTCCCTTGATGGGAGTTACTTCTCTATTCTTAGCACCTTGTCACCACCTTTCATGGAGGATTTACATTCTATTCTTGGGGTGCCTTGTCCACCTTTTGTGGAGGAGTTACTTATGTACTCTCCTATTTGTATTCATCACTTTGGCCATCTCATGCTAATCAGATTTTGGTTGTCTCCATTTTATCTTGTACAATTTCTCTTATTATGTTATTTTTGAATTGCTTTAGCATCTATGTGGTGTGCACTTGCTTCAACTTGTGTGATCACATCTCCATTGCACTTGCATTATCCAAATTCTGGCAACAACTCCGATAGACTAATTAGACTAGTAAATCATAAAACTAATGCAAGGAATAATATTTTAGGGTTATGTTGATGCCTAAATATGTAAGGTGCCCAAAGTGTTTAAGAAAGACGTATCATTTTATAATTCATAATAACTCAATGCATGCATTTCAAGTTTTGATAATCCTATTATATTTGATGGAATAGAGGTAGAACAAGTGACTATTTCAAAATCTTTATAATATTTGGTGGTTGGGAGCCACCATGTCCAAATAGAAGATCTTATGCAAAATATGAAGCATCTATGCTAAGAACATTGAACTATGATCAATAATTAAGCTAAGAGATAATATAATATGGATATTTACAATGTGGTTAATCTATGGTGATCATATAAAAAAAGAGAAAAAATAAGGGTAGGTTAGAAACTAAAGATGTTGTTGGTCCTTGTTTCAAATATTATGACAAAGTTCAAATATCATCTAGGCATGCTTTTAACCAATATATAAAGTGAAATAGCTCAAGCCCAAATCACACCATATATTAGGAAATCATCTAAGGAAAGTATGAAATGATGTAAATAGGAACCATGTTCACTTTAAATATTTAGTCCTACAAGCAAACAACATTAGCCCAAATTCAAAAGAAGTGCAAAAAATAAAATAAGCCTAAGAACTTTCAACTAATCTAGATTTCACATAAATTATCAACTCTGGTATTCAAGATACACATCCAAAATCCATAGGAACCATTCAAATATGAAAGTGAAACTAGAAAAATGAGAGAGAAACCATGATAGTAAACACACAGACAATTATGGACAAACTTTTCAAAATTCTTTGTTTATATTGTTTGTTCTAAGTTTATATAGTAATTTTGGCTCTAAGAACTTCCCCTACTTTTTATAATTGGAAATACCTCTTTAAAAAGAAATTTTATGAGGTGAGTTGGTTATTCCTATCAAGTATTAAGGATATGTACCCTTTTACAATTCTTTGAGAACATTCTAGACATTTTAAAAATACTAACCTATAGGCAATGTGCTTTATAATATTCACATGCCTTTCTAAAAGAATATTCAATTTTTAAAATGATGCAATGCTAAGTTACAAAATAATATTCATAAGTACACTAATACATCTTTGAGAACCCTATGTTATAGTTTCTATTTCTCTAGCAAGATATTTATTATGTATTATTACTTTTGAATTGGCTCAAGGTCATAATTGATTCAATGAAAGCTCCTTCATTTCATTTCCTAAGCCCTTTGTGGTCTTTACACATCCTATCTAAGGTTTTTATCTAGTTTAATCTATCCTTTGCATTAAGAATAATATCTATGATCCTACTATTTTCCATTCTAGGTTTCCCTTGGTTCTTTCATAAACTTAGAAGCTCTAGCTGGATCGAGTGTAGTGGGGTCATTGACTGAGTTTTACAATATGTGACTTGATTATATTCAAGTCACTTGAGGTCATTGGGTATGTTCCCATTTATTGGGAATATTTTATCACATCCTTGGAACACTTTTACTTGTTTTCCTTACCATAAATCCCATTAAATTTTGTATTAATGGTCTACAATTCACTCCTAAATCAAATTACATTTGCACTCTTTATAATTTAGCTCCCTTCAGGTAAATCATAATGCTCACAGGGTTTGGTTACTGTCCTCATGCCTTTCTAGGGCATTCCTTTATCTCCTTTATATCCATGAGATCTTTAAATTGATCATGATTTGTCTTTATGGCAACACTATGGTACCCATGCTCATCACTATTTAAAAATATGACCATTGCCTTTGAAAATTTAGCTTTGATCTTGCACCATCCAAATATTTTGTATGAATCAATGTGTATCATTGATATTTAGATTACTTAAATCTAGATAGCTATCTTAAAATTGATATTTACAAGATTATCATTTGACATCCATTAGAACATTGTTGACATCTGTATAACCATCAATTTTAAACTCATCCTTGGGACTCTCTACTATCTTAAAATTGACATTTGCATGACCATAATTTGATGTTTGCACAAAAATATTTGACATCCATGTGACCATAAATTTTAATTACATCTTCAAAAAAATTATTGAGCTTAAAATTTACATTTATGTGACCATAATTTTTAAGTACGTCTTCAAAAATCCTTGTTGAGCTTTCCACTTATCATTTTCTAATTCACTCTGCACTCTATCAATTCAGCTGAGAAATGCCTTTTCCCCATGTGGTGATCTTGCATTTTCTCATATATTTATTGAAAATTCAATGTGATTTTCACACCATTAGATTATTTCTATCTAGGTAATTGCACTTTATTGTATCAAGATCTACAAAATGCACTACCATTAGTTGCTTAAATCCTTTCAATAAACTTGTGACACTTGTCACTGTCTTGAGGCTTTGAATTGTCAAAAAAATTTACACTACGTTGGTTTAAATTTGTCTAACTGAATGCTAGTCCTTGATCCTATAGAAAAAACTAATATTTAAGCTTGGGGATATACATATATATATGTATGTATATATATATATGTATATATGTATATATGTATATATATGTATATATGAATATATGTATATATATATATATATATAAGTTAGGATAAAAGATTTAAGCTAAGTTTATAACATAATACAAGAGACCCTTGCGAATAATAAAAAGACATATCATATGGTCTTATCCTAAGGTTTCAATTCATATTAAAAAATATGAATAAAGATTTAGTCTAAGGTCCTAAGCTAAGTTCAAGACATTTATAAAGTGACCACATGAATTAAAAGATACTTTTCATAAAGAATTTGGACCAAGGCTAGAAATATAATAAAAAGGGACCCCATGAATAATAAGAGATAAGTCATAAGGTTTAATCCTAGGTTTTAAAACTTTAGGATAAAGCTTTATGACTTGTCTAGGACATACAAAAGGGACCATGCATTAGTTGGACCATGCTAGGATAAAAAAGAACAAAGGGATAATCGGACATAAAAGAGACCAAGCATAATATTTTTAGCCTATGGTTTGGTTATGCTAAAAAACATGACTAAGCCTTAGGATAAAAATTAAGTTAAGTCCTTGGCATAAATAAATTTCTCCCATCTAAAATATTCCTGCCAATTTTCAATTTGAACCAAAGGAACCCATGCTAGGGTATTGTGGGCAAGGGTTTTAGGATAATAAAAAATGCATTCAATTTGTATTTTAATAGACTAAAGGATAGTAAAAGACCAAATAAAATCATGAAACCCAAACATACTCTATTCAAGGGGGGATCCATTAAACCTACAACCTATGAAACATAAAGATCCAATGTATTAGCAAATTTAGACAAGATTAAACTAGAATACTAAATATATGTGCTAACCAAATCAAGTGTGGATGATATTAAAATAAACAATATGTGAAAACATGCTAGTGACACTCTGATCAAGTGAATTTTCAATTTTAAGGTATGAATTTGCATAATTTGACACAAGGGTCCCCATTTTTTGAAAATGGGGGTATGCTCACCTCAACAAATTCTCACTTTTGGGGAAACATAGAAATATGTTAGAATTTAGAGACTCTATTTTAGAATAATGATTAGGTTATTCATTCCACATGATCAACCACTATTATTCAAGTTAATTCATGGTTAAAACAAGTCTTCCACATGTATAATTGGGATCAAACATCAAAACCTAGCCACGTTATGTGTGTGCTTTGATTCCACTTACTATTTGCCATGGGATTTAGAGAGAAACTTCTAGATTTCATGACTTTAACCATTAACACTAAGTTATACCATGTTTAGGTATTCATTAATAACCATAATTTAGATTAGGTAAGGCCTTTGCATTACTCTACTACCATCTAGACATTCATAGCCCTGATGAAGATGCCTTTAGCTCTACTTAAGGCCTTGATCCACTTTTAGTTAGGCACCTATAGCCCTAATGGAGATTACTAGAATCACCTTTGATTAGAAAGCTCTTTGAATATTGAAAAAAGTTCCTATTTTGTATTTTTCAGATCATTTTTAGCTTTCTAACATAGGTTGGTAACAAGGTTAGCCAAGTTTAGGGATTTGGTCAAGTGTTTGAGCTTCAAAAAATCATCCTTATTTCCAAAGTTTATCCCAGGAAATAATGTATATTAAGTGCAAACATGACTATGTTTCAATAATCCAAGCTTACACCCTACATGTAAAATCCTTCTTAAAATCAAGATTAGATTAGAATAATACCCAAAATATCAAGGAACAATTAACCTATCCATTACTATTTGCTAGTTTCTCTTGGCTAGAATTTTAAGCTCACATTTTAATAATCAATGATCAACCAGTTTTAAAAAGTCATACCTTCATTCATGAACTATGAAGCTCTTAAGAAATTATGTGATATTTAAGCTGAGGGTTGTGAAAGGAATTATCTAGAAGAAAGGAAACAAGTAAGATAAATCAAATAAATATATACAAATATTATTTACAAACAAGGGACATGAAGGAAAGAAATAAAAAAGAAACTAATCTAAAAGACCTATACTAAATCCATAAAGAACCTACCTCTAAGATCAAATGGAAATTTATTTAGCCTACCATATAACCTTGAAGCATGATTGATTTCATTCAGTGGACTCTTCTTGTGGATGAGAGAATTAACATGCTTGTATTTTATGGGTGATACTAATTGGTTTCCCACTTCCATTCTCAAGTGCATGGATCAAATATATGGATACAAGATCCAATAATCTTAGTCTAAAATCCTCCTAATTTTCAATAAGAGTTTTAATTATGATTCATTCATAGACTGATAATGGTGTATGTCATCCTTGTTCAACCATGGCAATCTAGTTCTAGTTTTTCTTATTTTAGGATATCCAAAATAATATTACCTTATTCCATTTGATGTTGTATCTCATCATCTTCTATCTTAGTCTTTCCCATTTCTTTCAAGAAATCATTATATAACTACTACAACCAATCATCTTTTTAAGGGATATCCTCAATTTGAACAATGTCTTTATATGATTTGTCCTCATGGCTATCTTCTGAAGAGAGGTTAGCTTGGACTTGATTTATATCAGCTAATGCAATTTATTAAGAGGTTTCTTGAAACTCATCTTCCTGATTTTGCTCATGGGACTATTTATCTTGAACCATCATCACTTTCTTTCCATGCATTATTTTTTGAATGTCTTTTGATGAAGGAAAGCACCTAAGACTTTTAGGAGGAAGGACTAGAGGTTAAATTAATTTTGATTTTCTTAATGGATGAGTCTCCTTTAAATGTTGTTAGAGGTCATTAATCTCTTTAAGAACATCTTCAAGTTTGTCCTCATCTTGAAATGGAAAATCAAGAGCTTGTTTTATGAAGGATTTAGATGTCTTTACAAATCCAGATGTTCTTAAAACAAAGTCTTGATTAGGAACAAGTTCAGATGTGCCTTTTTCACTTTGATATGTTTCAAAGACATGACAGTGATCAGCTAGGCCTATATCATAAATATTCATTTCATGCATGTTTTTAGATGACTCATCATTACTATTATCATGAAACCTATCTATAGGTCCATTAAACCTTTAAAAAAAGTAACCCTTGACAAAAATTTCCCAATTGTTTCCCACTTTTTTTGTAATTAAAGAATATTAGTGCTCAAATTTTTAACCATCTTAAGTATGGATTCATCTTTATTATTTGGTGATTTTAAGTTATGAACTTAATTGTTATTACTAGTGCGCATTAAAGATGTATATCCTTATGGATGAAATCCAATTGTAGCATTATTCAAGAAACCCAAATTATATCCAAGATAGGCATGTTTTAAAGGTAATTAGTTCAAGATTGGTGTTTTATTGTCATTATGAATGATATTTAGTGCTAGGAAATTGGGATTGATATCTGGGGTAACATATACAATATGACCTTGAGGTTACATTTGATCATTGATTATTAAAACATCAACATAATCCAATCCCAAGGTTTTTATAACTCTAATAGACCTTTTAATGAACACATAAGTGATGGGATCTAAATCATCCTTTTAAATTTCTAAGGCTAAAGCCTCATCAAGTTTATAAGGATCCATGGTTCTACTAAACAATGTCTGGAACCTAGCATTGAAAGATCTAATGGTATCACTAGAATTTATCTCAACAATGGTGAATTGTTGATATAGAATACATTGACTAATGATATTTCTAAATTGATCAATAAATATCCTGGTAAAATCATCCCAATTAGCTATGCAATTATGTAGAAGGTTAAGAAACCATTCATATGTATCATCTTTGTAATTAAATGGGAAAAATCTACATGTTATATCTTCATGAATAACATTCAAAAGTCTCAAAGAAGCTTTAATACTTTTAACATGTTATTTAGTTATGACAATGTTATTAGTATTGAAAGAAGGAAAATACCTTTCAATATTTCTTGGTAAGTCATGTACCTGACTAGGCACATTGATAGAAGATACACCTAACAATGCCATACCTTGATGACAATATCATTTTTGGTAGTTATAACTCTAAATCTTGTTTGAAATATGATGTGTAAGCCTCATCTTTGTAAAAAACAATGATTAGACTCACACATTAAGCAAAGTTTGTACAAATATGTATAAATAATGGTAAAGGACATCAATATTTAAGTAAATTAGCTCAAATATGTGTCCAAACACATCGGTATGAATGATATTTACATGTTTAAGTTTAGATAAACTCAAAATTGAGAAGATCCAATAAATATTTGAACAAAACCATATTTACTAACCTAAAACACCTTAGATTGACAAATAATAAACAATCTTCATCACCATTAAGCATATACTTTCAAAGAACACTGATCTCTTGGCAAACAAAGCATAAAGATTGGTTTAAGACCACAAATATCAATGATATTTACATAATTATGATCAAAATAACATAAATATGCAAATAATAAATTTATATTTGATTAAAATACACCAAACTTAGAAAATATTCTACAAATTTACAAAGATCTAACTAAATTCCCTCATTCTAGAAACACCAAAGCTCCTCATGTTGATGCCTAAATATGTACCATTGGTGCCTAGAGTGTTTAAGAAACACTTCTCATTTTAGAATTCCTAAGAACTCAATGCATGAGTTTTAGGTTATGATAATCCTATTATATTTGATGGAATAGAGGTAGAACAAGAGACTATTTCATAATATTTATAATATTTGGTGGTTACAAGCTACGATGGCCAAATAGCATATCTTATGCAAAATATGAAGCATCTATTCTAATAATAGTGAATTATGATCAAGATTTAAGATAATATATAATCTAAGGTGGATATTTATAATCAGGATAATCAATGGTGATCAGATAAAAAAGAGCAAAAGGAAGGGTAGGGAAAAATCAAAGATGTTGTTATTCCTTGTTCTAAATATTATGAAAAAGTTCAAATATCATCCAAGCATGCATTTAACCAATATATAAAGTGAAACAATTCAAGCCCAAAGTACACCATATATCAGGAAAGCATCTAAGGAAAGTATGAAATGATGCAAATAAGAGCTATGTTAACTTTAAATATTCACTCTTACAAGCAACCAACATTAGACTGAATGCAAAAGAAGTGCAATAAATAAAATGAACCCAAGAACTTTCAACTAATGTAGCATTGTCATAAATTAGAAACTCTACATTCAAGATACACATCTAGAATCCACAGGAACCATTCAAATATGAAATTAAAACTATAGAAATGAGAGAGAAGCCATGATAGTAAACACATAGACAAATATGGACAAAATTTTCATAATTACTTGCTTGTATTGCTTGTTCCAAGTTTACAGAGTAATTTTGGCTCTAAGAACTCCCCCCCCCCTTTAGAATTGGAAATACCTCTTTATATATACCTTTCATGAGGTATGTTGGCTAGTCCTATCTAGTATTAAGGATAACTATCATTTTGGAAATCTTTGAGAAATTTTTGGACATTTTAGAATGACTAACCTATAGGCAATGTGCTTCATAAGCTGCACATGCCTTTCTAAAATAATTTTGAATTTTAAATATGTTACAATGATAAGTTACAAAATAATATTTCTAATTCCACTAATATATATTTTAGAACCCCATGTTCTAGTGTTTGTTTCTCTAGTAGGATCTTCATTATGTAATGTTTCTTTTGAATTGGTTTAAGGTCATAATTATTTCAATGAAAGCTACTTCATTTTATTTGCTAAGAAGTTTTTGGTATTTATCCATCCTATCTAAGGTTTATAGCTCCACTAATTTATTATTTGTAGTTATAATCATATATATGATCCTATTATTATCCATTCCAGGTTTCCCTTGGCTCTTTTATAAAATAGGAAGCTCTAGCTAGACTAAGTGTAGTGGTGTCATTGACTGAGTTGTCTAGTATGTGTTGCTTATCTTCAAGTCACTTGAGGTCATTGGAGAGGTCCCAATTTCCAAGAACAATTCCTTGAAACACTTTTTTGAGCTTTCCTTATAAAAATCCCATTAAATTATGCACTTGGGGTTTAGAATTCACTCCTAGATCAAATTACCTTTGCATTAGTAATAAGTCATCTCCCTTTAGGTTAATCATAATAATAATAGGGTCTAGTTAGGGTCCTCATGGCTTGCCAAGGCATTCCTTTATCTCTTGTATGTCCATGAGATCCTTAGATTTATCATCCTTTATATTCATGGCATCATTATTTAAAAATATGATCATTGCCTTTGAAAATTCAGCTTTTGATCTTGTATTGTCTGATCCATTTGAATAAATCAATGTGGAGTATTGATCTTTAGATTATTTGGATCTAGAAATCTATCTTAAAATTAACATATACATGACTATAATTTGATGTTTGTGTGAATGTATTTGACATCTACATGATCATCAATTTTAAACTCATCCTCAAGACTCTCTACTATTTTAAAATTGATGTCTATGTAACCATCATTTTATGTTTGTGCAAACATATTTAACATCCTTTTGACTACCATTTTTAAGTACATCTTCAAAAAAAATTGATAAGCTTACAATGGACATTTGCATGACTGTCATTTTAAGTACATCTCTATAACTTCTTGATAATTTTTCCACTTGTAATTTTATTATTTGTTTTACACTCTATCAATTTTATTAAGAAATGCCTTTTCACCACATGGTGATCTCACATTTACTCATAATGTTATTGAAAATTCAATGTGATCCACACACTAATGGATTATTTATATCTAGGTAAATGTGCTTCATTGGATCATGATCTAGGGAATGCACCACCATTAGTTTCTTATATCCTTTCAATGAACTTGTGACACTTATCACTGTATTGATGAATTAAATTATCAAAGTTTATTATTCTCCATTAGATTAACGTTTCTTAATTGAATGCTGGTAATTTATCCTATAAATAAACACAATATTTAAGCTATGGGATATATATATATATATATATATATATATATATATATATATATATATATATATAAAGAACTTAGGATAAAAGACTTAAGCTAAGTTCAAAACATAATACATGGGACCCTTGTGAATAATAAATTGGCATAACATATGGTCTTATCCTAAAGTTTGAATTCATATTAATAAATACAAATAAAGCTTTAGTCTAAGGTTTTAATATAAGTTCAAGACATTTATAAAGTGACCAATGGAATTCAATGAGACTTGTCATAAAAATTTTGGACCAAGGCTAGAAACATAATTAAAAAAACCCCATGAATAATATGAGATAAGTCATAAGGTTTTAGCCTAGGGTTTAAAACCTTAGGATAAAGCTTTATGACTTATCTAGGACATACAAAAGAGACCTTGCATTAGCTGAACCATGCTAAGATAAAAGAGAACAAAGGGATCACGAGACATAAAAGAGACCAAGCATAAAAAATTTATCCTAAGATTTGGTTATGTTGAAAAAAATAACTAAGCTTTAGGATAAATATTAAGTTAAGTCTCTGGGATAAATAAAGATCTCCCACGTAAAATATTCTTGCCAATTTTGAATTTGATCCAAAAGAATTTGTGCTAGGGTATTGTGGGAAAGGGTTTTAGGATGATCAAAAATGAATTTAATTTGGATTTTTATAAACCAAAGGCTAGTAAAAGACCAAATTAAATCATGAAATCCAGAAATTGTCTCTTCAAGGGGGGTCTATTAAACCTATAAAACATATACATCCAATGTATTAGCCAATTTAGACAAGATTAAACTAGAATATTGAAAAAATGTGCCAACCAAACTAGGAGTTGATGATCTTAAATAAATAATATGTGTAAGCATGCTAGCAACACTCTGATCAAGTGAGTTTTTAATTTTAAGGTACAAATTTGCACAATTTGACACAAGGGTCCTTATTTTTTGGAAATCAGGGTATGTTGACCTCAAAAGGTTATTGGAAATAACTTGGTTATAAATATGTCATTAAAATCATAATCCAATTTGCCTTCATGTAGTGAAAGTTTAAGAGCTAAAAAATATAAAGGTAAAGGATATAATACAATATTAGGTGCTAAAAATTTATGAATAAAATATTAAGAATCCAAATATTGGATATATTTTTATATACTTTTCTCTAATTATATCACCCTATCATGAAAAATATAAATAGTTTACATAATCGATTATATATTAGGTAAGACATGTGATGTAGGATGTGCAACTTTCAAATGTCCTATGTGGGTCACTTGGTTAAGCATATGCATAGATATCTATTATAACTCATGTGTTCCCCCCAAGTCTAAAGGTGTAGATGTAATAAAAGTATCAATAGTAGAAGTAGAAACACATGTAGTAGGGTTTACAATGTGGATGAGTGGTTCTTATCATGCATTGAAATTGGAAACTCTTAATTTTTATGCACTTTGAGAATCTAAAATGACTTCAATTATTTTTGCAATAACTTATATAATTTAATGAAGTCTTTTAATATTGGGTAAATGTTGAACTTGTGCATGATCTAATCTATTTAACTCATCAATATGGATCCTATCCAAGCCTTCATGGGCATCTTATGCATTAATGTAATCTTGATTAGATTTTTGATTATGATTATCTTCTTGAAATAACTCATGATAAAAATAAATCATCAAAGTAATGAGAACTAATGTTGGAACTAGTATAATCCATTTTCAACATTAGTCAAGATATTTTTTAATATGCTCAATAGGAGCTCACTTAACCTATCACTTATCCTTAAATGAATAGGAAAATCAAGTTGTTTAGATGGAAAAGAAAAATAATAGAGAAAATATGTAAACAATAATAGGAAATGAAATTTTAGAAACAAAAGAAAAAAAATAGTGTATGGAGATTAGTAAATTATTATTAAATCCAAGGTCAAAATAAGATACTTCAAGTGTTATATATCAGTTCTGAGGTTAAAATACCAATGATTTTAGTTTAAAACTATTAAATTTGAGTTTGAAAATAAGTTATTATAGTGTTATATTTAGATCTAATGTAGAAATAAGATTATTTTAGTGACGAATGTTAAAGAACTTATTTAAACCCTAATATATAAATTTGAAACAATTTTTGAATAAAATATGAGTTCACCAATATGTTTTACTGACATTTCAATTAATAGGTAAATTAAACCTAACTCTAATAAAGTGAGTGGAAAAAATAAAAATGTTTTAAATGAATTTCAATAATAATTATGAAAGTAAAATAGTGAATTTTATGAATTATATTTTATTTAAAGGAGACTCTTTATGAAAAAAACATAGATATTTATGTCTAAGATTTGATTATATTTAATAATAGATGATTGAATTATTATAAGTTTAAAAAATTCTAAAAGTGGCAAAAAGATGGAACTAAAATTGAATTAGATCATAATCATTCCATTTGATTCAAGGTCAAATACTCTATTAACCTTAAATAGTAAATCTTGAACTCTATTGAAAATCAAGAAATAAGGTCATGATCACTGACAATAACTTGAATTAGGTCTACATATTCATATTATGGATCTAAACCCCCCTTTTTACAATTGGAAATTCCACTTTATATATAAATTTTAGGAGGTATGTTGGTTAGTCTTTTCAATTATTAAGGATAACTATCCTCTTAGAATTCTTTGAAAACTTTTTGGACATTTTAAAATGACTAACCTATAAGCAAAATGCTTCATAAGCTGCACATTCCTCTCCAAAAGAATATTAAATTTTAAAAATGTTGAAATTCTAAGTTATAAAATAATATTCCTAAGTCCACTAATTTTTCTTTGAGAACCCTATGTTGTAGTTTTTGTTTCTCTAGCAAGATCTTCATTATGTAATGTTTCTTCTAAGTTGGCTCAAGGTCATAATTAATTAAATGAAAGATATTTCATTTGATTTGTTAAGACATTTTTGGTATTTATCCATCCTATCTAAGGTTTCTAGCTCCATTATTCTATTCTTTGTAGTAAGAATCATATCTATGATCCTATTATTATCTATTCTAGGTTTTTGTTGGCTCTATCATAAATAGGAAGTTCTAGCTGGACCAAGTGTAGTGGGGTTAATGACTAAGTTATCCAATACATGGCCCACTTATCTTCAAGTCACTTGAGGTCATTTGATAGGGCCCCATTTACTGGGACTATGTTCTTACATCCTTGGGACACTATTCCTAGTTTACCTTACCATAAATCCTATTAAATTATGTACTATTTTTTTACAATTCACTCTTAGATCAAATTACCTTTGCACTACTAATAATTTTGCTCCCTCCAAGTCAGTCATAATTATCACAAGGTTTGGTTAGGGTCCTCATGCATTTTAAAGTAATTATTTTATCTCCTTTAGGTCCATGAGATACTTAGATTGATCATAATTTATCTTTGTGGCATCACTGTGGCACCCATGTTCATCATTATTAAAAAATATGATAGTTGCCTTTGAAAATTTAGCTTTGATATTTCATCATCCAATCTATTTTTATGAATCAATGTGGATCTTTGATCTTTAGATTATTTGAATCTAGACAACTATCTTAAAATTGAGATCTACAAGAGTATCATTTAATGTCCATGTGAACATTTTTGACATTTATACAACCATCAATTTTAAACTCATCCTCAAGAATATTTACTATCTTAAAATTGAAATTTTCATTAACATAATTGGATGTTTGCATGAACATATTTGACATCCATGTGACCATAAATTTTAAGTACATCTTCAAAAAAAATGATTGAGGTTAAAATTGATGTTTATGTGACCATCATTTTTAAGTACGTCTTCAAAACTCCTTGTTGATTTTTCCACTTGTCATTTCTTGGTTTTCTATACACTCTCTTAGTTCTTATAATAAATTCCTTTTTACCATGTGGTGATCATGCATTTTCTCATATATTTACTAAAAATTTTATGTGCTCTACACACCATCAGATTATTTTTGTCTAGGTAAATGCACTTTGTTAGATCATGATCTAGGGAATTCATTGCCATTGGTAGCTTAAATACTTTAAAAAGAAACTCATGAAACTTGTCACTATCATGATGATTTGAATTGTTAAAATTTGTTACACTCTATTGAATTAACATTGCCTGACTAAACCCTGGTCATTGATCCTATATACAAACATAATATTTAAACTTGGAGATATATATATATATATATATATATATATATATATATATATATATATATATATATATATATATATATATATATATATATATATATATATAAAAGTTAGGATAAAGGACTTAAGCTAGGTTTAGAACATAATACATGAGACCCTTGTGAATAATAAAAAGACATAACATATGGTCTTAGCCTAAGGTTTGAATTCATATTAATAAATATGAATAAAGATTTATTCTAAGGTCTTAAGCTAAATTCAAGACATTTATAAAGTGAACACATGAATTAAAGATACTTGTCATAAAGATTTTGGACCAAGGATAGAAACATAATAAAAAAGGACCCCACAAATAATAAGAGATAATTTAGAAGGTTTTATCCTAGGTTTTAAAAATTTAGGATAATGTTTTATGACTTATCTAGGAAACACAAAAAGGACCCTGCATTAGTTGGACCATGCTAGGATAAAAGAGAACAAAGCATAATATTTTTAGCTCAAAGAGACAAAGCATAATATTTTTAGCTCAAGGTTTTGCTGTGTTGAAAAATATGACTAAGCCTTAGGATAAAAATTAAGTTAAGTCCCTGGCATTAATAAAGTGTTCCCATTTAAAATATACCTACCAATTTTGAATTTGATCTGAAGGAACCCATGCTAGGTTATTATGGGAAAGGGTTTTAGGATGATAAAAAATGCATTTAATTTATATTTTAATAGACCAAAGGATATTAAGAGACCAAATAAAATCATGAAACCCAAAAATAGTCTATTTAAGGGTGGTTCCATTAAACCTACAACTTGTAAAACACAAAGATCTAATGTATTAGAAAATTTAGACAAGATTAAACTAGAATACTAAATAAATGTGCCAACCAAACTAGGTGTGGATGATCTTCAAATAAAGAATATGTGAAAACATGCTAGTGACAATATGATCAAGTGAATTTTCAATTTTAAGGTACAAATTTACTTAATTTGACATAAGAGTCCCCATTTTTGGAAATGGGTGTATGCTCACCTTAACAAATGGTGACTTCTGGGGAAACATAGAAATATGTTAGAATTTAGAGACTCTATTTTAGACTAATGATTAGGTTATTCATTCCACTTGATCAACCACTGTTATTTAGGTTACTTGATGGTTATAAAAAGTAGTACAAATGTAGAATTGGGGTCAACCATAAAAACCTAGCCATGTTGTCTATGTTCTTTGATTTCACTTACTATTTACCATGGGATTTAGAGAGAAACTTCTATATCTCATGACTTTAACCATTAAAACTGACTTATATCATGTTTTGGTATTCATTAAGAACCATGATTTATCTTAGCAAAAGATTAGACATTACTCTACTACCAACCAAGCATTCATATCCCTAACAAAGATGCCTTCATCTCCACTTAAGGCCTTGATCCACTACTAGCTAGGCATTCATAACCCTGATGGAGATTACTAAAATCACCTCTACTTAGAAAGCTCTTTAAATATTGAAATAAGTTCTTATTTTTGTATTTTTAATATCATTTTCAGATTTTTAGTAGAGGTTGGCAGCTAGGTTAGCCATGTTTAAGGATTTGTTCAATTGTTTGATCTTCAAAAAATCATCCTTAGTTCTAAAGTCTATCTTAGGTAATAATATATATTAAGTACAAACATGACTGTGTTTCAATAATCCAAGCTTACACACTACATGTTAAATCCTTATTAAAATCAATATTAGATCAAAATAATTCCAAAAATATCAAGGAACAATTAACCTATTCATTAGTCTTTGCTAGTTTTTATAAGCTATAATGTTAAGATCACATTTCAATAATCCATGATCAACCGATGTTGAGAAGTCATACATGCATTCTTGAATTGTTAAAATATTGAGAAATTAGTTGATATTTGAGTTGAGGTTTGTCCAAAAATACTTATTTAGAATTAGGGAAGAAATTAAAAGAAACAAAATAAATATATATAGACATTATTTACAAACAAGAGATAGAAAGGAAAGAAACAAAAAAAAACTAATCTAAAAGACCTATACTAACTCCATAAAGAACCTACCTACAAGATCAAATGTAAAGTTATTTATCTTACCATATAACTTTGAATCATTATTCATTTCATTTATTAGACTCTCCTTGTGTATGGGAGCATTAGATTGCTTGTGTTTTTTGGGTGATACTGCTTGGTTTCCCACTTCCATTCTCAAGTACATGGATTGAAGATATGGATCCAAGATCTAATCATATTATTCTTAAATCCTTTTACTTTGAAACAAGAGTGATAATTATTATTTAATTATATAATTATAATGGTGTATGTCATCCTTGTTCAACTATGGAAATATAGATAGCATACTTAGATGGGTGTCTTCATCAGATTCTATTTGAGGATTACCAATATTTGCATAAAAATATTCCAAGTCATCCAAAAAGGTTTCTTCATCATGGTATTTTAAAATTTCAAGACATTTATTCATAGTATTATCATTCAAAATATATGAAAATTCCTAATATGTTACACTTGCCTCATCTTCATCTTCTATAGAGAATGACATCTCACCTTTCCAATCTAGTTCTAGTTCTTCTTATTTTGGGATATCCTAAATAATATTGCCTTCTTACATTTGATGATGTATCTCATCATATGCCATCTTAGTCTTTCCTATTTCATTCAATAATTCATTATATAGCTACTACCACTAGTCATCTCCTTCAGGGATATCCTCAATTTCAACAATGTTTTTATATGAATTATCCTCATGGATATCTTCTAAAGGGAGGTTAGCTTGGACTTGATCTATATCACGTAACACAATCTCTTGAGAGGTCTCTTGCAACTCATCTTTCCAATTTCACCCATGCGACTATTTATCTTAAACCATCATCACTTCCTTTCCCTGCATTATTTTTTGAATGTCTTCCCATGAAGGAAAGGATGTAAGACTTTGAGGAAGAAGGACTATAGGTTAAATGAATTTTGATTTTATCAATGGATGAGTCTCCTTCAGATGTTTTTAGATGTCATTAATCTCTTCAAGAACATATTTAATTTTGTCCTCATCTTGAAATGGAAAATTAAGAGCCCATTTCATGAATGATTTAGATGTCCTTACAAAGCATGATTTCCATAAAACAAAGTCTTGATTAGGCACATGTTCAAATGTGTCCTTTTCACTTTGAGATGTTTCAAAGACATTAAAGTGATCATCTATGCCTATATCACAAAGATTAATTTTATGCATGTTTTTATATATATCATAATTATTTTTATCATGAAACCTATCTATAGGTCCATTAAAGCTCTAAAAAGAGTAACCCTTGTTATAAATTTCCCCATTGTTTCCCACTTGTTTCAATTTTTTAACCATCTTATGTATGGATTCATCTTCATTATTTGGTGATTCTAAGTTATGAAATTAATGGTTGTTACTAGTGGTCATTAAATATCTATGTCCTTGTGGATGAAATCCATTTGTAGCATTATTCATGAACCCCAAATTCTATCTAGGATGGGCATGGTTTAATGGCAATTAGTTCAATATTAGTGTTTGATTAGCATTAAGAATGATATTTAGTGTTGAGAAATTAGGATTGATATTTGGGATAGCATATGCAATATGACCTTGAGGTTACATTTGATCATTGATTATTATAGCTTCAACATAAGCCAATGCCAAGGTGTTTATAACTCTAACAAAAAATTAAAGGAACACATAAGTCATGGGATCCAATAATCCTTATAAATTTATAAGGTTAAAGCCTCATCAAGTCTATAAGGAGCCATAGTTATACTAAACAACTTTTGGAACCTAGAATTGAAATATTTAATGGTCTCATAGAATATCTCTTAACAATGGTGAGTTGTTGATATATAATTCATGGACTAATTATATTTTTAAATTGATCAATAAAGATCTTGTTAAAATCATCTAAACTAGATATTTAATTCTCTAAAAGGTTAGGAAACCATTCATATGTAGCATATTTAAAAGTAAATGGTAATAATCTACATGTTACATCTTCATGAATAACATTCAGGAGGCTCAAAGTAGACTTAATTATTTTAACATATTATTTAGTTATGACAATGCTATTAGGACTAAAAGAAGGAAAATACCTTTCAAGATATCTTTGTAAGTCATGTACCTGACCAAGCATATTGATAGAAGATACACCTAACCATGGCATACCATTATGAGGATCTCATTTGTGGTGGTTCTAGTTCCAAATCTTGTTTGAAATATGATTATAACCCTCATCTTTGTAAATGAAAATGATTAGAATCACACATTAAGCAATGTTTGTACAAATATGTATAATTAATGGTAAAGGACATCAATATTTAACTAAATTAGATCAAATATATGTCCAAACATGTCAATATGAATGATCTTTACATGTTTAAGTTTAGATGAGCTCAAATTTGTGGAGATCCAATCAATATTTGAACAAAACCATTGTTACTAACCTAAAACACCTTAGACTGGAAAAGAATAAGAAATATTTATCACCATTAAGTATATACCTTCAAAAAACATTGATATTTTCCCAAAGGAAGCATAAATATTAGTTAAAGACCATAAATATCAATGATCTTTACATAATTATGCTCAAAGGAACGTAAATATGCAAAGAATCAATTGATCTTTGATCAAAATACACTAAAATTAGTAAAGATTCTACAAATTCAAAAGGATATAACTAAAGTCCCTCCTTTTAGCACCAATGAAGCTCCCCTTGCTGATGCCTAAATGTGTACCATAGGTGCCTAGAGTGTTTAGTAAACACTTCTCATTATATAATTCCTAATAACTCAACTCATGAGTTGTAGGTTGTGATAATCCTATTATATTTGATGGAATAGAGGTAGAACAAGTGATTTTTTCATAATATTTATAATATTTGGTGGTTAGGAGCCACCATGGCCAAATAACATATCTTATGCAAAATATGAAGCATTTATGATAAGAATAATGAATTATTATCAATAATTAATATAAGAGATAATCTAAGGTGGATATTTAAAATGAGGATAATCTATGGTGATTAGATAAAAAAGAGAAAAAGGAAGGGTAGGGAAAAAAAGAAAGATGTTTTTGGTCCTTGTTCCAAATATTATGATAAAGTTCAAATATCATCTAAGCATGCATTTAACCAATATATAAAGTGAAATATATCAAGCCAAAATCACACCATACATTAGGAAATAATCTAAGGAAAGTATGAAATGATACAAATAGGAACCAGGTTCGCTTTAAAATTCACTCTTGTAAGCAACCAACATTAGCCCAAATCCAAAAGAAGTGCAGAAAACAAAATGAGCCCAAGAACTTTCAACTAATCTAGCATTGGTATATATTTAAAACTTTGAATTCAAGATACAAAACTAAAATCCATAATAACCATTTAAATTTGAAAGTAAAACCAGACAATAAAGAGAGAAGCCATGATAGCAAACATGTAAACAAATATAGACAAACTTTTAATGATTCTTTGCTTGTACTACTTGCTCTGAGTTTATAAAGTAATTTTGGCTCTAAGAAATCTCTCCCCCCCCACCATTTTATAATTTTCAATACCTATTTATATAGACCTTTCATGGGTTATGCTAGTTATTCCTATAAAGTGTTAAGGATAGCTATTCTTTTACAATTATTTGAGAACTTTTTGGACATTTTAAAATGACTAACCTATAGGCAATGTGCTTCATAAGTTTCATTACCTTTCAAAAATAATATTTAATTTTTAGAATGTTGAAATTCTAAGTTAGAAAATAATATTACTAAGTCCACTAATCTATCTTTCAGAACCCTATGTTTCAATTTTTGTTTCTTCAATAGGATCTTCATTATGAAATGTTGCTTTTGAATTAGCTTAAGGTCATAATTATTTCAATGAAAGGTACTTCATTTGATTTTATAAGCCCTTTGTGGTATTTATCCATCCTATCTAAGGTTTATAGCTCCACTAATCTATTCTTTATAGTTAGAATCTTTTATATGATCTTATTATTATCCATTCTAGGTTTTCCTTAGCTCTTTTATAAACTAGGAAGCTCTAGCTTGACTGAGTGTAGTGGGGTCATTTACTAAGTTGTCCAGTACTTGTCTTAATTATCTTCATGTCACTTGGGGTCATTGGAGAGGTCCCAATTTCACAAAACCATTTGATCACATCCTTGAAACAATTTTATAAGATATCCTTACCAAAAATCCCATGAAATTATGCACTAGTGGTTTACAATTCACTCCTAGATCAAATTACCTTTGCACTGGTAATAATTCATCTCCCTTCAAGTCAATCATAATGATCATAGGGTGTACTTAGGGTCCTCATGACTTTCTAGAGCATTCCTTTATCTCCTAAAAGTCCATGAGATCCTTAGATTAATCATTATTTAGCTTCATGGCATTATTATTTAAAAACATGATCATTGCCTTTGAAAATTAAGATTTTGATCTCACACTATTTGATCCATTTGTATGAATCAATGTGTACCATTGATATTTAGATTATTTGTATATAGAAAATATCTTAAAATTAACATCTGTATGACTGTCATTTGATGTTTTCATGAATGTCTTTGACATCCATGTGATAGTTAATTTTAATCTCATCATTGAGACTCTCTACTATCTTAACATTGATGTCCATAAAACCATCATTTAATTTCTATGAAAATATATTTGATGTCCATGTGACTACCAATTTTAATTACATGTTCAAAACTTTTTATTGATCTTAAAATAGACATTTACATGATTCCTAATTTTAAGTACATCTTCAAAACTCCTTGTTGAGTTTGCCACTAGTCATTTTCTAGTTTTATCTACACTCTATCAGTTTTACCAAGAAATGCCTTTTCACCAAGTGGTGATATCACATTTACTCATAGTTTTATTGAAAATTAAATTTGATGCATGCACTATTGGATTATTTCTATCTAGGTAAATGCACTTCATTGGATCATGATCTGGGGGATTCACCACCGTTGGCTACTTAAATCCTTTCAACAAACTCATGATACTTGTCACTATCTTGAGGATTTGAATTTTCAAAGTTTTTTATGCTCCATTGGATTAAATTTTCCCAATTTATTGTTGGTCATTGATCCTATAGACAAAAACAATATCTAATCTCAAGGATATATATATAAATAACTTAGGATAGAAGACTTAAGCTAAGTTCATAATCTAATACACAAGACCCTTGGAAATAATAAAATGACATAACATATGATCTTATCCTAAGGTTTCAATTTGTATTAGTAAATAAAAATAAATCTTTAGTCTAAGGTTTTGATCAAAGTGCAATACATTTATAAAGTGACCACGAGAATTAAAAGAGACTTGTCATAAAGATTTTGGACCAAGGCTAGGAACATAATAAAAAATACCCCATGAATAATATGAGATAATTCATAAGGTTTTAGCCTAGGGTTTAAAAATTTAGGATAAAGCTTTATGACTTGTCTAAGACATACAAAAGAGACCTTGCATTAGTTGGAACATGCTAAGATAAAAGAGACCAAGCATAAGATTTTGGGCCCAAGATTTGGCTGTGTTGAAAAACATGACTAAGCCTTAGGATAAATATTAAGTCCCTCACATTAATAAAGTAATCCCACATAAAATATAACTACCTATTTTTAATTTGATCCAAAAGAACCTATGCTAGGGTATTGTGGGCAAGGGTCTTAGGATGATCAAAAATGCATTCAATTTGGCTTTAGATAGACCAAAGGCTAGTAAAAGATTAGATAATATCATGAAACCTAGACATATTCTCTTCAAGGGGGGGCCATTAAACTTGTAACCTATGAAACATAGAGATCCAATGTATTAACAAATTTAGACAAGATTAAACTAGAATATTAAACAAATTTGCTAACCAAACCAAGTGTGGATGATCTTCAAATATAAAATATGTGCAAACATGTGATATTCAAATATAAAATATGTGCAAACATGCTAGTGACACTCTGATAAAGTGAATTTTCAATTTTAAGGTATAATTTTGCATAATTTGCTACAAGGGTATGTATTTTTCATAAATGGGGGTATATTGATCTCAAAAGGTTATTGGAAATAACTTGGTTATTAACATTCCATTAAAATCATAATACAAACATATTTCATGAACACATTTGGTATTTTTATCTAGGTCTCATTTTCCTTCATATATTGGAAGTTTAGGAGATACAAATCCTATAGGCAAAGGATATAATACAATATTAGGTGCTAAAAAATTATGAATAAAATATTATGAATCCAATCATTGG
This sequence comes from Torreya grandis, assembly GCA_037957365.1. Taxonomy (NCBI): domain Eukaryota; kingdom Viridiplantae; phylum Streptophyta; class Pinopsida; order Cupressales; family Taxaceae; genus Torreya; species Torreya grandis. The sequence goes on from JARHVA010006062.1 coordinate 381,037, forward strand.
ATATATTTTTATATAATTTTCTCTAATTATATCACCCTAGCATGAAAAATACAAATAGTTTACACAGTGGACTATATATTATGTAAGGTAGGTGATGTAGTATGTGTAACTATAAAATGTCCTATATGGGTCAATTGGTTAGGCATATGCATAGAGATATATTGTAAATCATGTGTTACCCCCAAGCATAAAGGTGTATATGTAATAACAATATCGACAGTAGAAGTAGAAACACATGTGGTAGGGTTTATAATGTGGATGAGTGGTTCTTGTCATGCATTAAAATTGGAAACTCTTTATTTGTATGCACTTTGAGAATCTAAAATGACTTCAATTATTTTTACAATATGTTGTATAATTTAATGAATTCCTTGAAAATTAGATAAATGTTGAACTTGTGCATGATCTACTCCATTTAGCTCATCAAGATGGATCATATCCAAGCCTTTATGGGAATTTTATGCATTAATGTCATCTTGATTAGCATGTTTATTATGATTATCTTCTTGAAATCACTCATGATAAAAACAAATCATCAAAATAATGGGAACCAATGTTGGAATTAGTATAATCCATTTTTAACATTAGTCAAGAGACTTTGAAAATATGCTTAATAAGACCTCACTTAACCTATCACTTAGCCTTAAATGAATAGGAAATCATGCTTTTTAGATGGAATAGAAAAAAAAATAGAGAAAAGATGTAAATAATAATAAGAAATGAAATTTTAGAAACAAAAGAAAAAAAAATAGTGCATGGAGATTAGTAAGTTATTATTAAACCCAAGGTCAAAATAAGATACTTTAAGTGTTATATATTAGGTCTGAGGTTAAAATACCAATGATTTTAGTAAAAAACTATTAAATTTGACTTTGAAAACAAGTTATTTTAGTGTCAAATTTAGATATAATGTATAAAGAATATTATTTTAGTATCGAATGTTAAATAATTTATTTAAACCCTAGTATAAATAATTTGAAACAATTTTTGATTAAAAATATGGGTTCACCAATATATTTTACCAACATCTCAATTAATAAGTGAATTAACCCTAACTCTAATACATTGAGTGGAATAAATAAAAATATTTTAAATGAATTTCAATAATAATTATGAAACTGAAATAGTGAATTTTATGAAGTAAAATCAATTGAAAGGATACTCTCTATGAAATGAAATGAAAAACATAGATGTTTATGTCTAAGATTTGACTATGTTTAATAACCAATGATTGAATTATTAACAATTGAGAAGACTCTAAAAGTGCCCAAAATATGGAACTAAAATTTAATGAGGTTAGAATCATACCATTTGATTCAATTTAAACTACTCTATTGACCTTAAATATTAAATATTAACTTTTGTTAAAAATCAATAAATCGGGTCATGATCACTTATAACAACTTAAATTAGGTCTACATACACATAGTTGACCTTTGAAAGTGTGAATAATACCTAAAAATATATTTTACAAGGTTTAAAACCTAATATTAAATATTAGAGTTTAATTTATTGAGATAAATACAATCATGCTCATGATTACTATTTTCTACCTACATATCTAATACTCTGAAGAGGGAAATCAGACCCATACATTTAACTCACTAAAAGTGCCTTGTGAAAATTCAATACTTTGAATATATGAATGAATTTATATGTGTCTTGAATAATTTATCATGAATTAATTTAGATATTAAAAAATATGCTTTGTACTTGGTTGAGTATTTCATCAAATTATTAGAATTTGAATTGGGAAGAATAGGGAAGTTTTGCTCAATGTGCAAATGTGTAAGTGCACCTTCGTATTGAAATTGATAATTGGTAGAATAAGTGAATCGAGTCTATATTTATATCAATAAAAAAAGGAGAACCTCACACTACCTATCCTAAAAGTACATATAAATATATAAGGGATGGTTCAAATTTTGAAAGTAATTGTTAGAGGGTTGCAGGTCAAGATCAAACCATAAGAGTCAAGATTGACAACCACTATTAACCCAACTAGTCAATCCTATCCTATAATGGAAACATATGAGAATTATAATATAAAATGTCCATATAGATGATTATATGTGTTTTTAAAATTTATAATATTTATTTAGGTATATGATAAAAAATTAGAAAAGAAATAGGTCCATACAGGTGCTTAGGATAGGGTGAGTTGTAACAATATTTCCTAAGTAAGTGAAAAAGTTAATTAAAGTGAAATAGAGAAAAAACTAATGCAATCAAGTATTCATAAGTAGATTTAGGTGATTATTATTTATTCATTATGTGAATATAATATATGGTTTTTGAATTATTCATAAATTTCCCATTTATGGTCCTTTTTTACCTCATTTTTTTATTATGTGATATAATAAGATAGAAATTTGAACTAGTTCAAATTAAATGATATATAAACACAACAAAAAAAACAAATTTAAAATGAAGAATATGATTTAAAAATTACACTTGTTATAAATATAAAAGGATTAAATTAGTAAGATACTTATCATTTTATTATACTATGTAGGTCTGAGACTAAATGTAGACAACATCAATGGATGGAAACTAGATTGTGAGTTACTTAAATCAAGAACTGAGTCTTTATATGCACTTCTATAGAATCATCAATTTTTTTATAAGTAGACATCAGTTTTAGATGAATCTATAAATTTAATAGGAGTCTAAAAATTTAAAACATTCATATTCTAATAGTTCTATCCATAAGGAATATTGGTCTAGTATTTTTGAGATATTATAAATATGATTTTAAATATGTTATACACAAACTAAGTAATTCCTATAAATGACTGATAGCAATGTGAGAAGTTCAAACCCATGAAAATCATGTAGATGTGAGATAATTAAGAATAATATCTATATATTTATGTAAAATTCTTGTAATTTTAAGATAATATTGTGACTATGTTAACCTTTTAGAACTTATGTGTGTAACTATTATATTATTAAAGGGTTGAGTATAGTAAATTAGGGTGAAAATATTCAATAAATACATTCATTGATTTATTATAGAATTTACTAAATTTGACCTTTCTAAAAATAACAATAAATAATACAAATGAGAACTTAGATGAAAAATGATTGAGATGGATGATATAGAGGTTAAAAACTAAGACATAGGCTAGTTAAAGTGTTGAAAATAGGATCCAAGTATCAAAACCCCTTCCAACAATATCTCCCTAAGTGGATAGTAGCACCATGTGGCACTAGTGTCCCTATTTTGGTAGTAGTGTCCTCTATGTAAAACTATTTTGATCTTCTAAGTGTACCTATGTCTAGGTTTTTCAAGACTATTCCTATGCACATTAGATTTAAAACCCTATAGATGGCCCATTTTGACTAATTTTATGAGAAAACCCTAATCCTAAATGTGGTTATGTAATATAGTTGATACAAGTACTCTAATGTGTTGTTAATGGGGTAGGTTAGACATCATTAACACCCTACTATGGTGAGAGTTAGCAACAAACCAATAATCTAAAGAGGGATCAAGCTCGATGTAGTTATCCCCACCTAAGTGATGGTGTAAGTGAAAGTGAATCAAGTATGATGGTTGACTTGAGTGATTTTATTATGTTTAAGACTAGAAATCTGAGTAGTATGAGCTTAGAAATTCTATAGAGGGTTGTATGCAAAATTAGGGTCGACCTAGTCCTAGACCCTAAGTTTGGTATGTGTAATTTGCATCTAGTTTAAATATATTAGTTAAAGGGATAAATTCATGTATATATTATTCTAGTGCTTATGCAGGTAAAAAAATAGGTCTAGGTTGACCCTAAGTGGTATAATATTTGAAAAAATATCCATTTGTGGAAAAAGGAGGGAAAATACAATAGCACCAAAATTGGGACACTAGCACCATGTGGTGTGATTGTCCCTAGTATGGTGTTAGTGTCCAAGTGGTAAAACCTAAGACATAGAGGGTCAAAATGTAATAATGAGGTTCTAAGACTACTTTATGGATGTCTAAGGATGTATGTTTCCCACACAAAGGTTGTATAATTGTAAAAAAGGCCCTAAGTTAGGTCTAGGACTAAGCTAGGGATAGGTGATCTCAAGTAGCACTCTTAAAACTCAAGTGTCATTTTTAGGTGGTTATATTCCCTCCCGCCATTTATTTTAGAAATACAATAAATGAAAATTACTAGCATAAATGAAAAATAAGTGTACCTAGACTTACTTAAGAGGTAAATCCCATGAGTCTAGATTTGAGTATGTGAAGCATGCTCCATTTCATGTCCTACAAGTGAAATGTGCATACATTAGTACTTACTTAAGATATATCAAAAGCAAAGATAAAACTGAGTAAAGAAGTAAAACTACATAAAGAGATAAGAGAGAAAAAAGGAATGAATACACCTCATTGGGTACATGAACCAATGCATAAACCTAGTGACAACCTGTGTGTGTGCAAGTATATAGTGATCAATTTTTGAATATCTTGGATTGAGATGATGGATTTATTAATCCTCATGTGTGGGTGGCTCAAGAACTCAATCCATTTTTAATCCATCATTTCCCACTCCTATTTGATATATCATGACCTGTGAATAGCTTAGATTGTACTAATAGTGTGTCTAAACCTCACACATAGGTAGATTAAGAGCTCAAGTAGACTATGAATCCATCATTTTTTACCCATGTGTAGTTCATACATCTAAAACTAAAACTATGTGATGTAATTATAAATGTCTAATTGGAGATGTCTAACTAGAGATATCAACTCTATATCCACTTGGGAATATTAGGTAGCTTTGGGCCACTTAGGAACGCCAACCAATACAAATCGATTAAGGCATGAATCTGGTGTGTAAAATAGAACATGGTGTCTGATGTGTATATCATAATGATGACATGGATTTTTTAATTATATCTAATTAACTTGTATGTGAGTGTATAGAAACATTGTATTATACACATGCCCCTAACTCTGATATCTAAGTATATGGATTCTAGATTCAGTTATAATAATATGTATCTAAGAATCTAAACTAAAATGGGAATGAACATGTTATGCATGATGCCCCAATCTAAGAAAACTAGTGTGATACTAAGCTAACTAGTATGATACTGAGTGAAATTGAGCCAAAACTAGTATTCTATAACTGAATCTATATAAACCTAGATTGTACCTACTATATTTTTCTATCCAATCTAGAATTTTCTAAAATTAAGGCTAATAGACAATAGTTATATATATTGGATAATATCACCATGTGGTTCTCATTTCCCAATTTGGGTGCTAATGTTTGATTGATTTAATTTCTATCCAGCTATAATTGATCTCTATGTCACTATCTCCCATTATGTTTACCTAAGTCTAATTTATGTATTCTGAGTCTCTGTGCTAAAAATTGTAGTCTGAGTACATTCAAATAACCTAATCTTTGTCATAAAACCCTGATAAATGTCCCTTATTTTGAGGGGAGTTATTGAACATATGAAATAACTATGATCAAAAGAAAAATCTCTATAAAATGTGTGTTAACTAGAGAATATATGATTCTACATGATAAAATAATATAATTTTCATATATAACATCATAATGTAAGAAAATCTAAGCATAAGTTTTTAGTGTGTGATGTATGTTAGTTATAGAATTCATAAGGTTGTCAAGATAGATATAACAATGTATGTGAACAATAAATCTAAGTTATAGTTGAGTATCTACCTAGGGTATGGGGCATGATGTCCATCACAACACCCAAGTAGGAAGGGGAAATGTATGAGGTCTCTCATGGAATCTAAAATTGGAGTGTGTAACAAGCAAGAAATAAGTGTCATGTCCATGATTCATATAATAAATCATACACAAAATACACCTTAGGCATAAAAAGTAGGCCAAAGGGCCATAATATAAGGGATATGGGCACATGTCACTAAATTTAAGAAATCAAGGCATACAAAGACATGTTCAAATGTCTACATAAATAACTAGGAAGGCACACATAAGAATGTGGGCATATGTACAGAGCATACATATAGTGAAAATAAATGGTAGTGAGCCATAGAGAAATGATATATTAAAATTTCCTTGAATACAAGAATCATAGATACACAATCAAGTCTAAAATAGGAAATCTAAAAATGAAATTATGCAAGAACATGTATTAAAAATCTATGTAAGAGATAATATGTACATAGGTTGAGTCTAAAGTAGTAGTAGTTGGAATAAAATTTGAGTAGGTGTAACATAATCTATATCAAGATATAATAATGCTATATTTTTTATGTAGATTTTATAAGTATATAAGCTATTAATCAAAACTATGTATAGGGTACCCCAAAATGGGCAAATGTGTCAAATGAATAACCCATGTATCTTTTTATAAGCCCCTAGTTTGTGGATAATAAAAAGTATAGATTAGTGTAGTGGAATTGAGTCCTATATAAATACGCAAACACTCAATAAGAATAAGTGAATCATGTATCTATGATAAAACTAACTATATTAATATATCTAGAATATGTAGTGTTTGAAAAAATAATAACTGTAAATATGGAAATGTATAAAATCTATAATTTTTTATTTTATGAGTAGATATTTGAATGTTTTTGTGTGTTTGACATATTATATTTTCTATATATAATCTCTATATAATCAACATGAAAATTTAAGTATATAAAAAGAATGAGAAATAAGGAAAGTATGTACAAGTATTGAGGAACAATACTAATTGATGAGTCTAATGGGAGACTCACTACCAATGTGGCTTGTGCCAAAAATAGGAATGGTAATCTTTCATGTAGTGTAATTGTTATGGTGTACTTGAATGGTGTTGTGGTATGAATATGTGTATTATTAATCATTGATATCATAATAATCATAACAACCTAAAATGATACAAAAAATTTCATCATACTATGGAGTTAACCTTTCTAAATTATTATTTGTAATAGTGATTACACCCTTTTAAACTATGCTTATTGTAGGCATATGGTCATGTGGAGTCTCTTTTTCTTGAAAGCCTTTTTCAGAATGCTTGTTGGCTTATCATGATTTTGACTTTGAGACTTAATTTTTTGATTTTTTTACAACATTTATTATGTATCAATAAAATTTTCCTTGATAAAATTTATTTTTGAATGATTTTTCTTAGGATTTTCAATAAATCTCAAACCTTGTTGTCCAATATTATTAATTGCTAGAATAGGAGAAGTGATTCCTTGGGATTGCTTGCCCAAACCTTGACTATGATAATCAAATTATTTTATATATTTTTGACCAAACTCATACTACTTTGAAATTTGAGTCTCATTTTGGACAAGTAGATTTGCATCTTTTACTTGTTTTATCTATGCTTGTTGTGTTATTTCTTACTCTGATTGTGCTTTTTGAACCTTTTGTTATTCTAAGTTATGCTTTAGCTACCACTTTTGTACTATTTCTAAATTTAACCCTTTTTAGAATTGTATATATTCCATTGTATATTATTTTTATCATGTGTCATTATTTGAGTCATCTATATCCATTATCTATTGTATTTTTATTTTCAATGCTAAACATGAATCAATGTGGTGTCCATGCATTCTATGATATGCACAATAATATCTAAATCTTGTCACTGGGTGTTTAAGAAGTAGGTTGATCAACTTATATTTAATCATGTTCCTTAGTATCTCACTTGAATTCTTATTATACCCTTATAATATTTTTAAGTCACTTATAATATATGAATTATATTTTAATTTATGATTTGGATATGAAAGTCTGTTAGGCACAACTTTGTTAGGTGTAGATCCATATACATGGTTACACTATCATATTATGAAGATTGTGTATATGTATGTGATTTTATATTAATGTGACATTTTAGCTTAATAGTTGTTTTTTATTCTATAATTATGATATTATCTTTTTTATATTGATAATTTGATCCCTTAGAGTCTCACAAGTGTAGATCCTAATTATTTCAGATTGAACATGTAGGCACACACCTTATAGGGGAGAGGTGTGGATAGGTTGAGTATGGGCATGAGTAACAATAGTATAGGATATGTCATCTCATGAACCAGTGATAACATGGACTTAGTTATAGGGAAAGTAGTTATTACCCTGATGGATATGAGGAGGAGAAAAATATTCTTTATTATGCATAAGATATGACATTGAAATTTGAAACATATTTAGTTTATATATTAAATACTCTACATGTGTAAGGGTTTGTTTCTCAAAGGAATTACACATAAGATAAAGATAATGTGAAATTAAATATGACATATATTTAAACTAATTTAAATCATCATTTATATATTTTATTCAATCAAAAATGCATCATGTCTATGAATTAATCCTAGATCATATATGATAGATCATACCTACACTTCTAACTGGGGATACACTTGTTAATCAAGATCATGACCAATATGAGGATCCACTAGACTTAATTAAGAGATCACTTGTATCACTTCTCACAACATATCATGTTAAGAAGGGTTTTATATCCTATAATCTAACATAATCATGGAAAAACCCTAATGGAGTCCTAAGGTTTAAGTGTTTACTCTATTCTAATAAAAATAAACCAAAATCTAATCTAGTGCACACCAAAGTTTGTGGCACAAAGTGCATGTTAGAAATAATAAAATAAACAACTAATTTAAGCATGTATTAGAAGACATATACTCATGTCAATGTATACAAAATCATAATACCTGGAGAGAATAATACAAATGTATTATATATATACTCTTACAAAGGATAATTAAATTTAGGAATAATTACCTTTGAAGATGAACCTATCGAGCCTCAATCTCTCCCTTGGCCAAAGTTCTTTGAAAGAAATTAGTTTGGTATGTAAGGATAACCAAGATAAATTAGCTCTAGGCTACACAACCTATCTAAGCATCCAAAATACTTATCCACAAGATAAGATATGCATCTCCAAATAAATTATGAAACCTTAAGCTTTGTTCCTCAAGTAGAATGGTCAATAAGTAGATGTTTATTCACACTTCTTCACTAATAATTATTATCTTATGAAATGGTGGGAAATGGAATTGTATATATAGGTAAATATTGTCTTAAATCCTTCCAAGAATGTCATCTCTATAGGGTCAACCCAATGTGTTTTTGGGGACAATTTACTAGGTTTGTGTTAGGTCGGTTGAAAGGCTAACAAACTAAGAAAGTAAAGAATACCCCTAAACTATACTAGGTCAACCCAATCGACCCAATATAACCAATATTAAAAAAGTATTTTAAGATAAGAAAATGAGGATAAAAAGAGGAAAAATATTAGAGGAGGTAGGATTGAGAAGAACAATCTTTAGGTAAATGTTTTTAGGAGACAAGTGTGTAGATGGAAAGTGGCAAAAGGAATAACAACCTTACGAAGCATTGATGGTCTACCCATCCCTTTCCTAGTATATCCATTAAGGCATACACTTACAAATATTTATACTTGACAAGTTACTATAAGATACAAAGTCTCAGTAATCAATAAAAGTTTGAAAATATTATGTGTATGCATATGCCCCTCTCAAATCTCATCACATGTGGCGTAAGTGTAACATGGGATGGTGCTTCAAGAAAAAAACATGATAACACATAATGATGATGCTGAGTAAGGAAAAATAAATATAAAATAATATAAATGAAAGGAATAAATTTAAAAATACATGCCTTTAACTTAATTTAGTGCTAGAGATAAAGAAGTAGACTGTAATAAGTGTGAAGGTGTCTAATGTAGAGAACTCTAGACAAAATTCTATAAAAGTTAGTGCTAAAAAAATAGCCAAAAATTAAAAAAAATGGAATATAGGCATATTATAGTGGAAAAAACTCTCTATTTCATCATGAATCTAACACATTTACTGGTTTGAAAAATAGATGAGTAGAAACAAACGTATAAGCAAAATAAGGAATCTACAAGACAATAATTGAAATATTTGAATTTTGAAAAGTGTTTTTAAATAAGGGAAAAGATAATTAATTTTTTATTTTGAATTATGAGGGAGGATGAAAAGATATCTAGATATAAAAAAAGATAGGATGGTGAGGAGATGATAGGCTATGAAAGGAGGAGCTCCAGAGGTAGCAATAGGTACACTATAGGTATGCAACTAAGAATCTCAAACCAGCTTTTGAAATTTGTATTGAATTAAGTGATTTTTTGTAATATTGAATTTTAATCATTTATAGATGTAAAAATGTAAAAAAAATAAGATTATAAGGGTATAAAATAGGAAGATGGGAAATGGGTTTGGAGGATTTAGGTAAAAAGTAAGAAAATTTCACTTTTTTGGAAAATGTAAGGGGTCATCAGAAAAGAAGCAATGGGTCAACCCAGTCAACCCAATAGGCTAGAAAATAGGTAGAATCCATAGTGTTGTCCTATTAGGTATGGTTCAACCCTATAAATTTTTTGGGTTGAGGGCCTAATAAGGAGTTTCTAGGTAGACTAATATGTAGAGGTAGAGATAGCAAATATACCACTATTGGTTCCAAATCAAGATGAGTAGTGACCACTAAGGACATGGTGTCAATGGAGAAAAGAGGTAGAGGAGAGAGTGGAGACTATTAACATCCCATATGAACCTATAGATGAGCCAAAGGGGATGATATATAGACCACTTAGACATAGGCTAATACTGACATGAGCCATGATAGTCAAGTTTGAGCTAAGGAGGTAGCCTATAGAGGAGGTGTTATGAGGCCACACAGATAAGGAGACTATGCTAGGAAGTCATTCAGATGGTGAGACCATAGTATTTGAGACAAAAATGGGTAAAATGATTATTAATTTTTTTCTTAATTTTTTATTTAGAAGTAGATATTATAAGATATAATAATGATTTAATATCCATCTTGTGGGATTTTATAGACGTAGGTGATGATGAGGAGGAGATATGGAGGTCCCTAGTGAGGAGAGAAATCCATGACATCCTAAATGAGGCTCTACATCCATACAACCCCATGACATTCAAGGATTTGATTGTAACATTTTCCCCAGCTTCGGTGAGCTGGATTAAATTAGCTAGAGAGGCAAGAAGTTAGATATAGGCATAGAGGGAGAGGATGCATCAACCAATAGTGATCAGTGATAGGGAGCTATCAACATGGCATGCACTAGTAGATGAGATATATTCACATCTAGCTATAGTATCACAAATTATAGAGAACCAAACCTAGTTGATGGAGTCATAGATGTGGGTAGCACACCTATAGGTATATGTAGAGTGGTTGAGATCTCAGATAGCCTCCTTATAGTGTACCATTTAGAGGAGTCAGACTGAGGCCTCAATAAGCAATGTGGTTATGCCATGAGATAGATAGGATGGGACCCATCCATATATTTAGAGCATTATATATGGTTTCATTTTTGTATCAAACTCATGATATATTTATATATGTATAGATCATTTTAGAATATTATTTTTGGTTGTGTATTTTGCCATTGTACTTGATTTTGTTTGTTAATTATGGTTATGGTTGTGTATGATTAGGATATATTTCTTTCTAGAACATGTATTTAGATTTTTCGTATATACTATAGGAAATATGTGAGATGTGGTTTCTTTTCTATCATTATGAAAAACACATGCATGATTAAAAATAAATAGGCAAAAAGGGATTTGGAAAAATATAATCAGTCAAGAAAATGTACTACACACTATTTCAAGATGGGGAATGTGTAATAATAAAAAATTACCAAGTATAAAGAACCAAGAAATGGTAAAACAATATGGTAAAAAAGGAATTTATTTTTAAACCAATGTGAAAGATGTTTGCACCAAATTAAAAAAAGTAAAATCATACTAATATCATGTTGGGAAGTATAAAAACATGTAATAAAATAGAAGGTATGTAAAAGGGCACAAACAGTATAAAAATAATCTAATTAAGTCAATCAATCATACTAAATCATGATAGGAAGTATGAAAGAAAATAAATGCAAAATATTGGTCTTAAATTGGTCATACTAATTCAAGCTGAGAAGTATGAAAAATTCAAGAAGTAGTGGAAATATTACATGCACTTAGAAAATAAGAAGATAAAAACATGAAAACAAAAATTAAGTAAGCATAGAACATACTAAATCATGATGGGAAGCATGTAAAATGATGTGAACCTCATAATCAGTCAAATCTTATCTCAAATTTGACACATGTAATTTCGATGGTGACTTGGGTATTGGAAAATTTTGTGAGGAGGGTCAAGTCCTATCCACATTATTATAATGTAACTCAACAAAGATAACACCACTAGAGTAGAAGAAACATAAAAATTGAGTAATAAAGGATATGGGTAACATGAAGGAAAAGATGGTAATTTGTGAGGATGACTAGGTCTTATCTATAGTCTTAAAAATCAACTCACAAATGAAATACCAAGGGGAGTGATAAGTAGACAAAACAATATTTCTAAAGAATAAATATAAGGGATATAAGGATTGAAAAATGGAGTGTAAAAATAAATACTTATGAGTCTTATGAGAAGAATTTAGGAGGCAAGAGGCATACTAAGCACATGAGAAGACACTAAGTGACTAGTAGTCATCTATGTACAAATGAAACCTATTCGCTATAGACCCAAATCTTTGTAGTCAAATAGGTGTGCTACTAAGATCAACTCATGAAGGTATATTGGTACAAGGAAAATAAAAATGTACCTACCTTTCCATGATATAATCCTCATTATTCAAGACCCCTTACAAAGCCATTAGTCTACTATGAAGATTGGGTACTTAAATGAGAAAATAGGTACACTACAAATTTTTTTTTATTCTCCTCTTTTAATAAACTAGCTTACCACACCCCAAAGGACCTAAGATCTACTATGAAGCCAACTGTGAAGTTTGAGATTTGACTAGAAGAAGAAGATGTGATTTGAATCATGAATTTTAGTGTGATTAGACTTTATAGAATATTTTTGCATTTCATATCATTGCCTTTTATTTAAATTATTTGGATTTTAACTTTATTTTAAGGCTTTTTAAGATTCCTCCTCCATACGAATTTGGAATGACCAATCATGAGAGAGATAGTGATACACATAAATGAGTTGTAGGCTAAGGCTAAAGCAAGCTAAGTAACCAAAGATAAATACTGACTAGGTCACTTAGGCTTGGTGATGAAAAAACATGTGATCTCAAGTCTCAACCATTTATATGCTTAGTTTAAAAAAACAAGAATGGAAAAAGGAGATCCAAAGTGGACCAGTAAAAGGAGATAATAATGAGATAGATTGTTTTCTAACGGATCACATGGTAAAGGGAGATGATAACCAAGGGGAAAAAGGTTTGTATAACCAAATCACCATGATAAATTATTTATGAGAATAAAGCATAAGAAATAAAAAATAATAATGAGATACAAGAAAGAGAGTTTTGATAAAAACTCCAAGGAAAAAGGGAAGGGAAAGAAATGATAAAACAAAATACAATCATATGTGAAAATAATGATAAGATAAGCAAGATATAGTACAACAAGTAAGATCATGATATAAGAGAAGAAAAAAATTTGACATAGTGTCAAATGATATAATAAATAAAAATAATATTGGAGCACACATCCAATCCAAATAAAAAAGTGAAAGCACCATGCATGTTCTCATAAACACTAGTAAATTTTTCCACACACATTATCCAATACATCGGATAAGTCTTGATGACATTGTAATCAAACTATTGATAAGGCTTTATAAATCTTTAATGAATACTAGGTAAATACTTCTTTTTTTATCTCCTTAGCTAAAAAAGTAGGAATGCTCAAAGGATCATCCTGAGGATGAAAATTAGGCAAAGGATGGTTATGATAATTCATGAGAACAAGATATATGGGAGATGTAGGAATCATCAGTGGAGAAGGATACATAGGTGAATGACTCATAGGTAGAGAAGGATTCATAGGTGAGGGAAGGTCCACAAGTGAAGGAATCATAGGTAGAGGCTCAAAAGGTGGTGAAGGGACCATAGGATGGGATTAAATCACTAGAGGTGGATACATGGAACAAGAAGGAGAAGCCTTCTTGAGAGAATGACCTATGGTAGGAATAGAATAAGGCTCAAGAATGGTTATAATATGATCTTTGAGATGTTGTTTCAAGATGTGACAATGACCAATATGATGGGTAATGCATATATGACCTAGATAATATACCTCACCATACTTAGGTAAATATATAGGAAGTACCTTGGAAGGAGGTATGGATTTGTCTAATGATGGGGAAGAAGGATACAAAGTATCAATATATTTATACAACTTGTGACAATGGGTGGAACAATGATTATCTATCACATGGAAGCAACATATATTCATGTGAGTGGTTTTATTAGAAGGACTCATGGAAGGAAGTAAAATAGGAGTGGAAGAAGATAGATAACACTCGTTGGCCCATTTTATGGGTAGAGGATCCATCTTATGCAAAAGAAGTAAACCATCACCAAGGGAGGTTGATGATGAGGAAGGAATGGAACTAAGCTCAATGGAAGGAACAATAGTATCATAAATAGGGGAAGGATAAGTAATAATAAGAGAAAGAATAGGATTAACTATCATAGAATTAGGAGGGGGCTCAATTATAGTACCCTCCACTAAGGGAGGAGTAGGATCTACATAAGGTCTAAGGATAGTTGTACTAACCTCAGAGGTAAACTAGCTACAAGGGTTAGGGTGCCTACAAAAATGGTAAGGCTATGTCATAACATGATACATGATCATATTCATATGTGGATCCTCAAAAATTGGAGATGTTGATGCCATCTCTACCTTGTGATAAATAGTAAAAATTCAAAAATTAGGAACTATAAGTGAAGGAAAATGATGAGATGCATGAAAAGACTCAAGTAAAGAAGAATGATATCAAAAAATCTTGACATCACAAGATTATACAAGACTACTTAACTATGGATCATCTAAGGAATAACCATCATCATAATATAGGCTATAAATATCAATGACATAGGTAGGGATAACTTTGTCATCCAAAGAAACATGGTGAATATAATGCCTAGTCTTGGTCAAGACTATAGGAATGTCATTGCAATAAGGTTTGTGATAAAAACATTATAAGTAAGTGGGAAGCTACAAGATGAGATGAGGTGAGAGATGGAAAGATTTGATCTTTAAGTTAATCTCAATCATCATAATCTAAAAGGTTATGAGGAATGTTACTAATGAGCTCAGGATTACCACTATAACCTTAAGTTGAATTGACAGGAAAGTTAATAAATTGAGACTCATGAAATGAAACACTCGATAAAGGCTCAAGAGTAGGAATATTAAAGACACCATGATCTTGAAATTATTTGAATTTTTAATGGTTAGTATCACATTGAATCCTATAAATGGATCAATTGTGAGGGAGTTTAATGTATTGGTAGGTAAAAGAAGAAATAGTTCACATGCGATGAATCCATGGCCTACCAAACAAGAAGTTATGAGAAAAGGGGGTTTTATATATCATCACCTTCACATGAATGGTGATAGGTGGGATGGTAATGGGAAGCCACACACAATCTAAAGGAGGCATTTTCCTTCTATCATATCCTTGGCATGTGTTACATGTAAACTTGAGATTATATTATAAATGCCCAAGTGTCTTAATGAAATTAAGATAAGCAACACACATGCTAGAACCCTCATCAATTAATGAATTCTTGACTTGGATATCACTGATGTAGATGCTAATAAATAGGGGAGGATCATCTACATGAAGTAGAATCTCATCAAGAATCATAGAAGCTATGGGAAATTTTAGAGAAAGATAAGTGTCTATGGTTTCATCAAAACTAATAGATAACTCTTTACATTATTTTAAAATACTATCTTTAGAACTAGATAAAGCTACCTCGTATCCTATGTGTTGACCAATTTTTCCCATAGGCAAAATTTTGGTCACCTTTTTCCCTTGCTATTCGAAGATAGTCATTTCCAGGTTGCACAAGTTAAATGCCATGGTTCTTCAGTTGGTTCAGTCTTTTGTTTCAGCCCCTTGGTTCATCGGCACTCAGCTCATCCATTTTCAACTTCATCAGCCTAGTTTATTAGCATGCATGGTTGTAGAGGGTAGGCACTTCAAACATTTGTAAAAAAAAAATGGGTAAGTAAAATTTGTTAAGTTCAAATTTGTTCAGTCCCGAATTCCTTCAAACTTTTTATCTGAAGGAATTCCTTCGGACAAAAAGTCCAAAGGAATTCGGGCACAGCTCAAGGCAAAGATAGACCTAGGGAATTTCTATGGACTTTTTGTCTGTGGGAAAATGTCCATAGACAAAAGTTTGTTGGAAAACACAAAGCCCACGGGAACCTGGGAGACCATCTGAAGCATCAAAGGACCAACCAATAGACCTCGAAGGGTAGGTGCCCTTACGAGGGACTCTCAGCCAAGTGTAAAAGGATGCTTCCAAATGCTAAAGGGTCACCTTCCCTTTAGAAGGTGATAAAGACAAAGGAAAGAATGACGTAGAGAAGCCATGAAGACCCGATGATGTTTTGACAAGGACCGTGACATCCTAGAGGATGTCAAAATCAACAAAACAAGTTAGCCGTTGGTTTTCAAACTAATGACAGCCATATGAATGTCAAAGTTAGTGAAACAAAATGGCCATTTGTTTTCAAATTGAGAGAGAGCTAACCAAAGGGCCAGAATGTAATGACCTGCTAAGAATTCACCCCTAAGGGCCGAAGGAGCCAGAAGAGACAAATTTGAGAAAGAGACAAGGAGACAAGCATGAAACGAGCAAGCAATTAGTCCAAGTGGTGCCAATTTGAGAAGTGACTCTGGCAAGTGAAACAATTCCTACAAAATGATCATTAGGGATGCAAATAGCTAGCAATGTAGTCAGTTTCTCCATTTTACATTTAATGAGTAGACAAACTGTGTATTGACCTTGAAAAGGTAGACTTCAAACAGACAAAGTGCACAACTCATTAATGTTTTGAGCGACTTGTTCTTCCCAATGAAGGGACATGATAGGCCACTTGTCAAAAAGGAGCACTAAATGGGCCTCCTTGGTTCTCCTATATATTAAAGACTTGTCATTTTAAGAAACATCTCTTACATTTGTAAGGCGTAGCCCTGGCAAAATTTCCACCTGAATCAATAAACATAGTTCTTTACCTCTATCTTGGATAGACATTTCTATGTATGTGTTAAGTGTTGATTTGTGTTTAGTCATTATTTCTTAATGCTTTCATAGGTTCAATACCAACGTTTCCATTGTCTAAAAGGTGCCATTTTGTAGCTGACAGGAGAAGAGATCTATTTGAGAGTGTAGAATATAAGAGGTTACTTATAGCATGCATTTCACAGCACCTTGGTGAGTCTCTATTTTCTGGGGTTTCATGAAAGCCTCCCTGCCATTTCCTTACAGCCTAGTCCTTCTACCAAGTCTGAAGCATATGTATGCATTTGTCTAGTTTTAAGTGTGGATGTGAGAAGGTCATTTCATTTTGGTGTATCACCTCCTTAGAGTAGTTTGTATTCCTGCAATCTTTCTCCCTTTTCATCCCCCCAATTTATATATCTATACATGTATGTATTTACACTTGCTAGAACAAACATGATGCATCAAAGGGAGCTAGCCCTTATCTAGAGACTCTCCCCTCTAGCTTCGCTAGTCCCATAGGTGAGAGGGGAGTTTCCATAGTTGTGAAGAGAAGGCAGGAGCTCAGCCTCCTACCAAGGGTGTAATCTCTTGTGTCAATAGTTTTGGCACACCTGGTGGGACTCAGTTTGACAACTCAATAAAGTTTTAGGATTGATGTTGGTCCTATTATAGTAAATCAAATATATTAAGCATCTAATGACTCTGAGTTAAATCTACTGGTTAAGCCACCTGGTGCCATCAGAAATCATTTTTTTTGTATGTATATTTCCTTTACACAAAATCATGGGTCTTGTTTTCCTTTGTATGATTATGATCAGGCTCCAAATATTTATGCAATCCCCTCAAGTAGCTCTCCTAGTTGCCCTACAACGATAAGGGAAATGGCTCTAGAATTAGAGATTAACAGACTAGAAGAGCAGTACATATATCAATAGGAGCTGATGTATAAAGAAGAGTGCTTGTTTGGGCAAGCACAAGCCTTGCAATCCATGGAGGATGAGAGAGCAAAATGGAGAAATACATTTATTCAAGGTAGTTAGCCTTGCGCACCCCCTCTTATCCTAAAAAAAGCCCCCTCTTTTACACCAAACCCTTTCTATCAGATAGCACTTGCTCACTCTAGCTCATCAAATACATCCACTCTTAATCCCATGCGCCTGGCTTTTAAACACTAGAAGACATCAAAATAGCCTCCCATGGAGATGAATATTCTCAATTCCTTATACTGTGAATTTTTCATTGAGGGGAATGCCACTAGCCAGCACATCCCTCTTCTAAAAACTCCTCCAACACATCAATAGTCTCTTCCTTACATTCCTTAGCCTCCCCAAGTTTTTTAGCATGATGTGTAGATTCTGAGTTGGAGGAAGGATTGCTAGGAACCAGCCCAGAGCTTTGAAGATAATCACGTTGGTGACCTCCAAGAAAGACTCTTTTAAGACAATCTAGCCAAGAAAATTGAAGACTTAGAGGCTAAGATGAAGCTGCTTCTTGAGAGAGAGATAAAGCCTTCAGATCTTGTGGAGGAGCCCTAGGACCTTGGAGAAAACAAAGTTACTGCCTGTTCACAAGAGCAAAATTCTAATTTCAAAATATTGAATTGGGAAAAAATAGTAGAATCATGGGACAAGAAGGAGGAGAAGTAAGGTTTTTTTCAAAAGCTTGAAGAAGCTAAGGCTGCCCCTACTCATGATGATGCTGGTGACCTCCAGGAAAGGCTTTTCCAAGAAGATCTAGCTAGGAGAATAGAAGAGTTAGAGTCTAGAGAGAAATTCCTCAACCAATGTGTGATGGATGGCTCAGACCAAACAACACATTCCATGTCCAAACACACACCACCTACACATCTCCAAGAGAGATATCAGGCCATACCTGATATTGATGAAGTGTTAACCAAGTGGAAAGAGGAGAATCATTTGATTCTAGCTCAAGGACTGCCTCCTCTTCCAC
Source organism: Torreya grandis (assembly GCA_037957365.1). NCBI lineage: Eukaryota > Viridiplantae > Streptophyta > Pinopsida > Cupressales > Taxaceae > Torreya > Torreya grandis. Next base: position 400,048 of record JARHVA010006062.1, read on the forward strand.
ATGTTTTCTCCACTTCACCCCTTCTCAAGGAAGAACCTGTTTTACAGGAGATGAGTGAGGAGCACAAGATCCAATCTGTAGTTCTTCAAGAGGCTATCATGAGTGACAATGAAGGTATAATCATCATTGATTCTCCTTGTGAATACCTTATCAGCAATGGAGAAGATGCAGGTCTTGCATATATGCAGATGTTCCAGCAATACAAGGAAGAGCAAGTGCATGGTGAGCTCTCTTCCCCTCTATTTGATTAACTTCATTGCTATTTTGATGATGAAGATGACTACATTGAGGAGATTGAGTTAGAGGAGGATCAGGAGGATACCTCTAAACATTTAGAGGTCCTAATTAGCAAAGAGGAAAAGGAGAGGTCTGTCTTCCTAGAGGAATGCCTGGAAGAAGAGAGTTTTAAATAGAGAGGTGATGTTTTGTGGGATGAGCAATCATTTTTTGATTCCATTTCAGAAATCACCATAGTCACCCTTCTTTAATAAGTCCAAAAAGAAGTAGAGGATGAGTCTGACTGAGTCTTCAACGAGGCAAAAGGAAACAAGTCAGACCATGATACATTGCAGAGGGAGTGTGTAGATCAAAGGGGTTATGGTGATGAGCCATCAGCCATTGATTTCTTGGTGAGGAGCACTAATATGAAGGATATCATTCAATAAGCCTCCAGGGACAAGAAGAATACATGTATGTTGGAGGCATGTTATATTCTAATCCACTCAGATACCAACCAACTTAGGTGGCAAGAGGATTAGGTCACCAATTCTCTTTTTCGTTCAGCTACTTTCCCAGCACCATAAGTCTTCTTGCTAGGAAGGGGACTTAATAAATTTTCCCTTCGATCCAGGAGGGAGGCAAACATTCTTGGTTAGCTATATATAGTAGTTTTTTTTAATTTTCTTTTCCTACTTTCCCTAAGTTCTATTTGCACAGGTAGTGTTTTTTTAGCCTTGTGTGTTTCCCTTTGTGTGTGGGGTAAAAGCTTCATGTTTGATTCTTAGATCTTTTGGGGATATTGCTAATTCTTTCATAGCTTCAATCTAAATCCATGCCCAATGGACTATAAGGCAACTGGCTTCTAAGCATGGTAGGCATGCTTCCCCTATGAGTCATGAATCTGTTGACCAATTTTGCCCATAGGCAAAATTTTGGTCACCTTTTTCCCTTGCTATTTGAAGATAGTCATTTCTAGGTTGCACAAGTTAAATGCCATGGTTATTCAGTTGGTTCAATCTTTTGTTTCAGCCCCTTGGTTCATCAGCACTTAGTTCATTCATCTTCAACTTCATTGGCCTAGTTTATTGGCGTGCATGGTTGCAAAGGGCAGACACTTCAAACATTTGCAAAAAAAAAAATGGGTAAGTAAAATTTGTTAAGTTCAAATTTATTCAGTCCTAAATTCCTTTGGACTTTTTGTCTAAAGGAATTCCTTTGGACAAAATTTTTAAAGGAATTCGGGCACAGCTCAAGGCAAATACAAACCCGGGGAGTTTCTGTGGACTTTTTGTCTGTGGGAAAATGTTTACAGACAAAAGTCCATAGGAAATACACAAAGCCCACAGGAACCTAGGAGACCATCTAAAGCATCAAAGGACCCATTGAAGGACCTCAAATGGCAGGTGCCCTTGCGGGGGACTCTTGGCCAAGTGCAAAAGGATGCTTCTGAATGCTGAAGGGTCAACTTCCCTTTAGAAGGTGATAGAGACAAAGGAAAGAATGCCGTAGAGAAGCCATGAAGACCCAATGACATTTTTATGGGGATAATGATGTCCCAGAGGATGTCAAAATCAATAAAAATAAGTTAGCCATTGGTTTTCAAACCAATGACGGCCATATGAATGTCAAAGTTAGTGAAACAAAATGGCTATTTGTTCAAACTTACAGAGAGCTAACCAAAGGGCTAGAATGTAGTGACCTACTAAGAATTTGCCCCTAAGGGCTGAAGGAGCCAGAAGAGACAAATTTGAGAAAGAGACAAGGAGACAAGCATGGAAAGAGCAAGCAGTTAGTCCAAGTGGTGCCAATTTGAGAAGTGACTCCGACAGGTGAAACAGTTCCTTTGAAATGATCATTGGGGACACAAATAGCTAGCAATGCATCCAGTTTCTCCATTTTACATTTAATGAGTAGACAAACCATGCATTGACCTTTAAAAGGTAGACTTCAAATAGACAAAGTGCATAGCTCATTAATGTTTTGAGCGACTTGTTCTTCCCAATGAAGAGACGTGATAGGTCATGTGTAAAAAAGGAGTGCCAAATGGGTCTCCTTGCTTCTCTTATATATTGAAGACTTGTCATTTTAAGAAACATCTCTCACATTTATAAGGCGTAGCCCTAGAAAAATTTCCACTTGAATCAATAAACATAGTTCTTTACCTCTATCTTGGATAGACATTTCTATGTATTTGCTGAGTGTTGATTTGTGTTTAGTCATTATTTCTTGATGCTTTCACAAGTTCAATACCAACGTATCTATTGTCTACAAGGTGCCATCTTGATGCTGACAGGAGAAGAGCTCTATTTGAGAGTGTAGAATAGAAGAGGTTACTTACAGCATGCATTTCATAGCACCTTGGTGAGTCTCTATTTTTTAGGTTTTCATGTCATAAAACCCTCCCTACCATTTTCTTGCAGCCTGGTCCTTCTGCCAAGTCTGAAGTGTATGTATGCATTTGTCTGGTTTTAAGTGTGGATGTGAGAAGGTCATTTAATTTTAGTGTATCACCTCCTTAGAGTAGTTTGTATTCCTATAATTTTTCTCCCTTTTCATCCCCCCAGTTTATATATCTATACATGTATGTATTTGCACTTGCTAGAACAAACATGATGCATCAAATGGAGATAGCCCTTATCTAGAGACTCTCCCCTCCAGCTTCATCAGTCCCACAAGTGAGAGGGGAGTTTCCATAGTTGTGAAGAGAAGGCAAGAGCTCAGCCTCTTACCAAGGGTGCAATCTCTTGCGTCAACACTATGAGGGGAGGATGAGTGACATTCATATTGAAAAGGAGTTGCATGAAGTAGTTTCAATAATGTGGAGAGGTCCACATAGGCACAAGGAATGGGATTTAGGATGGGAGATTAGTGAGTTCTAAATAAGATCCCACTCATCATAGCCCATAAGAAAGTTTTTATATAAAGGTACATAATGGTTAATGAGGTCCTCAGAAAGAGGAATTGAAAAGCATTGAATTTTTTGTTGATAAGAAGAAGAAGGTTTAGAAAAAGGTGGTTAATCATGTTGAGATGATGAAATAGTTGGATTAAGTTGATTTAGATAATGGAAAGAAGTGTTAATAGAGGTTTTATTATCATTATCATTGGAATATGATGGAAGAGTGGTAAAAAATAGAATTAGATGTGTTATCCAAGAGGAAATCATAAATTAGTTCATAAAAAGTCATAAGATCTTTCCCCTACTCATTTAAATGACTTGGAGAAGAATCCTAGATAACATGATATGTACTATCTGAAGGAGGAGTGTAGATAGGTTGAGAATCAATGAAATCCATCACCCTTCACATATTAGTCATGCTAAACACATTTTATTTGGATGTCAGTTCAACAAGAATTTATACATTATTGGTGGAGGTGGTGGGCTTATCTTGAGTGTCTTAAATTTGTTGATGATTAGGTAAAGGATATTTTTACATATCTAGATGAACATTTTATTGATTTAAGTCATGATTTTTTTCATTTAATCTATAATCCTTGAAATCAATATCACAGGCTTGTTGATGCTTATCATAAATGGAATTGTGATCAAAATTAGGTCCAAGAAGAAAATTCATAGCTAAATTGTGAATTTGTCTATAGGTTTCATGAGAATGACCCTAACTAGCATGAAACCAATTAAATTTGTCAGGATCATACTAAGATTTCATAGGATGAGTAGGGTCAAGTTCTTGTGGAAGAGGCCAAGGTAAATGTTTAAGAAATTAAGTTGAGGATAGAAGTTTGTAAACATTGATTTTATTTGGTGAAGAAAAATGAGGATTAGTATATTGTTGAGAAGGAGTCGATTCTAAAGAGGGATTAGGAACAATAGATTGAACATTATGAATGGTTTAATAATAATTTCTAACACCATCATTAATGATATTGTAATTTTTATTATTTAGTAATAAATAAGGACCCATATAAGGTTGGGGTAGCTTGAATTGATGGATTAGGAAATATTGAAATTTAGCTTAGTCAATAGCCTCCTCCAAGGTATTTGGAGAGAGAGTGTAGACTCAATACTATAATTTAAGAAAGAGAGCATTTTTAAAGAGATGAAAAATATTGTCATTCACCATGTTATGTTCACATTTGTTTGACAAATTCTTCCATATCTTAATAAAGGTTTGTGTAGTTTCATTATCATGTTGTTTGTAATTAATGAAATGGGCCAAAGAGTTTTTAGGAAGATAATTAGTTTGGAATTATTTCACTAAAGAATTTATGAAGTCTTCCAAACTAGAAATGGAATGAGATTTAAGTTGATTGTACCAATCCAATGCATCACCTATGAAGGTTTTGTCTAGGAGCTTGGTAGAAATAAAGGTATTTAATTTGACCCAATAATTATAAAGATTTCCAATTTTTTTAAGGTGAAGGGTAGGATTATTTGACCCATTATATGAAATTATAGGTTTTATACCACCTATATCAATGTTGGTAATTTGATTAGTGAGAGGCTCATTTTGTAGATGCTTGATGGTTTTATTGACTAAAGGAAGTTGAGGAATGAGATTGCCTTGATAATATTAAAAAGGAGTAGGGGAAAATTTTTGTTTTGTGTGCCCTAAGACATTGTTTATGGATGAGATTTAAGATTAAAAAGGTGGGTTTACATTCTCATCATTTGATTCATATTATGAGCTTGAAAGGTATTCATTTGATTGAGAGTTTGAAATAAAATATGGTGTGCTTAATTAAAATTATAAGAATTATGATTGGTATTTTTGTTGGTATTATTGGATTAGGTACCACTATTAGTGTTGATATGATCTTGAGAAGAATTGCGAGAATGTGAGGCACTAATGGAAAAAATTTCTTGTGAAGCAAAAGATGGACTAGTGAATGGTTGAGAGGAAAAAACACTTGAAGCATGATTGCCTTAGGTATCTAACAATGAACTAGTGAATAATTCAGGATAACGGATCTTATGAGAGGTTGATTAGATGTAAATCCTATCATGTTAGTTGAGATACTAGTCATGGAGGTATATGAGGTTAAAGAAGAAGTCATGGCATAAGGAGTTGAGATTGAAGGAAAAGGTTGAGAACCAAACAAAGTGGTACTTCTAAATCCTATTGAGAATGTAGAAGTAGGTGAATGAGGTTCTTCAATTTGACCACTAATCATGAGGTTATAAATCATAGAAGGATCATTTCCTTTATGTTGAGGAAATTTTGAAAGAAAGAAGAGTTTTTAGGGAGTATACTCTATCTCAAGTTGGCCTTATAAAAAAAGAAGAGAATTATGATCCAAAGAGGTATTAGGAGGGGTCCCATATTTCATTATGCAAGTGGAAATATGAATGTTACTAGCATCCAAAATAGGTTCCCTACTCTATCTATATGAGACACTATTAGGATTGGTTAAGCTCATCAAGTCTTATGATTGTGATTCAATATCATCACCAAACATAAAGTTCATGATGAATGAAAAGAAGAGAGATGAGAAATAAAAGGTTAAAAGAGATGACTAAAAATAGTATAGGGTTGACTGGGTTGACCTAATATAGAATATAGGATTATAAAACTATATAGGGTCAACTTGGTCAATCTAGTATAGTATACAAAAGGAAGAAAAAGAATTAGGTTGATTGGGCCAATCTAGTAAATAAAATAGTGATTTATAGAAGCTTAAAATAGATTAAAAAATTAAACAAGCTAAATTTACAAGTAATGAAAATTAGTAAGTAATAAAAGGAAATATATAGCCAATTAGATTAATGTTGGCCAATCTAATTGGAGCACATAAAATAAAATCTTGTACCAACACTGGCTAATTCAAGTTTTCACACACAATTGAATAAAGAGTAAGAAAAGAACTTTAAAAGTAAATATAACAAATTGATCAACTTGATTATTAATTATATTATTAAGAATGATTTTAAATGTGATTAGAAGTTTGGGTATAAGCAAAGAAATAGATAACAATATATGAATGGTTTCAGGTAGTTTGGGCTGAAAGGGACTATAGTGTAAATGATATAAGCTTGGTATTGGGGCCTACCCCCTTGCTTCATAAATCTTAGTGATAAGGGTATCAAGTTCTTAGCTAGAATATACCATTAACGATGATTTATACTTTACTAGAACATCAAGTTGGCCTCCCCCTTGGTGATGAAATCCAAATAAGTTGGCTTAGGGTGGATAAAATGTTAAAGTGTTTTTTATGATATGTGATTTGGCTATGTGTGTATAAAATATAAATATTTAAAGTAAGAGATAAATTGAAAATCTTAGTGATAAGGGTATCAAGTTCTTAGCTAGAATATACCATTAACGATGATTTATACTTTACTAGAACATCAAGTTGGCCTCCCCCTTGGTGATGAAATCCAAATAAGTTGGCTTAGGGTGGATAAAATGTTAAAGTGTTTTTTATGATATGTGATTTGGCTATGTGTGTATAAAATATAAATATTTAAAGTAAGAGATAAATTGAAAATCCTATAATTAAACTATGTGAACTATTTTAAGCATGCAAATAATAAGAAAAGAATGTATGTGAGCTAATTATTGACAAATATGAGGTTAATTACAATTATGAAAAAAGTTATAATGTTTTCACTCTATTAAAAAAATACATAAAAGGGTTGATAGGGTCAAATATATACTATGTAAGTAAGGTCTAAAAATGAATTGGGTTGGTAGTGTTAATCTAGTTATTTTAGATAGCACATAGAACTACTTCAGTAATTCCAATCCAATTGACTATGTAAGGGAAGTTTTGAAGACTACAAACTATGAAAGGAAAGATAGTAAAAGAGAGAAATATAGAATTAGAAAGAAACCTTAGTGGATCAAAGATGTAATGATGAATAACCTTGAATTATGCTTTAGAAACCTATAAATTGGGTTAACAGTATTGATCAAGTTGTACATGAACCTACTAAAAAGGTGATAAAACTGTAAGGGGTTAATTAGGTTGACCTAGTAGGATAAATTAGGTTGACCTAATAGGATAAATTAGGTGTTTAAAAGGTTAGAAACCTATACTATGTTGATTGGGCTAATGCAATTTCCTATTCCTAAAACCTACGCATAGAGATAAAAATTTGGGTCGATAGAATCAATATAGAATGTCAAAATATAGGACAAAAATGTTCATCAAAAGAATGAAATAAATGAAGTAAAAGGTGAATAAATACTTCAAGGGTTAGTTCATGTTCATTTTATCAAAATTTTTGTAATCATAAATGCATCATGTCTATGAATTAATCTTATATTGGATAAGATAGAGCATACCTACACTTTTGATTAGGGATACACTTGTTAAGCAGGAGCATGACCAATATGGGGATAGGCTAGACCCAATTAGGGGATCACTTGTATCAATTGTCACAAAATATCATTATAGGAAGGTTTATAAATCCTAAAGTATAACATATTTGCATAATAACCCTAATGAAATCCTAAGGTATAAATGTTTAATCTATTCTAATAACAAGAAAGCAAAATCTAATCTAATGCAAACCAAAGCTTATGGCACAAAGTGGGGTTTAGAAAAAAATTTAAAAAAAATTAATATAATCATGTATTAGAATAAATATACTCAGGTAAATGTATACAAAATACTAATACATGGAGAAAATAATACAAATGCATTATCTATCTACTCTAATAAAGGATAAATAAAGTTAGAAATATTTAGCTTTGAAGATGAACCCATCAAACCTGAATCTCTCCCTTAGCCAGGGTACTTTTCAAGAATTTATTTTTGTATGTAAGGATAACCAAGATAAATTAGCTATAGGATACACAACCTATCTAATCATCTAAAATACTTATCCATTAGACATGATCTGTATATCCAAAGAAAGTATGAAACCTTAAGATTTATTCCATAAGTAGAATTGTCAATAAGCACATCTTCATTTTCACTTATTTTATAATAATTATTCTCTTATGAAATGGTGGGAAATGACCTTGTATATATAGGTGGATCTTATCTTAAATCCTTTTGATAATGTCAGCTGTATAGGGTCAACATAGTCAACCTAGTGTGTTTTCGAGGATAATTTACTAGGTTTGTGTGAGGTTGGTCGAAAGGCTAAAAAACAAAGAAAGTAAATAATAACCATAAACTATACTAGGTTGATCGATTACAAATGATAGTCAAAAATGAGTTTAAGACAAGAAAAGGAGGATGGAAAGAGGGAAAAAACTAGAGGAGGTAGGACAAGAAGAACAAGCTTAGGATAAATGGTTATAAGAGACAAGTGTGTGATGGTAAGTGACAAAAGGAATAACTATATTATGAATCATCAATGGTCTACCCACCCATTTCCTAGTGCACCCCTTAAGGCATGCACTTAGAGAGATTGAGACTTGATGGGTTATTGAAAGATATAAGGTGTTAGTAATTGTAGTCTTATAAAAATGCAAACCTGGTAACTTGAGTGTGGTTTATGACTCACAATCCATATATCTCTCTTACTTGCTTCATAACCCTAATAGGCTTATTTTCACTAATTCCCAATCATCCATAGCCTTTCAAAATTAGTCCTATATCCCTCTTTTCATGACCAATCCATCCCACCATGTCCCATCTATCTAGGACAATAGTGCCATAGTAGGACTATATCAATGGTGTCACTCTTATCCACTTTCGATGCTATTGTTTAAGCTCATTTCTAGCCCTAACAATCAATTTCTTCTAGTTCCCCATACTTTTCCTTATTGGCCTAACATGAGCACATTCAACCCATGACCAATAGATCCTTATAAAATCCCATTAAAAGATCATTTGAAAAGGATTGGAAAATATCACAAAGTAAGCAAGAATATAAGAAAGACTACACAAGCACATTTCCCTATTATTTGCATATAACAATCCAATAATATTTCAAACTTATTTAAATCCTTACACTAATCTGTAGTCATATTAAGAACACATAGTTTAGCATTTCCTTACATTCTAATTTAACAATTCCACCATGCACTTTCAAAGGGAGAACCACATATGACTTGATCCTTCTTTGGAGTATTGGTATTTAGGCAATGTGCCCATAAAAGGGGTGTGGATCCACGTCTAGTGAATATTACACACACTAAGCCCCCATCTTGTCCAAAATTATTCAAGGTACAATGGAAGATAGGGTTTTAAGAGAAAATCTAGTATAGAAGGAGATCTATAGACTTTCAGCTATTAAAGCTTCAGAGATAGGGTGACATAGACCTATCAAACTAAACCTAGAAATATCATATCATTAGGAAAACAACATCAAACAAGGATTATAGTGTCATTGACATTATGTCCACTTTTGATGGTCCTATCTTATCAGAAATTGAAACTTAGAATCATGATTTTGATAGTTTCCTAGGCTTACATAGTGAATATCAGATCTTGTCTCAGTTGGATCAACATATTTTAATCTAAGTCTTATTTTCTCCCTCTTATTACTATTTTTATAAAAACACTAATTACCAATAAATTTAATAAATAATTAGCTTATTTACCACATATTATTTACTAATTTATCAATTCAAAACCTTTAAATAAATTAGTAATAAAACCCAAATTATTCCCAAAATTGTTAAATCATTTGGTGAACCCAACTTACTTTATTTACACACAAAAATCTTAAAAACCCTAGGGTAAAATTCCTACTATTTTTTCCTATAAATTTATAAATTTTTACTTGAATATTTAAATCAAAAATTCATTTCAAATTTTAAAATTTAGTAGTAATTTTTAAAATCATTTTCTTTCAAACCCTAGTTTCCCATACTAGGTCCTAGTATTTTTTAGTAAATTTCCAACAATTTTCTGAATTTTTTCTAGCATATTAAAATCATAAAATCCATTCAAAATTCAAAATTTAATAGTTATTTCAAAAAAAAAAAAAAAAATCTCAAAACCCTAGTTACACATACTAGGTCCTATTAAAACACTAGTTTCCCAATAAATTTTTGATTTTTTACTTGTATACCTAACTTAGAAATCCACTTTCAATTTGAAAATTTTATAGTAATTGTTCAAATAATCATCTTTCAAATCCTAGTTGCATGTACTAGTTCCTATTTACTTATTGAGGTATCACCTTACATGTGTACACACTTCATATCCTTTTTATTTGTATTTTAGTTCCTTGTTTAGATTACATCTATTTAATCTTTTCTAGTATCATCCAAGTTGTTTTCCTTATGCCATCTAAGTTATTTTCATCTCTTCTTTCAACATGAAGTGAAATACTTCGTGGCAATCCTCTTGAATTCACTTAGATTCCTAAAACTTGACCATATACCATGGATAAACAAGCAACTCAGATTCTTATCATAGATTCTACACATTTAAATTACACTAATTTCAATAAAGATAACTCTGATAGTGAGCAATATGAAAATAACAATGATGATGTACACATAGATTATCATGCTTTAACATATTGGACTATTGATCCTCTCTCACCAATTTTTGATAATGAATTTGTCCTCAACATAGATTTGATCTTACAAAGTTTTTGAGAAAAACTTTGGGACTAGCCCTGATATCATACTCTTATCTTGCAATCTATCATGGAAATTTAAAAAGGCTAAGCAAGTTAAATCTCTCATTCTTTCAGAGCAACTAGTTACAAATGACACTATGGGGCTAACTATGTCTCAATAACCCCCTATAGTAGCCCAACCTACCTCTATGCCACCAACTATATCTATTAGATCTTTATCTCATGATGTGGTAGCCCTTGTGAAAGAAATAAAATCTTTTCAATCCAAGGTGCTACATCTTGAGCAAGGTACCTATAGACCTACATAGGCTTTAGATTATTTTTCTATTCTATATATACCATTAGCACATCACATTGATTCTACACCCTTTCCATAAAGTTTGGTTCAACCTAAGCTTACTCTATATGATGGCAAGGGTGATCTAGAGACACATTTGAGAGCCTTTTACGTAACATGCTTAGACTATATACCGAATGACTAGCTACTTACCAAGCTATTTCCATGAATCCTAAAGGATTATGCTTTACAATAATTCTATAGTTTACCAAATCAGTCAGTCAATGCATTCAATTCTTTATCTAACATGTTCCTAGCTCATTTTAGCATTAACATTAGTGATAAGGTTTTGTATGCCCAAGTTGCACAATAGAAATAAAGGTCAAATGAACATCTCAATGATTATGTTCTTTGATATAAGACTATATTGGATAAGATGACTAGCCCCATGGCTGATCAAGAGTTATATAATGTCTTCAAATAGAGTCTCTTACTAGCTTTGTATGAATCAATTATGTTTAAAATATTCTCTTCCTTCATTGAATTATGTCACACACTAATGGAAAGAGAAGTCAAGTTAATTTTAATGGGAAAAATCAAGTACACAATTATCTCATGAAAAACCAACAAGAGTAATAACAAAGTCCCATACAAGGTCAAAGTCAATTATAATAAGACTCATAATCAACCGATAGTTAATACAATATTAGGTCCCCCTCAACATGTGGTTTTATCAGCACCTCCTCAGTGTACATTTATCAGTGTACCAATTTATCTAGCCATAGTTTTATAGTAGATATTGGAATGTAACATCATATCTCTCCCTCTTATTCAATCATTTGACTCAACAAAGCCTCTTCCATGAGGATATGATCAACATGCATTTTTCAAGTTTCACAAGGCACAATGACATATAATAAACATATGCATCAATTTGAAACATAAGATACAAGGTTTAATAAATGGAAATCTTATTGATTTTGGTACTTTAGTTGAGCCTCATTAAGGAAAGAAAAAACATGATAAATATATGAAAATATTCTTAGATCCTTTTCTATAGAATTCAAAATAGGAGATATGGGACACATCAGGGGTTCACCATGCATTTCATTCACATCCCCTACTAGATATATACAAGGTACCTCCAGTTCAATCACATACTTTGAACAACATAACTAGTGTATACAATTATAGAGTTATAACTAAACCTTCCATCTCCTTCTTAGAGTATGATATCATCGAGGATGGTTTATATTAATACACACTCTTTATGAGAGCTTATATCCATAATCATCATATTCATAGTGTTCTTATCGATAATAAATCTAGTGTAAACATGTACACTATGACATTATTGTAGCATTTGGGATATTTAGAGTATGATATTACACTGACAAACATAGTTATCAATGGATTTAATGGGCACATATAGATTTCATTGGGTGAGATCATACTTCCTTTATAGGTTGGCCCAACACATGTGGCCACATCACTCACTATAGTTCCTAGTGTAGGAGCTTTTGATATGTTACTTGTTCAACCATGAATCCAAAAAAATAATTTAGTACCTTATAAAATTCATTCGTGTTAATCAGGTTATTATAGTTGGTGTAGTTCCATATGAGTTACCACTCCCCACTTCAGAGCCATCTACTATTCCGTAGTCACCAATTTCAGCTTTACCACTAGTTATAGTTTCTCTACCAATTTTGATTCTTCCTATAGTAAAGATTAAAACATATTTGAGGCATCCATAACCAATATAGAGGGTTCATACACCTCCATAGCTTTAATATTCTATACAAATTTTAGCTATAGTTTTCACACCTAGGATAGTCTCATTGAGATCGCATGCATCTACATATAGAGCACATGTTTAGAGAGCTTCTCCTACTATCAGATGGGTCCTTAAGAGCCCTATAGTTGCATCTAATTCTTATAGTTATATGGGGATCTCATAGTCAGTTCCCACTTCAAATATTTTATAGCATTTAAAACATATACAACTCCTCGAGCCATAATATTAACATCTCCATTGTGTTTCTTGATCATGCATGATTCCTCTCCTCGATACAAGACACTATGATAGGGATTATCCAATGAGACTAATTGGTTAGTATCAAATTTTATTATCCTACTTATACATATTATCATATGATTGATTTTACATAATTTCCCTATGATTGATTGTACATAGCTCAAATATTCTCAAAATACAAAAATAATACAAAATTTCAAAATCTAAAAACATTCAAATATGTCACAAACACAAAAACATATTGATTATATCCATCCTTTACATTTATAATCCTATTATAGACTTACATTTTCTATTTTATTCTAGTGTTTTTCAATTTATCTACATTACCATGCTTCACTTGATCTTCTTTGATTGTGTGTAGTTACTTATAGACCATTGAATTCTTCACTCTACTCATTAAGGGGGCATCTACTCCTACATGAAAGATTTAAATTGATTTATCTTCCCCCTAGGGGCATCTTCTACATGACTAAGCCATCCATGTAATGTAATTTCTACACCACATAATCTAGTTATCATGTTGGTGTACACAGACCTGAGAGCCAACAGTTGGAGTTTTTTGGATATCCAGAAGGGTTTATAAACCTGTTTTTTCCTTTCTTGGGTTTCTAATTTCCTTATAGACCTATTTCCATGTCATTTTCAACTCCATCCAAACATTTTCATGTGGATTTTACCTTAGACAATGAGCTGTATTTTTTTTAATTCCTGAATATCTAGTTTAGGCCTGTTTGGGCTTCTTATACATTCAATGTACTTTTAAGACCTCTTGTTCATATAATATCAGTTTAAACTCATTCTCAACATGCCAAATAACTAGGTTACATCTAATTTCCTCAATGATTTATAGAAAACCATCATTCATACACATTCACATATACACACACTTACACAGGCCTGTCATTTTGAATCCAGAATTCTATAAAGGAAACCACAACAAAATCATGGAAATCAAACCTATTTTATTTCCTTTTCCAATAGGATTACTTACAAGAATATTCATTATTTATGAAATATTTATAGACACCTACATGCTTAGTCTTGGACTCCACCTGCAACTTCTCTTCCTCCTTCATTCTTCATCATTTGAGATCGTCTTCTTCTTCTTGTATTTCTTCCCTTGGATGAGAGAGGTATTTTCCTCTCTATCCTTCTCATCCTATACACCCCTCTCATCCTCTCTTATTATCTCTCTCTCTCTCTCCTTAATTAATTCTTCTTCTTTTTTCTTTCTTTTCAAGAATCTCTCTTCTAACTTCTACGCCCAAATTGGGCTTAAGGCAACAAAAGGCTATTTTTAAGTTTTAACAATTTACTAAGGTTTAAAATAGTTTCAACCATTTCCCCATAATTTTCTCAACAATCTAACAATCACTTTTCAACTTTTTACTTTCACTTTTTGATAATTACATTTAACTTGAAGGTGAAATTTTGAAATCTCACAATTTGGAGGGAAAACCAAAATTTGAATTTTTACACTAGAATTTGAAACTTTTGTAGATGTTCCTACATCATACTCTCCTTATAGAAAAGATTTGAACCTTAGTTCAAATGGGATGCTTCCTCCATGCTTTAGCCGTCATTTTTATACCTGGATCCCATGGTCTTGTTGTCAATACCAATGCTTGTCTTTGGTAGTCTTTGTCTTTCATCTTTCTTTTCTTCCTCTTCTGGTATGTTCTTCTTCTCATTTCTTTCTCAGTTGTTATGTCCCATCTCCATGCTTCATTCTCATACATGTCTTCAAAATCTTCTCAATCTTCTTGGTTCAAAAATTTGTCCATTGAACTATGGACTTCATTCATCTCCACAATTAACACCTGCATTCAAAACATCAAAAGCAACCTTAGTAGAAAAACATTGAGGCCATGAAGCCTCTCGATTATCTTCATGTTGTTCTTTGTCCAAATCTGCCTTCACTATCTTTCTTTGTTCTTGCCTCAATTCATTTTCCATCTGATCAATGGTGTCACCATGTTGATAGGTGTTTCTACACAACTCTCTTGGAGGATTCAACAACTCTTCTATCCTCTTCATCTCTTCACTCAACATAAGTTCATCCAAATCTTCATGTCCTATATCAAACTTAGGACCAGATTGTTTTTCATCCTCTATAAATACATTCATCCACTTTATAGTTTCTTCATACAAATCAGCTTCTTTATCATCATCAATATACTTATCAAAAACAATATGAGTACTATTACCTTGTCTCTCCTTGTTTGTTTCAAACATGTGAACTGATTTCACATCTCTACTTTCATCATCCATCCTCTTGTAACTCCCTCCTTAATGAATATTATTTTTCATAGACATTTTACATTCTTCATTTTCCATAAACATATCATTAAATGATTCAAACAAATCATTATCCCATCCATTGCAAGCAGTTGACTTACCTTTTATATTTGTATCCTCATGCTCCACCTCACCTTTAGCTATCCATACCTTCTTCATAGCTTTAGGACGCCACTTGTTCAATTCACCAACCAATTTCTGCTCTTTGACATTTTCATGTTGTCTTGCTTGATGGCTGGCCTTGCTTACTTTGCATTCTACCTCTTCCTTCTTGCTTTGTATTTGCTTCTTGCTTGAGTCATCATCTTGATTGAACTTTGTGTCTTTCGTTACATTTGCTAATCCCTTAAGCCATTTTGGTATCACATAGCCATGGTCTATTGCTGGATTTGAGGGCTTGTTATTAATCTTCTTCATCTCCATTTGTACAGCAGTAGTCTTACTCTTATATGCATTTGAAAAATCTGAGTTTGAACTTATTTTTACCTTTTCAATGGCTTGATGTTTAGCCATACTCTTCTTCATAGTTTCCTTGCTTAAATTCACTTTCCTTAGGTGTGTTTCCTTCCTTTGTTCTATTGGAATGTTTTTCAAGTCATCATAGTATTCTATACCCTCTTCTTCATTGGCATGATGAAGGACTTCCACTACTTCCTTGTGGAATTTTGCAACCTGTTCAACAGCTGTTCCATAATTAAGTGGATGAGAAAAATCAATACTATAATTCACCTTTATCTCCTTGATGGGCTGCTTCATGGTTTCCTTCATTTGCATGGCTTCTTTGATTGCAATATCCTCTTTTGTGCATAGTTTTCCACTAGCTTCTTCAAGGTACTCCATGGCATCATGGAATTCATCTTCATCTTCTATCTCTCTTACTTGTATGGGTTCTTCAACACCTCCATTATGAATTAACCAATGCATCTCTTCTTCTTTATCAACAGCAAACTCACTTCTCTCTCTTGCACCAATCTTTTCATTCTTCAAGGCCCTTCTCTTGACCTTCATAAGGCTGCTCATACCTGCATTTACCCACTCAAAAACAACATTAGATATAAAAACAAGAGACCATAATGTCTCCATGAGTGCTTTCTTCATCCACACTCTCATCTTTTCAAGTGCTCTTCCTGGCACTTCATATTTTCTCTCTTCTTTACTCTTGTTCTCCTCAATGAGAACCTTCTTCTCAACTTCTTCCTCTTGCTGCTCACTTGGAAACCTTCTCATACTCTTGCCTCTATGGGTTTCTCTCTTCATGGCAATATCCTTTTGCCTTCTTTTCCTTTTCACTGGGAGATATATTGGCCACTTCAACCTCTTGTTCATTGGACATACCCATGCTTGCTTATCCATCTGCATCCAAGACTCATATTCATCTTTAATATTAGCTAACTCTCTCTTCAAATTATTAATTTCTTTATCAATTACAAAACTGTCCATACCTTTGATGCTTGCTTTCTTCTCGGTGCCCTCCTATACCTTGCTGCTCTGTAGTGCCTTCAACAACACTTCCATCTCTGAGATCTTCACCCAAGTATTTTCCACCTTGGTCTCTTGATCCCTTGTCTCACCCAAGCCTTTTCTTCTTGACTGGTCTTTTGACAATCTCCTTGATCTCACCTAGGCCTTTTGCATCCTAGTCTTTTGATCCCCTTCTCAATCCTGCAGCAACTCTTATTACAACACTTCATCAAATACAAATCATAAATCCAAGCTTACCTTGCTTTGGATCTTCCTCTTGAGCATTCACTTACTCCCTTAATTTTGAGCTCTCCAAGCTTCAAACTCCATCCTTTACCTCACCTAAGTCTATTTCACCTTAGTCTTTTGGCAAACTATCCAAGCTTCTTCTTGGATCTTCACTAAGCCTTCCTTGGATTCTTCTCTTCTTAAGCCTCAATGGCTTGGCTGCCTAAACCTGAAACTTCTTCACTTGATCGGTTTTGAACACAATAAAATTCAAATCAAATATCAAAATTATTCATGCCTTTTCTCCCCAGGGTCTTCTAGTGCTTGTCCTGCTGATTCCTCTTGTCAAATCCTGTAACAACTCATTAGAAATCATAACCAAAAACAAGTTACCAATTCCCAAGAGCTTCAATCTCTGATACCAAATGATGAAAAATGATCTTACACTGCTCTGAAACCATCAACAAACTGATATAGACCTATCTAGATCATTCATTCCTTGTAGCCCTATTTTTCCTATTTATTGGCCAGTTATCCTTATAGGTTAACTCAATCATGAAAGTAAAAACATTTCTGGATACCCATTACCCTCTTCTATAACATACTTAAAAATATCTTGAGGTTGCTTTGTACGAAATGGTACTTTCTTCTTTAGGCACTGTTCTAATTAGCCCTCCTTTAGCGCAAAACCCCTTGTCTAGAGTGATGTAAAGACTTTATAATAAAACTAAGAAACATTCAAAATACCCATTACCCTCTTATAGGTGAATTAATCATTTTTTAGTGCACTTCTTTAGAAAAATTCATTTTTCCTATATTGGCCTATGCTCTTCCCTTCACATGCACCTAGGCTCCACTTGGCAATTGAATTTTTCCATACTTATCCATACTGTGGCACCTTGAAACCACTTCTAACAGTTTTCTAACATCATCAAGGGTAAAATTACAAATTTTCAAGAGTTTTCAAGCTTTAAAACTCATTTTGAGGGTTTGAACCTAATTCAGAATTTTCCCATGACAGTCATAGGCCGAGAGCTTATTATTTTTTTTGGGAGTGTTATATAAAGTTTCAAGTGTTATAATCACTTTTATAGGGTCTTTTTTAACCCCCTACACCTTCTCCAATAATCAGCCAAGTCATATCAACCCTCTGTACCTTCCTTTGCTTAACAATTTAGTGTCTTTTGACTGTATTTTTATAACAGTCAACAGGGTTCTTAGTTTTCTCCTCTATTTCAATCTATCAATAGTCTATCAAGAGGATATACAAACATTTAAACCTATAAATTACTTCCCCATTTGTATTCTATATCAAATATAACCTGATCAATCCATTTTCTATGCAAAACTTGCAAATCTCTTGACTTTTCCTGTATTCTGTCATACACAGACCCGAGAGCCAACAGTTGGAGTTTTTTGGAAATCCAGAAGGGTTTCTAAACCTGTTTCTTCCTTTATTTTGTTTCTACTTGCCTTATAGACCTATTTACATGTCATTTTCAACTCCATACAAACATTTTCATGTGGATTTTACCTTAGATAATGAGCTGTATTTTTTTAAATTCCTGAATATCTAGTTTAGGCATGTTTGGGCTTCTTATACATTCAAAGTACTTTTAAGACTTCTTGTTCAAATAATATCAGTTTAAACTCATTCTCAACATGAAAAATAACCAGGTTACATGTAATTTCCTTAATGCTTTATAGAAAACCATCATTCATACACATTCACATATACACACACTTACACATGCCTGTCATTTTGAAGCCAGAATTCTATAAACGAAACCACAACAAAATCATGAAAATCAAACTTATTTTATTTCCTTTTCCAATAGGATTAATTAAAATAATATTCATTATTTATGAAATCTTTATAGACACCTCCATGCTTAGTCTTGGAATCCACCTGCAACTTCTCTTCCTCCTTCATTCTTCATCCTTTGAGATCCTCTTCTTCTTCTTGTATTTCTTCCCTTGGATGAGAGAGGTCTTTTACTCTCTATCCTTCTCATCCTATATGCCCATCTCTTCCTCTCTTCTTCTCTCTCTCTCTCCTTAATGAATTCTTCTTTATTTTTCTTTCTTTTCAAGAATCTCTCTTCCAACTTCTACGCCTAAATTGGGCTTAAGGCAACAAAAGGCTGTTTTTACGTTTTAACAATTTACTAAGGTTGAAAATAGTTTCAACCATTTCCCCCTAATTTTCTCAACAATATAAAAATCACTTTTCACCTTTTTACTTTCAATTTTTGATAATTACATTTACCTTGAAGGTGAAATTTTGAAATCTCACAATTTAGAGGGAAAACCAAAATTTGAATTTTTACACTAGAATTTAAAACTTTTGTAGATGCTCCTGCATCAAGAATTATAGAGTTGGAGTCCCAAATGAGATTCCTCAGCCAACGTGTGGTGGATCTATCTGAACCCAGCCTGTCCACACACCTCCAAGAGACATATCAGGCCACACCTGATATTGATGAAGTGCTGACCAAATGGAAGGAGGAGAATCATTTGATTCTATCTCAAGGACTGCCTCCTCTTCCACATGTTTTTGCCACTTCACCCCTTCTTGAGGAAGAACCTATTCTGTAGGAGGTGAGTGAGGAGCAGAAGATCCAATTTTTAGTCCTTCAAGAGGCTGTCACGAGTGATGATGAAGAAGAAATCATTATTGATGCTCCTTGTGAAGTCACCATCAGTAGTGGAGAAGATGTAGGTCTTGCACATATGCAGATGTTCCAGCAATATGAGGAGGAAAAAATACATGGTGAGCTCTCTTCCATTTTTTTTGATGAACTTCCTCAATGTTTTGATGATGAGGATGACTACGCTAAGGAGCCTAAGTTGGAGGAGGATCAGGAGAATATCTTTGAACATCTAGAGATCCTGATCTTTGAGGAGGAAAAGGAGAGGTCTATCTTCCTTGAGGAAGGCCTCAAAATAGCAGAGGATGAGTTTGACAGGATCTCCAATGAAGCAGAAGGAAACTAGTCAAACCATGATACAATGCAGAAGGAATGTGCAGATCAAAGGGCTTATGGTGATAAGTCGACAGCCATTGATTTCTTGGTGAAGAGCACCAATCTAAAGTACCAGCATTCAACAGGCTTCCAAGGACAAATAGATTACATATATGTTGGAGGCATGTTCAATTTTGATCCACTCAGATTCTAGCCAACTCAGGTGACAAGCAAGAAGAGCAAGTGACCAAATCTCTTCTTCATTCAGCTACTTGCCTACTGCCATAAGTCTTCTTTCCAGGAAGGGGACTTAAGAAATTTTATCTTTGATCCAGGAGGGAGGAGAATTTTCCTAGTTAGCTGTATCTAATAGTTTGTTTTTAGTTGTTTTTCCTATTTTACATAAGTACAATTACATAGGTAGTGTTTTTAGCCTTGTGTGTTTCCCTTTGCTTGGGGTAAAGGCTTCATATTTGATTCTCAAATCTTTCAGGCTATTGATAATTCTTTCATAGCTGCATCTGACTCTGTGCCCAATGGATTTTAAGGTAACTACTTCTAAGCATAGCATGCATGCTTCCCCTATGAGTCACCAATCTGTTGACCAATTTTTCCTACATGCAAAATCTCGGTCAACTTCTCACCTGCTGTTTAAGGCTGATTCATTTCAAGTTCAGCAGGTTCAATGAATTCAGTTCATAGCTAGGTTCAATTGGTTCACAGGTGGAAGTTCAACAGTCTTAGTGAAATATCCACTTGCCTTCAAACAAAAAGTCTGAACCATGGAAAAGAAGGAGCCAGAATGCAGTGACTCGCCAGTATGTTCACCCAAGGGGGCCGAATAAGGCAGAAAAGAAAAGGATGCAGAAGAAGACAAAACAAAGTGACGGATAAGGAGAATGACATGGCACATAAGTGACAAGGAAGCCTAAGTGGTAAAGTGTAGGTGATTTATTGCCTGACAGTCCCCAAATGGTGTAAACAATAAACAATGTAGACCGTGCATTTTTAAAAGGGGACAAATTTCAGTTTGTTGGCAGAAAAGAGGCGCAATCCATGCTTCCACATTAAAGCTCAAATGCCAAATTCAAATTTGGTGATTATACAAAATGGTTCCTACAGGCTTCTCCTAGGATGATGACAACACAACAGTGTTTCCTCTTTCAAATGGGATGCAACAGGCCAACTTGTCAAAAAAGTGCCAAGTTTCTTTCTCTTTTCTTCTATATATTGTAACTTCTCATTTTTTTTAGGAGAATCGGTTCTTCCATTTTTGTAAAGGCGCATCCTTGGAAAAATTTCACTTGAATCAAATAAAATGTAGTTTTACCTCCATTTGGATAGATTTTCAGAGTATGCATTGAATGTTTGCTTGTGTCCAGTCATTGTCTTTTGATTGCTCTCACAGGTTCAACACCAGCAGACCTATTGTCTACAAGGTGCCATTATTGCAGCTGAAAGGAGAAGAGCGGACATTTTAGAAGACTAGAATAGAGGAAGTTATTATAGTGTGCATTTCACAACACCTCAGTAAATTTCTCTCTTATGTTTTCATGTAAGCCTCCCTACCAGTTTTAGTAGCCTGGTCCTTTCTGCCAAATGTGAAGTGTATATATGTATTGGTTTGATTCTGAGAGTGGATGTGTGAAGGTCAACCCTTGTTTTTTTTGGTGCATCACCTCTTTTAGAGTAGGCTTGTTTTTCTTGCATTCTCTTTCTCCCTTTTCATCCCCCCTTTATATATATATATATATATATATATATATATGTTAGCACTTGCTAGAAAAAACATGATGCATCGAAGGGATCTATCCCTTATCTAAATACTCTCTCCTCTAGCTTTGCCAGTCCCATAGGTGAGAGGAGAGTTTCCATGTTGTGGGGAGAGGGCAGGAGCTAAGCCTTCTTGCCCCAGGTGTAATCTCCAACGTCAACAATTAGTTAGATGTGATTATATGTTTTAGTCTCTACATGCTTTATATTATTTTTTAACATATCTTGATGTGATTACAATCCCAATTTCTATTTATTTCTGGTATGTGCCCTAGGACATTTTCCAATGTCTTTTTCTTCTCTTCATATGTGTACCTTTGGACATTTTCCAATGTCCCTTGCCTATCTCTTCTATTTGATTATGGATTTCATGTCAACTTGTTTGTTTCAATTATATGTGTGTGTGGTATTTGAACATGCATTTTATGCTTGATTTCTAGTTTGAGTGATATGTGCCCATGTCCCTTGTTTACTTCACCCCTTGACCACTCTTGTACACTTCTTGATTGATTATTTTCAATTGTTTACAATACCATGATCCAAATCATGCATTATCTTACTTCTTGGGTTCCATGATGGATATCATTCTCCTTCACTCCATGACAACTAACAATTAATAACTAACATTTCCAATTCTAGTTTAGTGCATTGTACATGATTTTACATTGTTATATCTATCTAGTCATACCCTTGTTGATCTAACAATCTCTTAATACAAACCATGATATATCTTAAGATATCTTATAAATTATCATTAATATATTATATATTTTATAGCATAACACACTTGTAAATATCTTTCTTCTGAGGGTAGTCATTATAGGGTCTTCATTCCTATGCTTAAAAGATGGGATAACAAAAAAGGGTTTTACCACAAAGATCAGAGCTCTTATTAGCTAAAAACATTAGTTTCATAAATACTCAGGATAACAACCAGACATCAAACAAATCAGAATAGACCAAGTGGATAGTGAAAAATCTAGAACAATCAATAGATTTTGACCCAAGATAATAGTGCTAAGATTGGACTATAGTGCAAGTGATGCTTCTTTCCATTTCTAGTGTTCCTATCTAAATAGTAGGAAAACCATAATTTATAGAAGTAGGTATAAAATTAGGTTCAACTGCATATTTACACATCCAAACCAATTTAGAATTATTAGTTTTAATACACATTTTCCTTAGATAAAATAGATATAGGGGGAATCATGTGCGACATGATGGCTCTCACTTCTAGTTTTAGATATGTTAATTGGTATAACTTCCAAATCAAAATCCATGTTCCAAACATTAGTGATGGGGGGCAATGTGTGTGGTACATTTGTTTCTTTTCTTTCCTAGTTCAACATTGTCCAAACATTCTCAATAATTATGTGCCTTATTCCATCTACAAGTGGTTGGCATAATTTAGAAGTGGCTTTCATACAAACCTACCCTCCACATTCTTGAGTTATCAAGTGGATTCCACATAAGCAAATTCTCAATTTTAGAGTGGCTTTCATATAATCCTAATTTCCATCTTTTGAAGTTGCCAAGAGTGACCTAATTTTTAGCATTCATTCAACTATCCACACCAACATTTTTAGATCATAGTACATTCATGGGCTTCAAAAACCATCTCATAAAACATACATTTCATATCGATATTAGTTCATAGCTTCACTTTATGGGGCAATGATGGACCTGAAGGTCTAGGTATCTTTTTTATTTTTGAGCCACCTATTTAGAGGAATTAGACACATAGTCCGAACATCAATCAACACACGTATGACCACCTATATTCACATAGTAGGTGATGATGGAGATAAAGGGATATTTTTTACATTATTGAGCCACTTTCTAGGGAATTTAAAACTCAACTCTATTCATGATATTACTCTTGGTACAACATCATCCAACATTACTCAGCATCACAATAGGTTTTGTATTAGTTTGTGTACTTGGTGAGTTGTATTCATTCCTTTCTCTTCCTCTCTCTTACCCAACTTTGTATGTTCTTATTTTCGATATATCATATCTAGTAGGAACTTATCTACTCTTGTTTTTTCTTTCAAACTCACACTTCATAGCATTCTCTCTCTATGCACAACTCAACATCACAACAACATCATGAGTTTTAGCCTTACAGGTAAGTTAATGTATACTTTCTCTTTTTCCTTTGTCCTAGTATTTCACTTTGTTACATCATTAAAATAAAGGGGGGGGAAGGAAAATGCAATCATATAAAAATGAAAAATTGGTAGCTTGAGTATGGCTTATGGGTCCCAATCTATAGATCTCTCTTGCTTTCTCTCATAACCCTCACAAGATTATTTTTACTAATTCTTAGTCATTCATATCCTTCCAATCTTGATCCCAGCTAAGAGAGGACCATATTTTTATGAATAATCTATCCCTCCAAGTCATGTCTACTTAGGATAATAGAACCATAGTAGGACTATAGCATCGGTGCCACTCTTATTCACTTTTGGTGTTGTTGTCTAAGCTCATTTTTGGCCCCAACGGTCAATTTTTTCTAGTTCCCAATCTTTCTCCTTGTTAGCCTAACATGAGCACATTCAACCTGTAACCAATATATCCCTATAAAATCCCATTCCAAAATCATTTAGAAATGGTTGGTATATATCATAAAATAAGCAAGAATACAAGCAAGACTACTCAAGCACATTTCCCTATTCTCAACATACAACCATCCAATACTATTTCTTACTTATTTGAATCCTTACACCAATCCCTATTCATCTCAATAACACCTAGTTTAGAATTTACTTTCATTCTCATATCATAAATACACCAGAAACTTTTAAAGGGAGAACTACATATGGCTTGCTCTTTCTTTAGATTATTGGTATATAGGCAGTGTGCCCACACAAGGGGTGTGGATCCATGTCTATTGGATCTTACATACACTAAGCCCCCCCTATTGTTATAAATTGGTTAAAGTACAATAGAATATAGGATTTGAAGAGAAAATATGATCTACATTGAGATCTATAGACTTTTCACTATCAAAGCTTCAGAGATAGAGTTACACAAACTTATCAAACAAAACCAAAAAAGCTCATATATTTAGGATAATAGTGTTAAATAAGGACTACAGTGCCGGTACCACTCCTATCCACTTTTGATGCTCCTATCTAATCATAAAATGTAATTCATAATCCTTTTTGTGATAGTGTCCTAGGCCTACATAGTGAATATTAGATCTTGTCTCAATCAAATCAACATAGTTTAAGCTAAGTCTTATTTTCTCCCTCTTATTACTATTTTTAGAAAATATTTAATTACTAATAAATTTAAAAAATAAATAACTTATTCACAAAATATTATTTATTGATTTATCAATCTAGACCCTTTAAATCAATTAGGAATAAAACTCTAATTTTTCCTATAAATTGTTAAGTCACTAATCAATAAAAGTTTGAAAATATTATGTGTATACACATGTGTTTATGTGATTTAACAATTTTGGGAATATTAGAGTCTTATTTTTAATTTATTTAAGGGTATAGAATAAATAAATTAGTAAATAAAATTGTGATAATTAGAGTACTAATTTTTATAATTTATTATGCCTTTTAAGCTTTTCTAAAAATAGTAATAAATAAGGAGAAATATAACTTAGATTAAAACTAGACTGATATGGTTGAGAAAGAGGCTAATACTAGATATGCAGGACTAGGATAGCATCATGATCCTAGATCTAGATTTCATTCAGTGAAATAATAGGAGTGCTGAAAGTAGGACACTTTGGGGTCTGGTGTTAGAGTCCAAGTCATATTTCTATTGTCCAAATTGGTCATAGAGATCTGAGTTTTATAGGTTTTTTTCACTGTCCTTATGTGAGCCTACCTATGAAATTTCAAATCATGAATATTGATGAATCTTATTATAAATATAATTTAAACTTGAACCTTAGACCTTCACAGTGCTTGAATAAAACTTGAGAAAGAAGGGGGTGTAGTGTGTGTAAAATACACTAAACATGTATCCACACCTTTTTTGTGGGCACACTACCTACATATCAATACTCTAAAGAGGGATCAATCCATATATAGTTGTCCCACTTGATGTGCTTTGTGTAATAGTGTTATGCAGATGTAAAAATTCTAAATTGAGAGTGCTTGAGGTGGTTAGGGATTGGTGTAAGGGTTTGAATATGTTGGTATCTATATTGGATGGATATATGTAGAGAATATGGAAATTTGCCTTAGTAGAGTTGCTCGTATTCTTACTTACTTTTTAAATATTTTCTAACCCCTTCTAAATGAAGAATAGGAATTGAAAGGAAATAATTATTTGGGCTCAAAATGTGATTGGATAGGAGTGCCAAAAATGGGACACCCTAAGATCTGACACTATAATCCAACCCTAGTGCTCCTATCCTACAAGCTTGGGACTTAGGGGGATGGAATTAGTATGGTAAATATAGCTTGTATGAGATGGAATAAGGTCTTAAGAGTCTATGGATGAATGGTTATAATAAAAAGGTGTCTAGAAGGGTCATGAGAGAATATAATGTCTTATGGATTAGGTGTCACTAGACACACTCAAGCTACCAATTTGGACATTTTATATAACTATATTTAACTCCCCCCCCCCCCACTTTATTATATTGATGCATCAAAGTAAAATACTAAGATAAAGGAAAATTAGAAATCATATCTGAACTTACCTACAAGGGTGAAGCCAATGAAGCTGTGTGATGTTGAGTGTGCATAGAGAGAGAAAATTATGAAATGTAAATATGTAATAAAAAACAAAGAGTAGATCAGTTCTTACTAGATTGCTATATCTAAAATAAAAATGTATAAAATTTAGGTAAGAGAGAGAGGAAGAGAAAGGAACGAATACACCTCATTAGGTATGTGGACTAATATAAAACATGTCATTCTAATGAGTGATGTTGGGTATGTTAGGTAAGTGTTGTACCAAGAGTAATATCATGAATGAATATAAGTTCTAAATTTGATAAGAGTGGCTCAAACATACAAAGTCTATCCCTTTGTCTCCATCATCACCCACTAAGTGAATCTATGTAATCATACGTGTGTTAATTGATGTTTAAAATGTGTGTCTAATCCCTCTAAATATGTGGCTCAAAAATATAAAGGCTAACTAGTCCTATGAATCCATCATTTCCCACTAAATGAAGCTATGAAATAATACCAATATGATTATGTGTCATATGAGATGGCTTATAAAACCCATGAATGCTTTGAAATCTAATAATGTGGCATGCATATCCAAATGTGTACTAGAAACTAGGCTACTCTTGGCCATTTTGGAAGGAGGAGATTAGGCTTGTATGAAAGCCACTCCAAAACTAGAAACTAGGCTTATGTGGAAGACACTCAATAATCTAGATGTTATGCTTATATGAAAGCAACTCTAAAATGATTCCAACCATGTAGAGATGGTATAAGGCACACAAATAATAAAAATGCCTAGGTAATATACTAAACTCAAAAATAAAAGAAGTCAAATGTGCCACACACATTTCCCTGAATCAGTGGTGTATGTTACATGGATTCTGATCTAATAAATCTAAAATTGGAAGTGAAATCCATCATGCCATGCATGATAATCCTTATACCTGTATTCTCTAAGAAAAAATATTACAAAATTATGGAGTCTAAACTGATCTATATGTGACAAAACTATAGCTGAGCTAACCTTTTTGCTTATTTCTAGAAAATATTGGTTTCTTGGTATTTGGATATGAGCACAAACACTAGGACACCCTACTTTCTGATGCTATTATCCATGTCTAGTGCTATTGTCCTTTATTTAATCTAATGACTATTTTTTACTCATAATTATTTTGTAGGTCTATTATACCTGGTTTGACCTCTGATTGTTGTTTTGAGTATTTTGAAAACTAATTTTTTGACCGATAGGAATTTTGATCTCTATGAAAAAACCCTTGTTTATTACCCCCTCTTCTAAGGGTAGGAATAAAGAACCTACAATGAATTCCCTTAGAAAAAATATCCCTACAAGTGTGTTATGCTATGGGATACATGATATAATTATGATAATCAAAATTATGTCTCAAGATATAACATGGTTTGTATTGGAGATTATTAGATCAACATGGGTATGCCTAGATAAATATAACAATGCAATAGCATGTGAAATTTACTAAATTGAATTAAAACTATTAGTTGTTAGTTTTGAATGAGGGATAGAACATGATGTCCATCATGGAATCTAAAAAGGCAAGATAATACATTATGTGTATCATGGCATTGCAAACAATGAGAAGCAAATAAGAAACAAGCACATAAACCAAAAATTAAGAATCATACAAGAGTGGCCAAGTGGCCAATAAAATAAGGTACATGGTCACATGTCACCCAACCTAAAAAGTATGAATACAAGGCATGTTCAAATACCACATATACACATAATTGAAAATAAACTAGGTTAGCACAAGGGCCATAATCACATAGAAGAGTATGGGCAAAGGAAATTGGTAAAAGTCTTAAGACACACACATAAATAGATGTAAAACACATTATAAAGTGTATTAAGGCACATAAAAGAGACAAAACATGAACCAATAAATACAATTACATCTAGCTATGTGAAGCAAATAAATCATGTAATATATTAGAAATACAATCACAAGAAGTGAAAGTATGTAAAACATAGAGTAAAAAACTAGGTATATGCTAAGAAATACATGAGTGATATATACTAGTGAGTGTCAATTAATTAATCTATGTATGCTAGTGATTAATATCCAAATACATCATAACTAGAGTGTGTGTTTTAGGAATGATATAACTTGGATGGTGTAGTCATGTAAAAGATGCCCCTGGTGGGTAGATATATCGATGTATGTCTTGAATGTAGAATTAGGATGCCCCTCAATGGGTAGAGGGAACTAATCAAGGATATAGATTTCACTACAAAAACTCAAATAATATCAATTGAAGCATGGTAATGTAGATAAATTGACAAAAATGGCATAGAACAACAAATGTAAATCTAGCATGGTAGTAGAAATGTAAAGCATGGATAATGAATACAATTGAAATATTTTTAGTATTTTTATTTATTTGAATGTTTTTTAATTTTTAAATGTTATATTGTTTTTGGATTTTTGATATGTTTTAATTTTTTTGGATTTTTGATCTAAGCTATATACAATCAATCACAAGGCGACTATGTGCAATAAATTAAAAAAAACTATGTATAATCAATGAAAAGGAAACTACGTACAAGAAAGGCTGAGAGGAAATTATACTAATCGATGAGTCTCATGGGAAACTCCCTATCATGGTGTCCCGTATCAAGGAGAGGGATCATGTGTGATCATAAAGCATGATAAAAGGGCTAAGACTGTGACTCTAAAAGTTGTGTATGTTATAAATGATCTAAAATATCTATAGTGAAAAATAACTATTAGGTCCCTTGGTAGCTCTAATAAGTGGATGAAATTTTAGGGATCTTAGGGACCCATCTAGTAGTAGTAAAAATCTTTTGAATATGTGCTATGTGTGTAGAGACATGAGACCTTAATTATACTACTCTAGGTGTGAACAGTGTAGCTAGAAACTATCTAGAATCTTAAAACTATGGATGCTGTAAAAGAGGCCTCCATGTAAGTGTATTAATTCTCTATGTTGGTGAATAAGACCCTAATTTTTTCTAAATCTAAATTGTAGGAAGAAACATAGCTATTGGAGAAGCTAAAACTAGTGGAAAATCTGAAACTGGTGATCATAAAGTAGAAGATGGCTCTAAAGTGGGGAGTAGTAACTCATATTGAACTCCACCATTTGTAACAACCTAATTATCATGAATGAATTTCATACATCTATGAACTGTGGAAGTTACTACTCAAAGTTTTTGAATCCATGGTTGACCAAGTAACATATCAAAAACTTCTACACTAGGAATAATAGTAAATGGTGTGGCCACATGTGTTGGACCAACCTGTATAGGAATTATAATCTCACCCAATATTATATATATGTACCCACTAAATCTATCAATAAATTTGTCCACCAAGATAATTTCCTACTCTAAATATCTAAAATTTTGTAATAATGTCATAGTGCACATGTTCACACTAGATCCAATATCTATTAGAACACTATGAATGTGATGATGATTAATGTAAGCTTTGATAAAAATTGCATGGTAATATGAATCATCCTAAATGATCTCCTACTATAAGGAGATTAAATTCCTCGCTAAAACTCTAAAATTATACACACCAATCAAGTTTCTCAAAGGATGTGTCTCAGCTAAATGTTCTTGATATGTAGCTAGTGGAGGATGTGCATGATATACATGGTGAACACCTGATATATACCCTATCTCTTATTTATAATGTTGTGTGAAAGGATATAAGAATATTTTCAAACCTTTTTCCTATGTTTTCTTTGCTTGAGGAGGCTCAACTAAACTACCAAGATCAATAACATTACGATCTATAAAGTCTTATATCTTGTGTTTCAAATTGATGCATCTATTATTTGTGTGGCCTAGTGCCCTATGAAGATTATGAAATGCATTATGATCATACCCCCATGGAATAGGATTTATTGGATAAAATTTTTGAATACGAGGGACAAATATGATATTACATTCCAAAAGCTATTGTAAAACTCTAGCTAGGGAAACTAGTGGATTTGTTAAGGTTCACTGAGGAGGTGCTGATAATAACACTCACTGAGGGGGATTTAAAGCCACATTAACTATTGGTTTATTTTGACTTTTTCTATCATTGACCTTTACTTTATATGGAATTTTTTTGTACTCTTGTATATTATTTTAGATATGATCATGTACTTGAATTTTCCCATTGAAATTAGTTTGACTTCCCTTTCCTTTAGTGTATGACATAACTCAGTGAAGGAAGAGAACCTTTAAATATTTTTGAATCATGTAAATCTAGCAAAAAAAATCTATTTGAAGAGAGCTTGTAACTCTTTGTTAGTCATGGGGCTAGTCATCTTAGCCAAGATATTATTATATCAAAGAACATTAACTATGAGATGCTCATTTGACCTTTGTTTATATTGTGAAAATTGGGCATAAAAAACCCTATAACCAATGTAAATGATAAAATGAGCTAGGAACATGTTAGCTAGAGGATTGAATGCATTGAGTGACTAATTTGATAGACTATAGAACCATTATATAACATAATCATTTAGACTTCATGAAAATAACTTGGTTAGTAGCTAGTAATTTGGCACATAGTCCAAGAATGATGCATTAAAATCTCTCAAGTGTGTCTCCAAATCACCCTTTCCATCATATAGAGTGAGCTTGGATTGAAAAAGAATTGGTGATAAGGGTGTATAAGCTATATGATGTACCAATGGTGTATGAAGTGGAGTAAAAGAATACAAGGCATGTGTTGGTCTAGAAGCATCTTGCTTAAGATGTATCACGTTTGATTGGAGAGATTTTATCTCTTGCATAAGGGTAGCCACATTAGGAGACAAATATTTACTAGCCATAACTAGTGGTGCCTCATAGGATGGTTCGGCTACTATAGGGGGTTGTTGAGACATAGTTTCCCCTATAGTGTCATTTTTAATTGGTTTCTCTATGGTTTGAGAGGACTGACCATTGTTTACTTTTTTTCTTTTCTTATTGTAGTAT
The DNA here is from genome assembly GCA_037957365.1 of Torreya grandis. Lineage (NCBI taxonomy): Eukaryota > Viridiplantae > Streptophyta > Pinopsida > Cupressales > Taxaceae > Torreya > Torreya grandis. The sequence continues at coordinate 431,394 of JARHVA010006062.1, forward strand.
TTTAATCATATCATCTTGCATGTTAGGGTGTTTAGATAAGAGTTCTTAAAGTTCCTTTATATCAATTTGATCAAAACTAATATATTGGGCCACTGTTAATATAGGAAAACAAATTAAAAATGGATTGAATTTTTTATAATAAGTTGTAATAAGTAAAATTCAATGAAAGGAATGTATTTAATATATAAAATTTAAAATCCTATAAATAAAAAACTAGGGGATGCATAAGAAGTATAAGAAGCTCACAGGCATGTAAGGTGATACCTTAAAAGCAATGAGACCTAGTCTATTGCAACTAGGGTTTTGAAAAAAAAAGGATGATATTTTTAAAATTAATAAAGAATTTTAAAATGTAGGGTGAATTTTTTATTTAAATATGTAGGTCAAAAATCAAAAAAATATAGAAAAATTAGGATTTAAAGGGACCTAGTACATGCAACCAGGGTTTTGAAGGAAATCATTTTTTTTCAAATTACTATGAGATTTTAAAATTTAAATATGAATTTTTTATTTAAATATGTAGGTAAAAAATTAAAAAAAATATTGGAAAAATCAACAAGGAATTTTCCCTAAGGTTTCTAGGGATTTTATGCATAAACAAAGTAAGTTGGGTTCACTAAATGGTTTAACAATTTTGGGAATATTAGATTCTTATTCCTAGTTTATTTAAAGGTCTAGAATAAATAAATTAATAAATAATATTTTAATAATTATAATACTTATTTATATAATTTATTTTTCCTTTTAAACCTTTTAAAAAATAGCAATGAATAAGGAGAAATGCAACATAGCTTGAAATTAGACTGTGAAGGCTAAAATATAGGTTGAAACTGGTTATGCATGACTAAGATAGTGCCATGAAACTAGATCTATATTTCATTTTTTCAAAGGAAAAGAGTGCCAAAAATAAGACACTTTAGGGTCTATCAATATTATCTAGGTCTTATCACTATTATCTAAACTAGTCACAGAGATCTACATTTTATGGGTTTTGTTTGCTATCCCTTTGTGAGCCTAATTATGATTTTTTGAATAAAAAATGTCAATGTACCTCCTTATAGATCAGAGTTAATTTCAAAGCCTAGACCTTCATAGTGCTTGAATAAAACTTGAGAAAGAGGGGGGATTAGTGTGTGTAAGATGAATTGAACGTGTATCCACACCCCTTGTGTGGGCATGCTACCTACATACCAATACTCCAAAGAGGGATCAAGCCATATGTAGTTATCCTACTTAATGTGTTTTATAAAATAGTGTGATATAGATGTCAAAATGCCAAACTAAAATTAATTTAGGTGGCTAGGGACTAGTGTGAGGGTTTGAATATGTTGGTAGTTATATTGGATAGTTGTAAGCAAAGAGTAGGGAAATTTGCCTTAGCAGTCTTGATTATATTATTTATCGATTTTTTAGTATTTTCTAACCCCTTTTAAATGAATTTTGAATGGGATTTTATAGAGATATATTGTTCATGGATTAAATGTATTCATGTTAGGCCAACATAATGAAGAATAGGAATCAGAAGGAAATGGTCATTTGAGATCAAAATGTGATTGGAGAAGAGCACCAAAAATGGGACACCTTAGGGTCTAATGCTATATTCCAACACAACCACTCCTATATTTTAGGATAAATACTTATGGGGATGGAAATAATATGGGAAATATAGTCTAGCTGAGTTGGAATTAGGTCTCAGAAGTCTATAGATGATTGGTTATAATCAAAAAGGTGTCTATAAGGGTCATGAGAGCATATAAGAATGTCCTATGGATTAATGGTCATAAGACACACTCAATATAGTAATTTGGAAATTTTATATGACTACATTATGTTATTTTTTTAATTCCTTGCAAATGAAGGGAAATAAACATGCAAGAGAAGGTAGAAAATTTTGTATAAAAAAGTAGTTAACTTCATCTATCATTGTTATCATGATTATATGGAATATAAATATTGTTAAGGGTCATATAAGGTTGAAAAAATAAACCCTAGAGTTGCATAAGGTTAGATTTTGATTAGTATTCAAAGTAAGTCGGGTTCAACAAATATTTTAACCTTTTAGGACTTAGATGTGTGTAAATCCCATGTTGTTAATGGGATGAGTATGGTAAATCAGGATATAAATATTCAATAAATATAGCCACTAATTTTTTATAAAAATGATTAAATTTCACATTTCTAAAAATAGTAATAAATAATGCAAATGAGAACTTAGCTAGAAAATAACAAATATAGATGATTTAGAGGCTAGAAATTGAGTCAAAGGATAGTTTGTGTGTCATAAATAAGATATAGGTGTCAAACCCCTTAAAAAAAAACCCCTAATTGGATATTAATTTCATGTGGTGCTATTATCCCTATTTTGAAACTAGTGTCATCTATGCAAAATTATTCAAAAAATTTAGGTGTACTTGTGTCTAGGTCTGTCAATTTTATTTATACATGCACAAGTTATAAAACCCTATAGATAACCTTTTTTGTCTAATTTTATTAAAAAAACCTAATCTTCCATGTTACTAAGGCATCTAGTTGATATAATCAGTAAAGTATGTTTTTAGTGGGGTAGGCTAGACATCCTCGACACCCCATTATGATGAGATTTGAGTACATACCAATACGCTAAAGAGGGATCAAGCATGATTTAGTTCTCCCCACCTATGTGTTGGTGAAAGTGCAATTGAAACTATTATGATGGTTGACTTGATGTTTTTAATGTGTTTGAGATTGGAAACATGAGTAATGTATATGTAGGAAGGATGTATATGGTTATATGTAGAAGTAGAGTAGAAGAGGGATTGATAACCTCAAATTTTAACAACTTCCTCTAAGTTTTTATGTGTAATTTTTATATAATTTTCATCTAATGGTTATAGAGATAAAAGTCACATATATATTATTTTTTGTTGCTTGTGAAAGTGTTAAAAGAGGTCTAAGATGACCCTAGGTATTCCAAGATTTGATAAGATATATGTTTTTTATAAAAATGAAGAGAATGATAGTAGCACTAAAATTTGGACTCTAGCACCATGTGGCACTATTGTCCCTATTATGGAACTAGTGTCCAAGTGATAGAACTTGAGGTACGAAGGGCTAGAATGAGAGAATAAGGGTCTACTATTGTATTACAGATGTTTAGGGACACCTATGGCCCACATGAAGGATATAAAAGTGTGAAAATATGCCCTAAGATATTTATAGGGCTAATTTAAAGATATGTGGTCTCAAGTAGAAATATTATCACTCAAGGGTCATTTTTAGGTGATTACAGTGACCAACACACCACTTCTCTTTCTTAAATAGGGACTAGTTGATATATCACTTGTCACACCAACTTAGGATGGGTGAGGTTTTACCCAACCTCTCCTAAAAATAGATATAATATCCCCATGGTCTACATCACTAGGTCTTGGTATTTCTGGGTAACCTAGTGGTTGATGTGTAATTGTTCTATTTCAATGCGCATGTTTATAAACTTTTTAAAAAATGAATCAAAATATTATATAAATATCTCAAAATCATATTTAACAAAGTTTATATCTTTTAATTAAACATAACTAAAAATCCCTCTTTCATTATATACATAATTTTTTTTTAAAAGTAATGAACATCACTTGTAATGAATATATTTAACCTTACAAATCAGATTAAAAGTACTTTTTATATTCTATAAATAATTTAATAGATTATAAAAATGAAATAAAATATAAGGATAAATAGGAAATAAATTATCCTATTTTGTCATAAAAATAAAACGGATTCTATTGATTAAGCAAATCTCGTAAAACCCTAACTTGACTAGTATGCATGCATCCATAATAGAAGATGATGCATAATTTTGAGTAAATTTCATCTATGAATAAGATAGGAAAAAAACACTTTATAAATGTGTATATAATTGACTGCATCCTTCAATTCATTTCAATTTGAAATATATTGCATAGAAAATACTTGTTGAAATTCATCATAACTAGTTGAATGCAAATTTTAGTAACATAAGAACATAGCTATGTTTGGAGTAAGATGAAAAAATAAAATATAAACAATTACAATATAAATATTTAATTTCTATAATAAATCTTCCACCCCTTGATCTATACGTATTATAATTTTTTATATAGATTATTGGTCTAAATGAAGGTAAGCCTTCCATTCATGAGGTGGGTGAAAATTATTAAATATAAGGGTAAATATAAATGGCCCATATTGATTTTGAAAAACATAATCTCAAATAAAAACATTAAAATAATAATACAATAGGCCCAACATTTAAGTTGGTTAACAAGGGACAAGTGGAACAATAACACATCACATGTGCACATATCCAAGACAAGATATTCCTCCTTGATGTACTTTTTGGATTTCATTAAATGTTGGTAATAATTATTGTCTTCAAGTGTAATATTATTTTTGAGTGGGTGCATCCTATTTTTCTCTAATTTATGTAAAAATAAATAATAAAACATTGTATCTCCTTTCCTAAGCAATAAAATATTAAAATTAATAATTATGCAATCTATTATTGAAAAACATTAAAATCACAAAATTAATTGGTTTACAATTCATATTTTAACCATATAAAATTACGTCATTGTAAATATGGTATAAAATATTTCCAATGAAAATAAATAAATTAAAAACAAATCCACATATCTAAATATATGGCTCAATAACCAATTTGAAGTGTTTTTGGATTAGAAGTTGGCTATGTGATGAAACATCCCAAAATATATATTTTGCATAGTCATATATTTTGATCAGATAAATTAATAACTAAAAAAATATTACTTATACTTTTGTATATTTTATATAATACATAAAAAAAATAAAAGTAAATTTTACTTCATTTGACTATCTAAAAATGAGTTTGAAAAATGCATACTGCTTAGATTTGAAAACTAAAAAGATATAGAAAATGACTAGTAAAAATTAATGCAAAAGCTAGTTTTAATCTCCATGAATTTTTTAAATGGAAATTATTTTTTTATAAAAATATTTACCATTTCATTTTAGTGATATTTTATTATCATCATGAAAATTTTTAATTAAATTGACTCTCTCTTTGCCATGCAAAAATTTCTTCTGAAAAGCTCTTTATGGTAAAAGAAAGAAACTGCATTGCATACCCAAAACACTTTACAAAAAATATTCGTAAGAAAAACCATATTTAAAAAAATAAAATAATATGTACCATGATTTTTCAACATGAAATCAGGGTGTGTTGTGCAAGCAACAACATGACCCACATCTATAAGAATAAAATTATGAAGACATTCAATAAAATATTTTGTTCTATGGTCCAATAATACTTAAAAGTTTAATGTTTATTCTAACATGCATATATCTGACCATAATTTTTTTATCTTTATGTATGACTAAAATTATGTCTCCATGGGCTTATCTATGCTATTTTTTACCATGAATAATTATTTTTTGTAACATTCTTGCACTATTTAAAAAATATCACACTACTAGACTTGTGGGGCTTTATAAATATTTTTTAATTCATTTTTAATTATTTTTTAATATTTTTTACTATTTAAATTTTTAAAAATACAAATTTGACAATAATTTATACCTTATTTTTTGATAAGGTTTATTCCACACACTACACAATCTATTAATTAAAATTTGATATTTTATGATTACAAACCTATCGAAGCAATGTTAAGTGTTATAATTTCATTCATTATGAACTTATCAATATTCACACTTCTATGTGTGGGATTATTAAGCTAGAGAGTAAAAACCATTTATAAAGTTACATAACCTATTCATATTTCCATGTGTCACATTTCCCCATTTCACATCCTCCTATTTTTTACACCTTCAAATAGAAATCATATCAAATTTGAGAGTCAGAGTTATTCATAGGAACTATTTGTCACATTTTAAATGTCTCATAACTTCATATCTTAAAAATATGCAAAATGGATAATACCAATTATAAGAACCATGTGGCATAGATATCAACAAGAGATGTCATAAATCATAGTGAAACAACCCCACTGAGTTTTACTAGAATATAGTAAATTTTAAAAAAAAATACACATATTCCTCATACAAATTTAAACACAAGAAATGTAATTACTAATATTTAACTAAATGTATTCATTATTTTACCAATAGGTTTATATCTAATCCACTTATCTAAGGATCACCATGAACAAATATAATAATCATGAAGAATGTTAAATAAATAATAAATATTACATCTAAATCATTAATGAAATACTACTAATTTAGCCCCAAATGATACAACATTACAACTAATGTTGTATAAGTATAATGTAAAAATATTATATTTTTTAGAAATACTTAATATCTCAAATAACAAAACATGATACAAATCTCCACGAAGCATGATTTTCCATGACTTAAGAGTCTCAATGATTCAAATATCAATCTGTAATCTCAAGTGTAGTCTCTAGTATAATACTTTATCTAGGAGGGAGAGAATCTGATTTGATCACTTTTACACAACAACCATGGACCATATATCCCCCACACTATCTCCCAAACACTATAGATGGGTAGATAATGATGGTGTAGGAATATAGAGTAAAAACTAGAACCTAGATGTTGAATATATCTAATACATAACGTGTCTAATAAATAAATCCATTCTAACATGATATTACACAAATATGAAAACTATATCAACATATGAAATGATAATGTTTAATTATAAATATTACTTTGGATAAAGTTTTCAATAGTTAATGATCTTTATGATCAATCAAATTCATACACACCACTCAATTGGATTACACCTCATCTTGTATTGATGGTGATAATTAAGTCAGTTGAATCCATCCACTACTTATTTAGAGTCATGAATAGGAGATTCTATTAAAATATATATAATAATATAAAAACAAATAAATTCATTCAAAATATTTTTCTTTATCTATTAAAACTATGCTAAGTATATAAATATCAATTACATTCATTTAGTCCATCTAATGAATAAAATTAATCTATAACATCTAATTTATTATAAAATAATAAACAAAATAGAAAACAGTCCTCAATATAACATACCATTCGGGTAATGATTTATCTAGACTACTAGTTACTTAAATCATAAAGAAAATGATGATGATGTTATTTCATCCCCAAAATAATCATTATAGCATAAGCTTATATATTTATTCATATTCCACATATAAAACAAAAGCCAATCCAAAACATCATAATGTACTTTATATTTAAAGTCCTTAAATACATTATTTTAATGCTTTTATATATAAACATTAAAATATATACAAGCACCCAATTTCACACTATATGGTAATAATGTTTTCAATACTGTATATATACTATATTATAGACAATATACTTTAAGAAGACATCCACTATATTAAAAGCTTAGAGTATTCCATATATGTATACATCTAATTAATAAAATAGTCTCATAGGACCCTTTAATAAAATAGATAAATCCTAATGTATTTACTTAATTAAAACACACAAAATTTCATGTAATTAAACATTCATACACAACCATCCATTTTTAACAATGCCATTTAATAAATATCTAAATTCAATCAATTAAAATTGACATTTTAATTAAATGCATATAAATAAATACAAACACTCATTGACTATGCCCGTCTTGGGATGTTTAATATAAAAAATCAAATTTAACCCCATAAATTTCATCATGAAATTATATATATCAAACCACATACCCAGTCATTTTATTGAATATGAAATAATCTTGTAAAAATCATAGTTTAATTAAAGTATATAATAGTAATAAACAATCAAAGGCAAATATTTCTGACATTTAAATATAATGAATTCAATGAAATCTTGACTTTGTTATATCCATATTAACCTTTGTGTATATATCTATGTATATAATTGAGTGCACAAACCATAATTTGTTCAATCAACTACCCATACCCATGCTATATATTATGGCTTTAATTTATTTGTTTACAAAACCATATATAAGTATACATATTACCAAATCTATAACAGAGTAAAAAATATAAAAACTATGATTTAAATTTATAATGTTTGAATTTGTTTGAAATTTGAAACAATAGATTTCCATTCAAACTCAAAACTTTGAATTTTTTTATATAGGCATCCTATAGATGGTCATATTTAACACATACATTTTCCCTCCAATGCCCCAAATTTCTAGGATTGAATTGTGTGTGTGTGTGTGTGTGTGTGTGTGTGTGTGTGTGTGTGTGTGTGTACATACATACATACATACATACATACATACATACATATACACACACACACACACAAAAATATATCTCATATTCCATTTTATATAAAGAACAGATACTACTATATTAAGAATAAAATTAGGTTTACACAGTTGATCCCTCATAAAATCCAATAATTTCAATCTATTTTATAAAATACCTTGAATATATATTAACTAGCTCAACAACAAAACTAGTTAGATTTAAATCAAATATACCCATCAAGAAATAATATTTCCATGGTGTAACAAATAATTTTGAATTGAAGAGTTTAATAAAAATATTAATTAAATCAAAAATACCCTTGTAAATTCCAACATCCATACCTAATTCCATCAAGTTACCCTAGGTTAGATGCAAGGTTTTATGGAGGTTGAGCCTTCCACAAGGCCCTACATACATCCCGTCTATAATAACATTTCAAACAATGAAAAACCAGTAACCATATCAATTCAAAATCCATTAGACATTACATACACAAGAATTTTATGTACAAAATTCACCTATGATTATATAAATGTCAAATAAGCCAAATTACTCTTTCTCTTTAACTAAAACTTTCCTTCTCTTTCCATTTGTTATCCTTTGTATGCCATGTACCATGTGTCTTTTCTTATAGACTTATTATCCTTTATTTTTTTCCTTTCCATTACCTTAATCTCCTCTACTTTATCCTCCATTCATGACAAACCAAAATTACTATAAATATGCATACAAAAATTGTTCAACAAAATCCCCACTAAATTATATTTTTCCACCATTTTCTTATAGTTCACAACAAAACTTCTGTCATGAATTTTAAAAGAATGATGGTTAACTCAGATTCAACAAGTGATTATAAACCATAATCATATCTATACTTCCTTTAACTAATTAAAATAATAATTTATATCCTTTATAAAATATTCATTTCATTAAATTAAACATCGACTTCATAAACTAACTAAAAAATAGTTTATAATAACTAATGTTTATTCCATGAAATGTTGAATATGGAATAGTCAATAATCATTATATTTCCATGTAAATTCAACTATTGACTAGTCATTTAACATATGAACTATATAGCATGGGTAATAAAAATATATATTAAAAAGACTATTATTTAACGTTACCAAGTCATCCACAAAGAAAAACTATGTGATTTTATTATTTTTTGGGAAATTAGTGTTTAATTCCTAAATAAGAAAAGGTCTTGAATAGAATAAATTAGAAAATAATATTCCTAATTAAATATACTAATTTGTGAAATTAGATTGTAATTAGACTTAGCTTATTATTATATTTAATTAGGAATATTATTTTCTAATTTATTCTATTCAAGACCTTTTATTATTTAGGAATTAAACACTAATTTCCCAAAAAATAATAAAATCACATAGTTTTTCTTTGTGGATGACTTGGTAACGTTAAATAATAGTCTTTTTAATATATATTTTTATTACCCATGCTATATAGTTCATATGTTAAATGACTAGTCAATAGTTGAATTTACATGGAAATATAATGATTATTGACTATTCCATATTCAACATTTCATGGAATAAACATTAGTTATTATGAACTATTTTTTAGTTAGTTTATGAAGTCGATGTTTAATTTAATGAAATGAATATTTTATAAAGGATATAAATTATTATTTTAATTAGTTAAAGGAAGTATAGATATGATTATGGTTTATAATCACTTGTTGAATATGAGTTAACCATCATTCTTTTAAAATTCATGACAATGAGAGAGAGAAAATTAAACTTAGCTTATTCTAGATTGTTCTGACTGAGACATGGTCTAGAAATTTGCATGTAGGATTGGGACACTATTGCAAATAGGTTCATGAACTTAATTTATTTATTGGATAGGAGAGCCAAAATTGGACACCCTAGGCTTTAGTGATATAGTCCTTCCCCAACATTTTTGTCCTCATGATCTAAGATTTTTAGGTTTTTTTGCCTGCTCATTATGAGTTTATGTACCAATTTTTAGGACCTTGCTATCCATAGAGCTACCTGTAGATTTGATTATTCATGTACTTATATTTTATATTCAATTTAATAAACTTGGGAAAATAGGGAAAAGGAGTTAGTGTGTGTAAGATGCATTGGAAGTGCTTCACACCTTATGTGTGGGCACACTGCATACATAATAATAACTCGATAAGGGATCAAGCCATATGTAGTTCTCCATTTAAGAGTGATTGGTGCAAGAATGAATAAGATGCAATAAATACTAAAACTAGGTATATATGAGATGGCTAGGGACTAGTTTGAAGACTTGATTTAACTTGAAAGTGTATAGGCTAGTTGTATGTAGAGAATAGGGAATATTGCTTAAGTGGTCTTGCTTATATTATTTCTTTCTTGAATGATAATAGATAACCCTTTAAAATTAATCTTTGAATGGTATTTTATAGGGATTTATTGGTCATGGGTTAGATGAAACTAAACTAGGTTGACATAATGGACAAGAGGAATTAAGTAAAAAAAAAACCCAAGTTGAAAATGTGATTAGATAGGAGTGATAAAAAGGGGACACCCTAGGGTCCAATGCTACTATCCAACTTCGGCACTATTGTCCTGGGAAGATGAGACCTAGAGGATGGATTGGTCATGAAGAGAAGTCCTGGCTCAGTCGGGGTCAAGTCTAGAAGGCCATATATGATTGAGAATCAATGAAAACAAGCCTAATAGAGTCATGAGAGCAAGAAAGATGGATCAAAGGATTAGGTGTCTTTATCCATGCTCAAGTTACCATTTTTTGCATTTTATATGACTACATTTCCCCCGCTTTATTCTAGTGATGCAACAAAGTGAAATACTAGGATAAAGGAAAATAAAAGTGTACCTAAAGATACTTATAAAGGTGAATCCCTTAAAGTTTGTGTGATACTGAGTAATGCTAGATAGTGCATAGAGAGTACATTATGTAAGTGTGAATTTATGAAAGGAAAATAAAGAGTAGATCAGTTCTTATTATATGTAATCTAAAATAAGAATGTACAAACATGGGTAAGATAGAGGAAGAGAAAGGAATGAATACACCTCACTGATTATGCAAGCCAATACAAAACCTTTTATGATACTGAGTAAGGCTGAATAATGTTAGATCCACTGGATGATGTTGTACCAAAAGTTATATCATGAACAGAGCTCAGTGCTCAATTCCCTAGAAAGTGGCTCAAGAATGCAAAGGCTATCCCTTTGGATCTATCATCACCTACTAAGTAAATCCAGATGATAATGTGTGTGATAATTGATGTCTAGACTGTGTGTATAATCCATTTGAATAGGTGGCTTAAGAATACAAAGGCTAGCCCTTTGGCTCCATTATTTCCCTATAAAGTGATGCTAAAAATTGATACCAGTATATATGAATGTGTATGCCATATGAGATAGATTTCAAATCCCATGAATGATCTAAATATATAATAATGTAGCATGGATAATTGAATGTGTAATTAAAACTAAGCCAATGTTGGGCAACTCAAAAAATATGGAGATTAGGCTTGTATGAAAGCCACTCCAAAACTAAGAATTTGGCTTATGTGGAAGCCACTTAGGAACTTAGGTAATCAAGAATGTGGAGGTTAGGATTGTATGAAAGCCACTCTAAAATGATGCCAAACACCTATAGATGGAATAAGGCATGCAACTACTGAGAATGCTTGGATAATGCTAAAAATTGAAAGAAAAGAAACAAAAGTGTTGGGAAATCTACCCCCAATCATTGGTGTCTAAAACATAGATTTTGATCTAGAAGTTATATATCTACCATACATAAAACTAAAATTAAGGACCAATCATGTTGCACATGATGCCCCTTATGTCTATATTCTTTGAGAAAATTGTATTAAAAATTGTTGATCTAAACTAGTCTAATTGTGAAAAATTGTAGCTGAACCTACCTTTCTACCTACTTTTAAAAAGCCTACTTTTTTTTGTTTGGATAAGAACACTAAAAATGGAAACCTTAGCATCTGGAATTATAATCTAGCCTTGGTGTTATTGTCCTAGGCTAAAACTAATCATTGTTATGAAATCTTGACTATCTGCTTGGTCTATTCTGAGTGGTTTGATGACTAGTTGGTATTCTAGTTTTTTTTTAAATAGATTTTTTTGATTGATAGGAGCTCTGATCTTTTTATAAAAACCCCTATTTTTTGTTCCCTCTTTTGAGGGTAGGTATAGGTACTATGTAATGATTTTCCTCTAAAGAATAAGTTTTACAAGTGTGTTAAGATGGTAGTATACATAATATATCAATGATAGTCAATAAGATATCTCAAAATATAGCATGGTTTGATTTGAGATATTGTTAGATCAATAGGGTTATGCCTAGATAAATATATCAATGTAGTAGTATGTGAAATATTCTAAACTATAACTAAAAGTGTTAGTTATTAGTTAGAGGGATGGAGCATGATGTCCATCATGACATCCAAGAAAATAGTAAAAATGCATGATATCGATCATGGCGTTACAAGTAATTGAAAGCATTCAAGCACAAAAATCAAGAAACAAGATGCATACAATGGTGGCCAAGGGGCCAAGCAAACAACGGACATGGGCACATGTCACTCAAACTAGAAAACAAACATTCAAGTCATGTTCAAATGCAATATACACATATAATTGAAAGAAGAAAGTTGGTATGGAATCCATAATCACATAATGGAGTAGAGGAAAAGTAGATTGGCAAATGTCCTAAGATGCACACATAACTAGAAGATAATGACAATGGAAAATACCCTAAGGCACATACAAGAGATAAGAAGGAACTAGAAATGTGATCCAATAAGCTATGTTAAGATTGTAATAACTAAGAAGATAAAATCACATGTAACTAATCAAACCAAGAGTGAAAGTATGTATGACATGTTTATATGCTAAGAGATACACAAGTGATAGATGCTAGTGAAATGTTGATATAGTAATCTATGTAATCTAGTAAGTAATGTACATCAATATAACTAAAAGTGTGAAGTGTAGAAATGGCATAACCTAGATGGTGTAGTCATGTAGAAGATTCCCCCAGGGGGAAGATATATCGATGTGTGTTAAGAATGTACAAGTAGGATGCCCCATCAGTGGGTAAAGTGAATCAATCAAGTAGCTGGAAGTCATGACACAGACTAAAATAAGATCAAGAGAATCATGGTAATGTAGATAAATCAATAAATAATAAGCATAAAACAATAAATGTAAGTCTAGCATAGTAGTAGAAATGTAAATCAGGGATGATGCATAGAATCCAAATGTTTTTGGTGTTGACATTTTTGAATGTTTTTTGGATTTTGAAATGTTATATTTTTTTGTATTTTTAAAAGTTTTAAGCTATGTACAGTCAATGATAGGAAGACTATGTATAATTAATATTGTGAATAAATGATACTAACCAATGAGTCTCATGGGAAACTCTCTATCATGGTGTCCTATATCAAACAAAGTAATCATGTGTGACTGTGAAGCATGAAGGAATAGCTAAGAATATAAATCTAAATATTTGAATGTATTATCTGTATCATGGAAATCATAGTAATTTGTATTTTTCCACTCATCATTATCATCTTGAATTTGAACCAATGCAATGCTAGTGTTGACTTTTATTGTATCTAGATATTTTTCATTGATAAATTATATATGTGAATGATTTGAATTAGGATGTTCAATAAATCCCAACCCTCGGTGAGAAACATTATCAACAACTAGAATAGGAGTAGTGATGCCTTGAGCATACTTTCCTAACCCTTGACATTGAGAATCAAATTATTGTACATATTTTTGACCAAACACATACTACTTTGAAAGTTGAGCCTCAATTTGGAGAGGTAGATTTGCATAATTTTCATGCTTCACCTGTGATTTTAGTATTGTTTATTTCTTTAATTTTGCTTTTTGATCCTTATATTATTCTTAGTTATTTTTTGGTAACCATTTTTGTATTATTTTTAAATTTTATCCTTTACGAATGTGTTTCTATGTCATCATGGATTGCTTGATTGATTTACCTTGTATAGGATCCTCATGAGTAATTAGTTTTTTTATACATTTTCTTAATCCCAAACATGTATTTGTTTGATTCTCATTCATTCTATGATAAACATAATAATATTTAGATCCTCTTACTAGATGTAGAGGAGGTAGTTTGATCAAATTATCTATAATGGTTTCACTTAGAACCTCACTTGAACTCTTATTTTATCATTTAATGCCTTTTAAATCACTATTTTTAGAGTTACTTTGTTGTGATTTTTTGTTTTGATATGTAACATTGCTTGTAACCAATTGTCTAGGTGAAGGTGCATATACATGATTGACACTAGGGCACCTTTAAGGATTTTGTATTATAATATGATATTTGAATGTTTTGTTCTGGCCATTTAATAGCTGATTATATGTTTTTAAGTCTGAAATTAACTTACTCATAATGGTGATTTGATCCCTTAGAGCCTTACAAGTGAAAGACCTAGTTGTTTTCAATTGAACATGTAAGCACATATGTTGAAGAGGATTTGAAGAAGTTCTAGGCTGAATGTATGCATTAGGAAAAAAAGTGTAGGATACCTCACCTTTTTCAGGGGTGATATCATGGACCTATTTAGAGTGGAAATAGTTATCACACTCTTGGGGGAGAGGAGGAGAAGGAAATTGTTTCATGTGCATAAGATATGATATTGAAACTTGACAAGTGGTTGTTAGATTAGCAATGGATACTCTAGGTATAAACCATGTATTTGGGATAAAATGCATCTAATTATAGTTATAATTTGTATAACAATATGTTTATAAAGAGCATTACACATGAGAGATAACAAGCAAGGGAGAGAGAGCATGAATGCATAGAAAATTTTGACATGAATCATAACATTTTTAACATGTTTAACATGATAAGCTTGAAAAATTTACACATGAGTGATCAAAATTAAAGGATAGAAATCGTGAAATTTTTCATTAAACCATATAAAATTTTGACATGTAACATAATATTTTGAATGCATTTGGCATGATAAACTTGAAAAAAATTCCACATGAGAAATAGAAATTAAAGGGTAGAGATCATGAATTTTTGTTTAAATTCATATAATATTTTGACATGTAACATAACATTTTTAATGTGTTTATAAAAATGGAGTTGGACATTATTTCATTTGAGCAAAAGAGAATATGCAAAAAAAATTGAAATTTTGTACATTTTTGGCAATGAATTTTGTAATATCATCCTGTATAATGAAACATAAGCATGAAATGCAAAGGATGAAGCTTTGTACTAAAATATGATAGACTTAACCATTAATGTAAATGATAGGGGCCATTATGGTTTCCTTGTTATTTACAAGAAATGTAAGAAAAATTTGTACATAAGTGAGAATCATTTTTGCAATTTGATTATGGATGTAAGGTGATACCTCAAGAAGCAAATAGGTGCTAGTATATGCAAATAGGGATTTTACATTAATATTTTTTTAAAATACTATGAATTTTTTAAATTGAAATAGAATTTCTTAGTTAATTATGCAAGTAAAAATTTAAAAATTTATGGGAAAGTGTTTGATTTAATAGGACCTAGTGGATGCAACTAGGGTTTTGAGGAAAATAATTCTTTTTGAAATCAATATGAACTTTTTAAAATTTGAATTAAATTACTATCTTATATGTGCAATCAAAAAATAAAAAAATTATTGGATTAATGCTGGAAAATTATTGGTACCTAGTGTATGCAACTAGGGATTGAATTAAGTTTATTCTAAAGTTTAATACAAAATTTTAAAATTTGAGAGGAATTTCTAATTTTAATATTAAATTAAAAAATTAGAAATTAATGGGAAAAATTATCTATGAATTTACAATAGGGTTTCTAGGGTTTTCATGTGAAATTTGAAGTAAGTCGAGTTCACTAAATGATTTATTATTTTTCAAGAAATTAGTGTTTTATTACTAAATAATAAAAGGGTTTGAGTATGATAAATCAATAAATAATTTTTGAAATTAAATCTACTAATTTTTGAAATTAGATTTTAATTAGACCTTTTTTAAAAATATCATCGAGAGAGAGAAAATTAAACTTAGCTTATTCTGGACTATTTTGACTAAGATAGGCTCTAGAAATTTGCATGTAAGACTGGGATACTATCACAAATAGGTTATTGAACTTCATTTCTTTATTGGATAGGAGTGCTAGATCTGGACACCCTAAGCTCTGATGCTATAGGCCTTCCTTGACACTATTATCCTTAAGATATAATCTTTTTGCATTTTATTTGTCTGCTTAGTGTGAGTCTTTGTACCAATTTTTAGGTCATTTTTTTCAATAGATCTCCCTATAGATTTGATTCTTCATGTACTTGTATTTTCTATGCAATTGAATTAACTAGAGAAAATAGGGAAAAGGGGTTAGTGTGTGCAAAATGCAATAGATGTGATTCACACCCTATGTGTGGGAATGCTACCTATATACAAATACTCTAAGGAGGGATAAAGACATATGTAGTTCTCCCTTTAAGAGTGCTTAGTGAAATAGTGAATGAGATGTAATAAATCCTAAAACTGGGTTTTCTTGAGATGTCTAGGGACTAGTTTGAAGACTTTATTTAGCTTGACAATGTATAGGCTGGTTATATGTAGAGAATAGGGAAGATTGCTTGAGTGGTCTTACTTGTATTCTTGTTTGCTTCAATGATATTTTCCAGCCCTTTCTAAATGATCTTCTAATGGAATTTTATAGGGATCTATTGTTCATGGGTTAGATGAAGCTAGACTAAAAATGTGAACCCTAGGGTCCAATGTTATTGTCCAACTTTGGTGATATTGTATTTGGTAGATGAGACCTATGGGGATGGATTAGTCATGAAAAGAGGGTCTTGGATAAACTGGGGTTAAGTTTGAAAGTACACAAATGATTGATAATAAATGAAAACAAGCCTATGAGGGTCATGAGAACAAACAAGAGGGACCTAAGGATTGGGCATCTTTAGCCATGCTCAAGTTACCAATTTTTGCATTTTATATGACTATACTATGCAAAAATAATTATTTCCCTTAATCATTTAAAAATATATTCATTGTCTAATATAGTATGAATATCAAACCTTTGGTCAACACTAAATCAAATTCAATTACATTTTCAAACAATGTTATTGATACCTTTTTGACATTAGGATATACATATAATAATAGTCTTGTAATTATTATTACCTTAATCATATGTATCAAATAAAAAAAATGAAATCCATCTATAATAATTATAATAATGCATACATAAAACCATATCATTATAATACATAGCTATACTCAATAGGGTGAGGTAAGTAAAAACATATACATATTCACTCATTCAACCAAATAATTACATCATACAAGATAAAATACGTACGACCAAAAAATTAGATAAGAAAATCAAACAAATAAACATGATCATCAACAACAACTAAATTAGTGAAAACATAAAATATCACAATAGACATTCATACAAAAAACAAAATGTACTATAACTATCCACTCAACCAATTAATCATGAAACATGAAATACTAATTTGGTGTGTGCATGGGTTTTTGGGTTCTTTCTCTATCATCCCCCAACATCAATTTAAAACATCCTATAGAATTATGTTCTCCCTTTATCACACTTTGAGGTAAGAATATATCTTACATTATCCTCACAACAATGAATCTAGTTAGCCTAAAACATAATTATAACCATAAAATAATTCTATATAATTAAAAACATGTTCATAATATACAAAATGTAAAAGTACTACCAATTCATAGTGAACTAATCATGTAAATTAAGCAAATCATAACTATCCCATAATCACCATATGACATAAATCTTAATCAAACATTAGCTAATAATCTAACAACCATAATAATCTACAAATCAAACAAGTTTTTTTAGTTTAGAGAGAAATCAGGATGTAACACATAATCTCACTACCATGCACAAAATGTAAATTTAAAATAACCCTAAATAGAATTAATATCTATGTGACTATGAAACAATGGAAAAAACCCATGTGTCACTATTATATTAACATGCACCTCATATCCTCAATATATTTAAAAAATATTAAAAATCATGAGTGTGAACCAATGAGATAATTCAATATATCCAATTTCAAGGACCTCACAATAGTATAGTTCTAAGTGTCATTAATAATTTTGATAATTGTGAAGCACTAAACTAATTATAAAAATTAATGTGGCCAAAATATAAGCACTCTTACTTTTACTAAGCATAAAATGAGACCTAAAAAGTATACGTGGTGATTCAAAAATGATACATAGCCTACACAAGTAGAATGATGGTGAAACATGTATCATTCATGTTTCTTAATTATATAAAGCTATGAAACCCAACATAAAAAAAAAAATCTAATGAGAAAAGGCATCTGAGTAAATGTGAAAGTCTACCTTTCACATTTAATATTCATGAAAAATAAAATTCAACTAGACATCTTGAGATTTAAGGTGAAGACTAAAGGAAAGGTGATTTATCTTCTTATTTTTATTCAAAATATCTAGCACATATCAAAGGATTCCTTTCATTTATTTATATATACATCTCAAGATTTTACATAAACCTTATTCATCTGGGATGCATTGGGATAAGGTAGTATAAATTACAATTCCATTTTTGATGAGGGTGAAATGATGAGGCATATTATAATAATAAATCCCTTATACAAATAGCCTTCTAGCCATACAAAAAGTAAGTCTTCACTAACAATCAATTAATCATAATGTATTTATTTTTGTAGACCTATTATACAATATTTTCACTAGAACTCAATATCTAGAAGACATGGTCTCATCTTTGAAGAAAAATAACCAAACTACACTCGTGGCTAGCCTAGCCATTTAGGGTTATTAACAATTTTCTAAACCCACAAATGTTTATTAAAAAATATTTGTGTCAAATTATCTCAATAGCCAAAATATTATAGAGGCTCTAAAATATTAATCTAAGGACCTTAAATTATGGGTCAATAGATACATTGTCATTAACACTCCTCTTAGGCCATTTAGGCCTGAAGTAAGAATTGGTATGAATTTGAAAATATATTATACATGATGTTAGATATATGACATGTAAAAAATCTATGGGTTTCCTTTTTGTCAATGATCATTAATGAAAAATAGGTCCCCAACCGAGAAGATTTAAAAAAATAGAGTCAACAAGTGATGGGAATGTAGAATGGAAGCAATTTTTATGTTATGTCATACTTGGGTAATGTTTCTTACATTGTATAAATTTTTGAAAAAAATCCATGTTGGACCCCTACCTTTGGGAACATTTGCATTTAATTTTTTTTAATTATATGCACACAGGGTCATAAATTGTATCTAGGATATTTTTAATGTTTTTATCTATCAATATATTATGAAATCAACAAGATACCCATGCCTAATGTTTTTTAAGAGCATAACTAGTATAGGAGCTTACAATCATTACACATATTGTATAGTAATATTAACTTAAGGATTCATTGTGTGTACTCTTAAGTCTCAAATATATGTCCCAAATAAATTGATAGAGTAATAGATTATCTACCAACCTCTCTGTGTATTTTAGAAAAAAAAAAAAGAAATAACCATGGCCTCTATTTAAATATAAGGTTAAAATAATAATTTACAAGTTGTGTCATACATTACTTATAGAAGTAACTCATAAGTCTTATTTTAATTTGGATGACCATACCTTTAGACAATGGAACCTGAGAGGGAATTTTAAAGCTTAAAGAAATCATTGAGGGTAAAGTATAAATATTATATAATCACCATCCCCATACCCATGGTTAGGTGTTTTTCAATGCTAAATATGTTGATTATGTAAAGATTAAAATTCAAGAATAATGCTTTTACCTCCAAAATATTGGCATCCACTAAAAGTAAACAAAAGGTTTGATCTACCTATTATCCATGACAAATATCTTGGCATAGATGCATAACTAAGGAATAAAGTTTTGCATTCATTTATACCTTTGGATATCTCTAAAATAATTATTCAAATGAAAGAATCAACTCATTCCCTTGTCCCTCCTATTTATATTCCTCCTTATTTATTTAAAATTTAATAAAAATCACATGTTACTTGTGTTGTCGAACAAGTGGTAGTAACTCTACCACATTATCCTTATATTCCTCCCCTTGAGGATTTCCATCTACACAGTAATATTATGGTCCCTCAAGCTGAATTTGTAACCCATGTTCTCATAAAAAGGTGGTAAATATCACCATAGTCCATACTAGTAAATTAACATCCATGACCTCCATGTAGTACTCTCAAATCCCTATGAATCCTATTATAATTTAATCTTAATATCTCAACCAAGTTGGAATCACCCATATTCCAATAAATTTTAAAATATTTTCCCATTATTTGGTTACAACATCAACATTTAATAAATAATTATCTCTAAAGGAGTCACTAACATAATGCAAATAATGGACCCCTTAAAAATAATACCCACATACATGTTCATTGTTATGATTGGCCTACCCAATGACATTTACCATTAAATATCAAGCCCAAAAGACCTAAAAATTAAATTTAAAGTGCCAAATAATTTTATATACAAAGCATAAGTTTCCTCTATCATAGATCAATAATTCACTCCTCCATGAATAGTTTTCACCTCTACTCCTCTGAGTGTTACCATTGTTTCTTTAACTCCATATCCCACTCCTGCCACTAAAATATAAACCCTTTAATCCAATATATCCATAGTATTGGTTTTGGATGATCATAAAGTCACCATTTCCAATCTCACTTCATTTTTTTCATCACTATATACATTAGCCATATCACCCATAATCATTGTTAGTGGTTTGACCCAAAAAAATTAAATTTTGATGGAGAGTTTATTTTTTGTCTATGGATAAAATAAAAGTGATGAAAATAGTCGAGGAAGTAGAGGTTAAGTTATAATTTAATAAGACAGGGAAACTCTAGAGAGTAACCTAGAGAAAAAATAACCCAAGAAATGACTCTTAAACTACATGAAATAGAATAATAACTCTTCACATTGACAAGAAAGAGGAAATATATGCCAAGAGAAATAAATGAGTTTGATGAAGACACATAGTGTGTGATTACTTCCACAAGATAATAATAAAAAATTAATATAATATATGACTAATAAAATGCATAAATTGGAAACCCAAATGAAATTTGTCATCCTAAACAATATAAATGATGAATTAGAGATGGATTTGTTGTCACTCTATGAGCTACTATTTGATATTTTTTAGACAAAAGGAAAGAGTGACCCTTATAGTAAGAGGTAAAAATATATCAAGATAATATTATGATATTATATGTGAAGTTGGGAAACTTGATTGAAGTAGTAAGGAAAAATATTTTTCCCCACTTTAAATTGATGACATTATTTTACATAGGATTATATAAAAGTTTCATTATGAGTACGAGGACATAATTATAGGATTGGACACATGATATACACATACACCAACAAAGTTTTAGATCCATTAAAAAAATATACATATTTTCATTTTTATGCCTAGAGGGGAATATGAATTATTTTATCTATTTTTTCCCTAATTAGATAAATTTATGATGCGTTTGAATGGAAAGGTTAAAGAATCCAATTGGGGAGGTAGCATAGAAATTATTGAAATATTTATCTATGCTAAGGAGAAAATAAAGCATACTAAAACTATTTAAGAAACACTTAAGACCCCTTTGGAGAATATTTTAGTGTTTATGGCCAAGAGAGAGTCTTTTTATAGGACCATTTATAAATTTTACAAAAATACATGAAGACTAGAAAGCATGTGTAGTGGCCTACCAAAATTGCTAGGCTGGGTCATTTCAATATTTGTAAAAGTCATAGTGAACAAGAAGAAAAGCTAATTTTTGAAGTTTATTAATTTTAAAACATTGTAATAAAAATTAAATTTTTTTTTAAGACTTTCATATAGATTTAATTTAGGATGAGGTGGTGATGATATAAAACTATTTATACACATTGTATTTAATTCTCAAGGGAGGAACATTTTGTAATATAAACACAAAATTATTTAAAAATTCTAGTATTTTTTCATATTTTTTTATTCGCACTTTATAAATATTTCATGATATGTTAAATTTAATTGATTGGTCTATGATATTTCTATGTGTAAAATTATAGGTTAGTTGATTTGAGTACTAAATAGTTTAACTGTTCTTGTGGTTAAGAATTATTTTATAAAATTGATTTATAAAAGAATTTGCTTATGCAGTTTATCATAATTAAAAATTTGTCAATTTTGTGCCACAAGAATCATATTTTCAATATAAATTATAATCCACGCTAGTTTTATGTAAAATTGAGTTATAACTAGAGATAGGTAAGCATTAATTTAAGACATGTAATGAGTTTCATAAATCAATCACTCTAAGAACATATATCTTATTTATTCATAAAACACTTTTTTATGTTTTTCCATTAAATTTTTATGTTTATTTTTATTAATATAAGTTTTCAGAGTATAATCATTGTGATTATCCATCTTAGGATAATTTTTTCAACAAATAGGTAGAGATAGTTGTTAGGTATGAAGCATATTCATGGATAAAAAATATTATATTCAAACTATATTATACCATGTGGTTACTTACAAAACAAAATACTTTGAACTCATTCCTTAGGTCACAACTTGTGATCATAAAATGATATTGAATTTTTTCACCATTCTATGGGGTCAGTCTTACCCACATCAATATTTTTTATTTGGCTCTAGGAAGCACACTATATTAAATCATTAAAAATATATTTATCAAGTTAAATTAAACCAATATATATTTCCTTAAAATATTAACTAGATCAAACTCTAAATCTGGCCTAATTTTTCTTTAACCATTAGAAGTATATTAGAATCATAGGTTTGAAAAGGGAAGACCCATAAATTCACACTTCCTTGGCAATAATTTTAATAATTTTTCACCAAAGTATGCATCATTGGTTGAAAATAAATTTAATATTCTATGACATATCCATGATCTCTCAAGGAATCATAAGATATACTTTCCTTGATTCACTCTTACTGAAACTAAAACTATAAAGTAAAATATTACATCCTTTATATAAACTATCAAGCTCTTGAAATTATAACTTGAAAATGTTTCTTATTGACTCTTTATATTTTCATTACAATTTATCTCTTATGATTAATTATTTAACTTGAAATAAAATTCCATCCCTAATTGGATTAACTTTGAGGCCATTTTCTTAACAATTTTTTAAAAGTGATGTATCTTATCATCCTATACCAATAATTTTCTAGCATGAGAATAGAACCCATGAATTAATTAGATCCTTTAATGAAATATTCCAAAAAATTTATACCCATATTTTTTTATCCATATAGACCTTATGTTTCTTTATCCTAAATATGTGTAAAAAATTCATTACAACCCATGACTACTATGTTCCTTAGAAGAGTTACTCATTTAAATTATTTATCACAAGCATATTCTAAAGATATTAACATCGATATGTAGTTGAACCCATAGGGACTAATTGTTCCTACTATTAATCCTAACATCCTAATGTTAAATGAAAATCTGAATGAAAATTAAAATAAACCTTCTCTTAATCCTTTTGTAGTTACTAATGTTATACCACTAAGAAAAATCAATAAAAATTAATAGCTTATTTTTATGAATGATAAAAATAAAATAATGAATCATAACCAATATTTTATTCACCATTAATAACATGGAAACTATAACTCAAAATTCTACCAAAGGATAACTAGATATAATTCAACATGTAGTTTAGAATCTAAAAAATGAATTTTTAAATCTTTATAGGTTTGTATGTAACATAAATAGATACCTTTATGTTCAAAACTATGACTACCAAAGGTTCAATCAAATAAATAATCTAAAAATAAAAATTGAACCATCACCAAAAAAACATCCTATAATTAAAAGTTGTGAAGTGGTTTTACCCAATTGTAATAGAGTGCATAATAATGTTCAACATGGTGATCTTGATTTTATTAAATTTTGTAATTATTTTATAATTTTATATAAAGATAAGGAATTATATGAGGTGATTCCAAATAATTACAATATATACAACACCTAAAATTATTCCAATGCATCCTCTATGCATAGTACAACCATGATGTTGGAAATATTAAGTTTCCTTAATTAGGATGATAATGATCTTCTAGAAAATAAAAATGAAATACATACTTTTCAAAAATACCAATGATGAACTATGCATTTAGAATAAAAACAATAACCCTTCACAAATTATATACCACTTGAAAATATGGTTTTTCCTCCCTATCAAAAAGATAATAATGATCCTTCACTTTGAAATGGAATGACATAATACTTGTTATTGGCATGAAACCTATTTCAAATAAAGGAGGATACATTATAGTGGATCATGTTAATAAAACTAATAAAAAAAATAATCTTAATGAACTAGATCAAATAATAGAGAAATAATATTTATTTCATAGAATTATTGATTAAGAAACCTTATTCAATTAAAAAACTATCACATGAAAATATAGTGATCCACAAGACCAAAAGTGAATATCCTCCACTCGTTCTCACTATTAGAATTTTTGGGAAGAACTTGCATATTTTTTGGGTTGATTTAGTAGCCTTAGACAATGCCATTCTAGTTGAAATTTATAGAAAATTGGGTATGCGTCTAATAAATTCTTCTAGGAATGTAGTCTACTTAGATAAATTGGAAGTTAAGGTGTTTGGTGAATTATTGAACGTTTACATGTAATTAGTATCAAAACCATAGATAAAATAGTTTATTGGAATATAGGTGGTCAATATTCCTTAAACTTATGGGATTATATCAATCTTGATGGTTCTAAAACATTTAATGAATTTATGGATACTGTATACATACACTATTTTAAAAATTTATCATTTACTAATGCTTTCTCTCTTGCATAAACCTATCAAGTTTCAATCTCTATAGGTGCACATCTTAAAATGTGCATTAGTAAATGAGTAGGTAAACCTTTGGTTATTTTTAATAGTTTTGGTTTATTTTATCATAACCAAATGAACTATAATTACCTAAACCCTCTACAAATCCTACTTATCTAACTCCCCAAACAAATAAACCATGTTTATCAATTTACCTATAAAATTATAGTTTAAAATAACCCCTAACTAGGAAAACAAACTTTTTCCTACTAATTTATCTTGGTTGACCCTATCATGAAAGTTAAATCACATATTACATAATTAAGTTTTTCTAGCTGACCTAGTTCGAGGCCTAATGGTAACTTTTTATTGAAATTGGCTCATGTTGGTCAACCTTGTTGGTAAAAATTATGTAAGGGTTGGGATATATAAATTTATATAAATAAAAATTTCATATCAATTCAATAAAGATAAAAATTTATTTTTTCCATTATTACATATCATAATTCTTCTACATCTACATTTGAATGAGTCATTACTTAGGGTTTACCTTGGAGGTAAGATAACTTGTCTTATGGAAAGTATTAGATGCAAAATAAGATTTATTTATCATAGATATGATTTATATATTGTGGTGCTTAAAAATCCACAACAACCTCTTATAAATTACCATTGGCTGAGGGAGATATTGAGACTTAATAGGTTCATCTAAAGGTAAGTGTCTCTAAATTTTGTTGTTTCATTTGATATATAAATATTGTAAAAAAGAATAGGTTTTAAATGTATAACTCTCTACTTAGATTATCTCTATACTTAAAATTAGTATATCTCTAATGTATTCTTTGATTTACATATTCCCCCTTAGGTTAAATAGGTCCCCATTTTACTACCATGATCCCTTGACTACTTTTTATGTTAAACCATCCTTCTTTGTGTGATAAGCTTTGATGAGTACTAGATTAGTTTTATTTTGTGTATTAGAAGACCTAGGTAGGGTTATTGAATAGTGATATTTGAATACAATATTTTGTACCCTATACTTTAGTGTTTTAAGATAATCTATCCCTTATTTATGTTTAGAAAATTTAATTTTATCATGTTCCTAGTATACAAAGTATCATAATAGATGCTAGTTGACTCCCTTCTCTAATCTTGGATTTACTAAGAAGGATAAGTTATATATCTATCTTAATTTGTTGCATATATTCTAGTGAACCCAACATGAATCTAATCCTTGAATTATTAATTTTTAAATTTTAGTCAAATAGGTCACACTAATTGACTTAGTTTTAACCTTTGTTTGTAGATCCAAGATCTACATTTAATTAGGTCATATAAGTCGACCTAATTTTGTCCTTTGTTTTTAGGGTTCTCATTTGTTGTTAGCTAGGTCACATTGGTCAAACTAATAATATCCTCTATTTTTAAGGTTTCATCTCTAGTTACCTAGGTCACACTAGATGGCCCAATTATTTTTCTTATTTTCTAATTTTTCATTTATAGTCAACTAGGTCAGGTCGGTCGACCTAATTCATATATGTAGCATTTTTTTAGTTTTCAACCAATTAAGTCATGTTATTTAACCTACTATTATTTAATTATTTTTGATTTTTTACTTTTTATATACTTATCTAACTTCGTCAACCTTGTTTAAAATATTTATTTTTCATATTTTTTCCTTTGAAAGACTAAATCAAGCCTAGACCTAGTCAACAATTAGATCTTTAGCACTCTTAGTCAACCAAGTAATTCAACATGATCAACCTAGTTATATTTCTTAGGTTCAATATAACTAGCTTCATACTTATAATTTTATCGTTTATTTTAGTTTTTCATTTCTATTTTTAGTAAAAATACTTACTATTTTAAATTTCTACTATGTTTTTGCCAGTTTTCAACTTTGTAAAATTATATCACATAGTCAAATAAATCAACCTAGAAAACTTAGTTATGTGTTTTTTTACCCTAAAAACAAATTAATTCAACCAAACTAACATTGTTTTTTTAGCCTACTTTTACAACAGACTATGTTTACCAATGTCAACATTGTCTTATTATGTTTGCTAAACTAGATCAACCAAGTTGACCTTGTTCTCTATATTTTATTTTCAACATAAATAAGGAAATTAAATTTATTTTATTAGTAAATAGTATTAATTTTACTTTGACAAGATTTTTCCACATATTTATTTACTATCTAAAATTGTAAATCAATTTTTGACACTTTATTTTTGCCTTTATTCTCACTATGTTGATTTCAATAGAAACTATGTATTGGTAGTTTTAAAATAGCTTATATATTGTCATGAAGAGCTGCATGATACTCTATTTACAATCCTTTTATGCCATTTTTAGATATCATAGTGTGAGGGGATTATTGTAATACTCATAGGACATTGTAAAAATATAAACATAATATTTATTTTCATGTATGTCACGGTCTATCAAAAATGCCTAGGTTTTCAATTTTTATTGAAACTTAGAAATCTATCCATCCATTAGATCTTGTGATGCATTACTTAGTGGTTATTGTTGAGAACTTACTTTCATATTACCCTTGAAACTAGGTTTAGTGGGATATGGTAATGATAATTCCTCTATAATCAATGTTCTAAAATATTGGGCCATCACTATCTAAATAATAAGAAAGTATCTTTGGGAAATATTAAAAAAAAACTTTTAGTGCAGTTTTCTAGTCTTCTTTTTGGATAATTACTTAGCATTAACAGTTATAAAATTACCTTTTTTTATTGGTGCTTGCTATTATATATTGTATTGTATAATGTATTAAGTATCATAGATATAGTTCTATGTTGTGTGTTTCAACTAGTTTTATATTCTATCTATTTACTTATATTTCCAAACTAAACCATTTGGTTTACTATTATTTTTTTTCTAGATTCAACTAAGATGACGAGTTTAACCTAGTCTAACTCTCTTTTCATGCCATTACAAATAAGTAAAAAAAAATCAACTTACTAAGTTTTAAAAAAAATTATTTCATACATGTAAAACTAAGTCAACCAAATCAACATAGTAAACTTTAAAAAACTCTATCTTTTTTTACCTGTACAACTAATTCAACTAGCTTGAACTAGTAGACTATCACATTTATATCTTTTTCATGTTTTCCCAACTAGGTATATCAACATGAGCCAATATTTTTATAGGCTATTAATTTTTATTTTCTACCCAACTAGATCAACCAACTTGATCTAGTGGGTTTTTAGACTATTACTTTTCCTATATGCCCAACTAAGTTGACTGACTGAATCTAATAGGTTTCTAGATTATTAATTTTTCCTATCTACCTAACTAGATTGAGTTTCTCAACCTAGTAGGTTTATAGACTATAATTTATTCATATCTACCCAAATAGGTTGAATATCTTGACCCAATAGGTTTTAAGATAATTATTTCATCCTATCTATCAAAATAAGGTGAGCAGATTGACCCAGTAGGTTTCTAGATTACAACTTTCCCCTATATTCCCAACTAGGTCAACTAGTTTGACCCAATAGGTTGTTAATATATTATTTATTATTTTTTTTCTAAACTTGGTTGACCATCTCAACCTAGTAGGTTTCCATATTATTATTTTTTCCTATTTACCTAAGTAGGTCAACTAACTTGATTTAATAGGTTTCCATCTTAGTAATTTTATCTTTACCTTTCACCATGTAGTACTTTTTTTATGAAACTAAACTTAAAAATAAAAATTATATGATTAATTGAAATAAACCACCTAAACATCCTCATTCTAACCTTATATTTTTGAATAAACTCTAGATATAAGTAATGTTTATGTGACCACTAGAACCAAAAACTATGAGTCACCTCCTTACAAAACATTGGATCCAATTAGCTTCAAATTATTGAATGTTCACATGGAGTTAAAATATAAACCAATTTTACATTACTTCATTTACGTATAGGTGGTATATATTACTTAAACTTATGGGAAATTTTAAAGCCATGATTCATCCAAAATATTTAATGAATATATAAATACTCTTCACATATGTGGTTTCCTTAGAAATGTGTATCTAATTATATTAGAGTAGAATGAAAACCTAAAATGAAATACATGATCACTAACTACGATGTTATAAATGAGAAACTAATTTTTTCTTTATCAAATATTATATTCTATACTCTTACTACTAATTAAATTGCTAACGAAGATAAAAATGTTGATTCATTTTAGCTTGTACACTTCACTTTGATGGGGTTCATTATACATAAGGATATGGTATTGAAATTTTGGTAGTTTACCTATAGGTAAAAAATAATTACTTTTTTACCATTTAAAACTACCTTGAACTATCATTCTTAATGAATATGAATATATTATCCTTTGTTTAAAGTTTTATTTAAATCATGATATGAAAGAATTATAGATGTTGTGAGATTTAAATTTTGAAGTCAATTAGGTAAAAACCAAGTTCTAATACAAGCTAACATACCTAAATAAAATTAACAAAGATTATGGGAATTTATCAAATTATTCTATTATTTCAATATTATTCCTGGAAAGAAAAACAAAAATCATGATATTATGAAAACCTTAGCTGCAAATTTGTTTCATTTAAATAAATCCAAATTATATAAGTTTTCAATTGAGTTAGGCCCATGTATTTATTTTCTTAAAAATGTTGATAATTTATAAGGTTTGAATATCACCAACAACTCATCTAATTTATGAATAATCCAAGTGTTTTCAAATGAAAAATAATAGATGAAAAGGACAAGGAATTCCTTGTGGATAATAAACTAGAAGATGATGGGATTATGATTAAAGGAAAATAATATTCCCAAGGGAATGATTTTCATTTGAAATGATGTTTTATTTGGACATACATGTATAAAATTATAGAAAATAAAATCCTAGGATATAACAATCTCCTCATATTAATTTAGGAACATTATAACATCCATAATATGTTAACATTAACCTAAGATGATAAGAGATAGAAAGAGAGGAACTTCAATTTCTCCTTTAATGATAAAAAGATGTGATTGTATGGCTTTTTGATGACCTAAATATATTTTATCCCATGTTAATTACTCACACAATCCCTCTTAAGGAAAGACAAAATCCTTTTATATAAATATTGGGATCAATTAACTATGTGTTAGAACTCCTCAATTTTAGTGAAATAAGTAAAATATTTACAATTAGAATAAACTTGCAAATTAGTCACTCAACATCAGTTTCCATCTTAGTGTCTATTAATAATAAGAATGAAGGGATTATAATTTGTGTTGATTTTCATAATATAAATAAAGCATTAGATAAGGAAAATTATGTATTTCCATCCTTAGATGAACTAAGTTATATTATAAGTGGTTTTTAAATAATTTATTTTTTAGATAGGTTTTTAAGATACAATTAGGTTCTAATAGACCAAGAGGATAGAAAAAAAATACCTTAACCATGAATAAGATAAAATATTATTAAAGGATAATGCAGTTCTATTAGGTAGGTATAGATGAAACCTTCTATTGAGTTATCAATTTCTATTTTCAAGGTCTAGTTGGTAGATGTATCATTATTTATATGGAATATTTGATAACGTTTACTAAGAATAAGTATGAACATGTACACAATTTTAATAAATTATTTAACAAATGTAGAAGGTATGATATCTAACTAAATCCAAAAAAATCAATTTTGGAATAATAGAAGGCAAGTGTATAGGTCATGTTTGTGTGTGTGTGTGTGTGTGTGTGTTTGTGTCGAGCATCTAAGCATATTATTAAAAAGTAATCAGACAAAATATTAATGGTAAAGAACATCCCATTTTTTTAATTAGTAAAAAGCTTAAATATCTTGATCTTAAGTATCCTATTTTATAATAAACAAACATACACATTGGTTAAGGTTGTGATAATGTTTAAACACTAAATATTTTTTTGAAACAATATTTATTCAATTTTTCCAATCCCTAATATTAAACTTATGTTGAGATATATTTAATTAGGAGAATAAAGAGGCAAATGGATGGGGAAGCCTCAAGAGTATAATTTATAGAGAAGGCCATCAAAATTAGTACAATTAAAAGGAATTACACAAATCATGACTGAAATAGGTCCAAAAATAATTGTGATTCAAGGATATAAAACTCAATTATATGAAAATTATTGTTACAATCATGTCATCCAATATTTTATATAGGGTGCCTGATGTACATAAACTAATAAATAAAAAAACATTAGCACTAAGGTTTAAAGTGTCTTAATTTATGATAAATAAAGGTGTAATTTAGTGAAATAATTATGAAGGTATTTATCTAAATTTTATTTATAAATAATAATCCAAGTAAAACATCAGATATTTTCATGAAAAAATAGGAAATGGTCATCCTTCCAACAACAAAAAAACACATAAAATCTTGTGATTAGGTGATTACTAGACTAAAATTTTAAAAGATATGCATTACCATGTATGAACATGTCATTAATTTCAAGCATATTATAAAATTTAGGTACATGCATCTATTACATTACAATTGGTAATTGGAGGATGTTCCTTTACTTAATGCAAACTAGATTTCATTAGTGTCATTAATCCCAATTCGTTTAAACATAATTAATTTATGTTAACAATAACATATTACTATACCAAATATACTAAAGACATTTATACAAATAAAATAACAATAAAATAATTTATTAAAGTCTTATAATAAAATATATTCATATGGTTTTGGACACCACTTTCTTTGGTCTATGATAATTGACCTACTTTTCAATTACCATAATTTATTGAATGGGCCTTCGATAATCAGATTACACTAAAGTTTTCATATAATAATTATTCATATTGGAATGGAAATTCTAAGTCTATGAATAATAACTTATTTATGAACTCAATAAATAATAGAGAAGAATATTATCGAGTATAAGAAATACTATTGAACATCATCCAAATGGAATATTCACAAGAATAATCTCTTCACAACTTTAGTAACCATCAAGACATCATTAAATGATGGTTTAATAGGATATCTAAAGTTAAAATATTCTAAATTTTATACCTATTCTTACTACGGGATAAAACACATGATAAAAAATGCCAACATTATAAACTTTCACCACTATGGATTGGTCTATATCAGAGTTAAAATATCTCAGTAGATAATGCATTCATGTTGAAATACTTTTTTGGAAATGATCTATAGTTGTTATTGAATGGACAATAATTAAATTAATACTTCTCAATTGTCCTATCAACATCCACTTCATCATAACTATGAGTCTTATTTTAGAAGTAGTGTAGTTTATAACAATGTTAGTCATTTTTCTTTCTTGCAGTGTTTTTATTTCATAGATAGTTTATTTATGTTTTTATTTCAATTCTTAGTTTAGTAATTTCCTTATTGTGGTAATTTTTAGTCAATAATTACTATTTAAGACATTTTTTTGAATAATTACACAAATATATTATATTTAAAAATTCAATTCATACTTATGAGTATATGGGTTCTGTTTACTAACAAACTCATTAACCTAAGCTAAAAAAATTATAAACTTTTAAGAGGTTAGGAGAAATATTAAAATTTAGAATTAAATCAGTATTGTATCAAAACATTTCATGTCATTATTATAATTTAAAATTTTATTTATAATTACCATTTGAATTAATATTATTTTTACATTAATAAGAATCATGTGTGCACTTAAATGATAATAATATTGCCTAGGAAATATTCAATGACAAGGTAAATGATGCTTAGACAAAGTCTTTTGATTTATGATTTAACTTAACTACATTAGTTCCAAACCATCCAATAATGTAAAATTAAATCAAAATAAGAATAAAACACTAAATATTCAAAAAAATAGAGAGTCTTTATGAGGGTGATTTTTTAAATCACTATTGGGGATATGGATGCTTATATCATCAAGGCATAGAGTCAATTGAAAGGTATCTATGTCAGGACTATGGACATAACTAGTAAGATAAAAATTACTAAACCTTAATTTTCTATGTTAAATAGAACATATAAAAATAACAAAGATAATACATAATGATTTTCAGATATTTACTCTTAAGTTATCAATTATAGGTTAAATAATAAACACTAAATCACTACAAACATGCATGCCTTTACCTTTATGTTGAATATTAATATGTCACTTCATAAAACTAAATATTAAGTTTAGTTTTGATAAAAATGTGAAATCCTTAGCCTCTATGTTTTTGTTTTTTTTAGGTCGAGATATTAAATCTTGGTTCTATCACTAATAATGTTCCTCAAATAAGATTCCATTGATTGTGACCAACATACCCCCATTATTTTTTGAGTAAGGACCCACACCTATCAAAATAAAACATAAAAGGAATTTAATAAAATACTTAAAATATTTGGTTTTATGGTCCAATAATCTTTGTAATTTCAAATTTTATTCTAAAACATAGTTATCTCACCACTGGTTTTGAGTTTGATTCATAAATATCACTAAGATAATTTTATGGATTTATAACCAAAAAAAAAATCATTGATTATTACTATTTCACTTAGGTGAAATGAACATTTGACACTAATATATACCTTTTTTACCACATAGGTTTATTCCATCCATTACCAAGTATTTTCACCTCTATGCACTACATTTTAAGATTGTATGATTTTAAACCTATAAAATCATGCCAAGTGTCAAAGATTATTTTATAATGTAGATTATAATTATTTAAATTCATCACAATAGGATTATTGTTTGTATAGCTTTAAACCATTTTGAATGTAATATGTACGCTATTTAAAATGGCATGTGTCACAATTTCACATATTTTAATGTTTACATATTTTTCACCTTCAAAGTAAACACTAAGCTTTAAGAGTTTTAGTTATTCATAGGAAGCCACATGTCACATACATAACATATAAAAACTTCACAACATCTCTTTCCATTAACTAGATCAAAAAAATATAAGAACTATGTGGCATGGATATAATCAAGAGATGGAACATGTAAAATTTGTGTATTCTCACTACCATGCACATACAAAAATTCAAAACAACCCTAAATATAACTAAAAGATATGTGACCATGAAGATATGGTGAGAATACATAGGTCACCATTATATATACCATATTACTCTCATCCTTAAGAGAACTCACAAATATTAACACATATGATATTTTGAACCAACTAGATAATGTAACATGTTAAATTTCAAGCACCTCACTATAGTACATAGCTAAGGATCATTCATAATTCTAAGATACATGAGACTCTAAGTCAATAATAAAAATAAACATTCAAAAATTCAAAACACTTATACTTTCACTAATCATAAAAAGACACCTATGCAGTCTTCCTAATGATACATACATGATATATGTAATGACCTAAAAGTGGTATTTGGATGCTAAGAGTGTTGCTTGAGATATCCTATTTATATCTTATCCCTAAACCTATGTTATATCCTTTATCACACTTTTCCATCCATTATGTAGACCATAACACCTTTTGTCATCTCAAACATAGTCCCATAATAGCATTCCTAAATACTAACCCATTATACCCAATAGTCTGCCAGCTGGACATTAGTGCCACATTAAAGACACTAGAGCTACATGGCACTAGTGTCCCTTTACATAACTCTCCTAAATATATATATTTCAAAATGTGTTCCCCTCCTAAGGTTAAACTAATTATATTTTATTAATCTCACAAGACATGGATCACTATAAATACAAGAATACCTGACCTCGATCCACTAGATGGAAAATAGATGTAAAGAGCCTATTCAAATAAGAAACAAGTTGAGAAAAATAAAGGTAATTGATCCCTATTCTTCCCTACTTCTAAATATTACCATCTATAACTACCCTAAGCCTAGATTTCAAATATTTTATATCTTAAGCACTCTCAAGGAATTCAAGACCATTATCATTCTAATATTCACTTGCACTAGCACCAAACACTAGGTGGGAGAAATGCATCAAGCTTGATCCCTCCTTGGAGTATTAGTATGTAGGAAACTCTCTTCATAGTAGGGTTTTGAGTATGTCCAACCTATTTTACTAATAAACACACATTAATAGCTTATGCCATACTAGAAAGGAGGATTAGGGTTTTCACACTAAATTAAATATTCGTGACATAATATAAAATACTATATTTCATTCATGTAGGAATAAAACATGGAAATATAGGCATAGGTTCTCAAAAAAAATAGGAACAGTCCTACAAAGAGGACACTAGCACCATTTTTAGGACAATAAAGCATTATACAACTATTGTCTAGGTTGGGCACTACTGTGCACTAAATAATTAGACCTAGGGACCTTTTTGACAACACTCAAACCTATTAATAACCTAGTTTTTATAACCTAGATCTTTTACAATGTTTATTTTATAGATAAGTCTCTACTTACACATTATTTACTATTTTTTTATAAATTCAGAGCAAGTCCAAATCTATAATAAATCAATTTTTATTTTATGCATATTATTTCTTTAATTTATATAACTTATCGTTTTAATATAACTTAATATTTACATATAGTTAACCCTAAAAGGTTGAAACATTTGGTAAACCCAACATACTTTGAATATTGCTTCAAACCCTAGTTTTACTTAGGGTTTACCTTAT
Organism: Torreya grandis; assembly: GCA_037957365.1. Taxonomy (NCBI): domain Eukaryota; kingdom Viridiplantae; phylum Streptophyta; class Pinopsida; order Cupressales; family Taxaceae; genus Torreya; species Torreya grandis. Next base: position 467,137 of record JARHVA010006062.1, read on the forward strand.
CTAAATTTTTTTTCATAAAATTAGGGTCATAATTTCATGTTTTTATTTATTTTTTTCATAATCTATCCCATTTAATCAATACCACATTAGGGTTTCATTTATTTAAATTTAATTTAAATATCTGGTTAACTTACCCTAATTCCAAACCCTAACACTAATTAATCCTAGGGTCTATATTTATAGAATTCAAATTTTAGATTCACATATATTTTCATTTTTATAATCTTGATTATAATGATATAATCATTTAATCATTTTTTATTTCAAATTTTACTACTTTCATTTGCATGCTTGTTTCCTCTAATTCAGAATAAAATCATAAATGACATAGATACATGTATACATGATGCTTCATATCAACTAAAATATCTTTCATGTTACATTATTTATTTCACATGTTATCTTTTTCCTATCTGAAATACAATTAAGACATTATTCTTTCATCACATACTTAACTTATTACATCAAATAATAGTTATACTACCTAAAATCAACAAATCTCCCTTATATGCATTTTACTCTTTGGTCAATTATAATTCCTTTATTATCATTCTTAAACACATAAAAATAGCATTGGTCTCACTTATCCCTCCTTATTATTGATCATAAACATCTATCCAACATATTTCATATAGTATTAGCTCTAACTCTTAATATACCCTATGGTTTAGGTTATGATGTCCTCACATTGTCGTGAAGCTTGGTAGGTTTGAAATATCAATGGATATATCTATATTGATCAAATTAGTAATTACTAAAGTATAATCTCCATTATTTATATTTTACATCACTCCAACACATACAAATATATTTTGAATGCATCACTCTATGATACTCAAGTACCTCAAACATCTGAGCCCGCCTATGTTGCTTCTATTATGAACACTATGAAATGAATAGAATAACATATTTATTTCAATATAGATGACCTTCCACCTCATCACATCATAAATTTACATCTACCTCTCTATATTCATTTTTTAATTAATGAGGTAGGTGTAAAATGAGTTTTAGTTTACAATGGATTAGGTTTGAATATCTGCAACATCTCTTTCCAATGCCACCTTAACATACACACTATAAATTTGAATCCTTATGATATGATAATATGAGGGTTTGATAATATTTCATCCAAATTTTTGGATAAAATCACATTAAATCTTACCCTAAGACCCAAAACACTACCTACAACATGATAATTTATGCCTAATGATCTAAATTATAATCTTTTGCTTGGGAGACCATTGATTCATGTTATACACAATTCCATTAGCATTACATGCATGTGTAAAATTCAATTATATAAGTCATATATATACTTGACATATGGATAAATAAACTTTTAAGTATTATCAACATACAAATCCTTCACATAAATATATTCCTCACATGGATTTTTCTACTACACCACCCCAATCTATAATTCAAAATATGCATACAAATTCCCCCGTTATTATAAGTACAGGGAGTAATAAGTTAACTTCACCTTTTGCATTACTATATTTATAGAATATGGATGACATAGGATAGGGCCTTGGAAAACATGAGTAATGAATCCTAAATCTCATTAAATCATATGTTCAATAGGGAAAACAAGGACTTGGATATTGAAATGATACATCTAGTACTAGATCCTCTCAAATTCTTCTCAACATATCACATTTTTTCCACCTATTTTGTGAGTAGTTGATATAGTGAACCATGTTTATATACATTCAATTATCTACCCTGATATTATTATTTATTTGGTTTCTCCAAATCTTCCAATTCTTGATGAGTTCAATAATGATAAGGCTCTCTTAGAATTTATGGGTGCATATTAGGATCTTCCTTGCATGTATCATAAGAATATTTTCCTCATTCCACAAGCACCCAAGCATAATTTGGTGATATTTGTATGATTTAGATAATATATTACCTAACATAGAAGATATAATTCCCACAACACCTTATACTTTGGATTGATCTATGTTAATGAATAAATAATCAAGTTTAATTATGGCACTAAAACTAATCCTTGCATCAAACTATTGGCTACTGCATTACATAAATCAAAATATATATATTTGTAAAATTTTAAACAATTTTCTTGAATTATTTGCATGGGATTATTTCAATATACCTAGCATTTATCCTCTAATCACAATACACATAACTAAATTATATCTTGATGTTAATATAGTAAAATAAAATATTTTCAAAATGCATCCTAAAGTAGCTCTCCTTATCAAGGATGAGATTTAACACTTATTAGATGTTGGTTTCATTTGACCATATGCTCATCCATAGTGGGTTTCCAATATCATTCTTATTTTAAAACTTAATGGACATATATAATGTTGTTGTGACTCTAGAGACATGAACAAAGCATGTCCTAAATATGATTTCCCTTTACCAAACATTGATATAATATTTGATTCCACATTTGGAAATGAGATTCTCTCCTTTATAAATGGTTCCACTAGGTATAATAAAATCAAGATCACTAAACAAGATAAATAAAAGACTTGTTTCACCACAACATGGGGTAATTTTTGTTATATAATCATGTCATTTAGATTAAATAATGTCAATTTAAATTACCAATGCACTATGACACATATCTTTCATGACCACATTCATAATACAACCAAATATTATGTCGATGATTCACTGGAAAACTCAAAAGATAAACAAAATCATGTAATCAATTTTCAATAAATTTTTTAAAGACTTATAAAATACAACATTCCACTCGACCCTAAGGAATGTGTCTTTGGAGTTTCCTCAAGGAAAATCTTGCGTTTCATTATATATCAAAGTGACATAGAATTTGACCCTAATAAGGTCAAAGTAATCATGGATATGCCTCCTACTAGTCTAAAATAACTTTGGTCCTTCTAAGAGAAAATTCAAGAAATTTTTTTCTTTATGGCATAACTCATAGATTAAACACAATCATTCATCAGACTACTTTAAAAGGATTTGAAATTTGAGTGGGACATCACATGTCAAGATTGATTTGATACACTTAATCAATACTTACTTAAACCTCCTATCTTGGTTCCACCCATACCTAGTAAACCACTTCTACTTTACCTCTCAATTATAGATCATGCACTGGGACCCATCCTAGCAGAACACATTGATCAACATAAATAAAGAGAAATTTACTACATAAATCATACACTAGTGGAATATGAATGAAATTATCCAGAATTTGAAAAAATTTGCTTAGCACTAGTGTTTTCTACTCAAAAACTTCATCACTACATGATTAAAAATAATACACAGATCATTACGAAAGTTGATCTTTTAAAATTACTCATGTCAAAACCACATATTTTGGGGTGCATTAAAAAATGGGTTATGTTACTTAAAGTTTTTGATAATAAATTTATATTACAAAAATTGGTAAAATGTTAAATAATTATAGACCAATTTACAAAAACTCCACTATTAGATACAAATCTTATTACAATGATTTTAGAGATGATTTCATAGCTTATAATACCATTGTAGATACATGGATAATCTTCTTTGACTTTTCTAGATGTGCATCTAGTGTTAGGGATGGAATTATTTTCATCGATCCCTTGGGACACATAGTAACTCTCACATACTAACTCAATATTTCATGCACTAATAATATCATAGATTATGAAGCTCTTATCATAGGTCTTAAAACATCTTAGGATCTCAAGATAAAATCAATAGAAGTTTATGGGGACTCCTAAACAACTTTTAATAAACTCATATATGTTTACCAAATACAATATGAGAACTTTATTCATTTTAAGAACATGTTTCAATGTCTACATACTTAGTTTGATAATTTATCTATCAAGAACATCCTACACAAAGACAACCATCATTATAATGTAATGTCAAGAATCACATCATTGATCACCATCCATATGGATGTATAAAAAGCTCTACTTATAATTAAACAATTAAAATCTCCATTAATATCCTATGTATACCTTATCACTTTAATAGTCATATTTACCACATTCAATTCAACACCATCTAAATGGTTCTCTAACATATACAACTTTTTGAATAAATCTATCATACCAAATATTTTTACAATGAATTAAAAGTGTAAACTAGAATGCAAATCACTTTGATATTTATTCATTAGAGGTGATTTATTTAATTGATCTTTTTATGGACACTTACTTAGATGTTTAATAGTTGAGGAAGATAAATTGGCTATTTAATAATACATGATAGTTAATGTGGTGGTCATTTCAAAAGTAAGGAAATGTCACATAAGTTACTCTAACAAGGTTACTATTGGCTAATCATGGAACAAGAATGCTAGGATTATGAAAAATTATGTGACAAATGTCAATGCCATGGTAACTTGTGCCATGTACCTTCACTCCAACATCAACCTATCATATCTCCATGGCCATTCATGATATGGACTTTGATATGATTGGTAAGATAAACCCATAATTTTTAGGAGGCCACAAATTCATTATTATAGCTATATAATATTTTACAAAGTGTGTAGAATCCATCATATTAAAATTAACAAAGGGGCATGATATTTGCCAATTCCTCATGACCAATATTATTTCCCACTCTAGTCTTCCTAGAAGCCATAATTATAGATAATAGAACCTATTCCAAGAATAAAATAGAGAAAATTTTATGTGAAAAATAAAAAATATAACACACATTCTCTACACCATACTACCCAAAAGGTAATGGTCAAGTAGAGGAAACAAACATGAAAATTAAAAATATTTTGAACAAAATAGTTACCAAATTTGGTAATGACTAGCACAATCAACTCATCTATGCATTTTGGGTTTACCTCACTATCATACGCACACCAATAGTAGACATTCCTTATTCACTTGTATATGTCACAAAATCTACTATCCCATTGGAATTATAAATCTCATATTTATAGGTATCTTTAAAAGGACTCATCATAGATGATCAATATAGAGAGACATCTCCACAAAATAGAATAATTAGATCACACACATATAAAAGATATATAACATCTTAGAGATTATCATAAGTGAATCCAAATAACCTACAATAATAGAGTCCATAACAATGAATTTGAAATCAATGATCTGGTATTAAAAGAAAATCTCAAAAATGTCAACCATAAAGAAGAGAACAAAGGGAAGTTTAAACCAAATTAGCTTAGACCATACACAATCACATAAAATCTCAGTCAAAAATTATATATTCTATCTTCAATTAATGGAAAGATAATAAAATTTCCATTCAATATCATGCATCTAAGATGATTGTATATATAAACAATGCACTATTCATTGTCATTTTACTTGTACATAACTTATTATCTCTTGCTCTTTGTACATAGTTTATTTTAATTTGATTGTACATATCTTATACCTAGAAAATTAAAAAATAATATAACATGTCAAAACATAGAAACAATCAAATATTACTAAAATAAATGTTAAACTTATAGATTGTATGGATTGATATGTTTTCATTTCTATGACTTGCCAGATATTACATATGTTATCTATCTTAGTATAGTCAATTTTATCAAACATAGATGATTCACTTGTTATTTTTGAGTGATTATAGACTACATACAAGACTCTAGTCAGCTACACTAATCCATAATCACTATTATCTACCCACTGAATTTACACTGATATAGGTTTATTCATTTGATACATTTGCACACTCGGGGGTACCTCATACATTGTTGATATTAACAGGTTCTATCCTTACATTATATACATTCCAATTTATGCATTAATATATATTTATATTGATAATTTCTATTCATGCTCAAATTTTTATGACTATCACTAGTTTATACTTAACATATGTACATCTTAGCATTTACACATATTTGTACTACATAGTTATACATGTTTTCATTTTTAGCTTTCATAGTTTAGACTTGATTGTGTTTCCTATGCTTCTTTCATTTCAATGGAATTTGAATATTCCATTTCTCTTTGGATATAAACCAATTATATGTTTTTATGCCTTAGACATGTACCCATGTCCTTTGTGTGTGTTTTCCTTATTGTATATGTAGATATTGGAATATGTCCTTCTATGTGGCTATGAACCAAAATTGCTTGGTGCTTGTATATGTGGACATTTGAACATGTCATTTTATGTCTTTTATTTTCATATTTAGTTATATGTGCCCATGTCCCTTATATTTTGTCCCCCTGGCCTACTTTTGTGTGCTTCATGTGTTTTATATGTATGTTTTATTTTATGCATCTTTAGTATGACACTTTTGTTTTCTTGTTACACACACCAATTTTCAATGCCATGAGGGACCTCATGCATCTAACCTTCCTACTGGGGTGCCATGATGGACATCATTCACCATTCCCATAGGTAACTACTTAGATTTGATGTTATACACATTGATTACATCTATCTTGACACCCTTGTGTAATGATAGATTAAAACATACATATTACACTACATACTTATGTTCAGATTATTTTACATTCCAATGTTATGTTTACACATTGTATTGGATTATCACACAGTTATCATAGATGATTTGATTAACACATTTTTTAGAGATACTTATTTTTAAGATAGTTATTACATAGGTTTCAAAACTACCCTCAAAAGAGGGGTCATTCATAGGGTTTTGTCATAGAGATAAATTTCCTACATTGATATTCATAAATTATTTTCATCACACAAGCTCAGTTTAAAAATTCAGACATAGGAAAAACTGGGGACTTAGAAAGTAATTTATATCACCTAGATTTTAGACTAGACAAACATTAGTTCCTTGATTGGGATACTTGCACCATAGGGTGTTATTTTCCACTACATAGTACTAATATCCAATAGCCCTAGCTTTAGGGTAGTCAAAATTAGCTATAATAATACACTAAGTATATTACATATTTGTACAAATATAGTCATAAGTTTGATATTTATGTTTATATTTTTCTTATATACACTCATTTTGGCTTATATTCATACCACTTACTTATATTGGGGGTATCATGCATGGTATGATCATCCCACATTCATTTCAAATAAAAAATACAATTATTTCATACTTGGTCCATAATTAGAATACTAAAATATCAAATTGGGGGCATGTGTGAGGCACAGAGTTTCCATATCATTAGTTACACACATTTTGATCAAATGGAATGGTAAACTCCATGTTATTCTCTACACTATATACACTTGATATCATATTATAATTTATCACTAGTTTCATGCCTTACTCCATCTACAGTGATTGGTATTCTTGAGTGACCTAGAGCTACATAATGTACCCAAGTGGCTACAAAGCTAACATACATAATTAGATATACCCAAATAGATACTTTTATCACTTTACATAGTTTAATTTCAGATGCATCTACTTCACATGGGTGGGCAATGATGGATTCATAGTCTACTTGTGTTTTTGAATCATCCACATGGGAGGGTTAGAGACACTTATAGTATTATCCAAGTTGGTCATGATCCATCAAGCAAGGGTGGTCAATGATGTAATACAAATTGGATTGAGTTATTGAGCTACCCACATATGGGGACTGACCAATCTATCAACTTATTCTAAGCTAGTAAATGATTTGATCTTTATATACACACATACAATTTATCACCATGTTCATGCATTGGTTCACATACCTAATGAGTTATATTCATTCCTTTCCTCTTTCCTTTCTCTTTACTAGTCTTAGATAATTTATTTAGCATAGCCTTTTTCTTTTGGTAATCTCTTAAGTAAGGACTGATTTTTGCATGTTTCATTGCAAGTCATTATTTTGGATCATGTTTCATATACGTAGCCCCAACTTCACATAATCAAACTCAGCTACATGGAATTCACTTCCTAAGTAAGTATAGGTATGTTTATTTTTCCTTTATATTATTCATTTCACTTTTATACATTTCTAGCATAAATGTGGGGGGTAAATGTAATCACCTAAAAGTGATATTTGGATGCTAAGAGTGTTTTTTAAGATAGCCTATTCTTAGTTTATCCCTAGATCTATCCTAGAGACTTTATCACACTTTTCTAGCCATTATATAGACTATAAACATATTCTATCATCTCAAACATAGTCCAAAAATAATATTCCCATATCCCAACACATTGTGCCTAGTAGTCTTTCAGTTGGACACTAACAACACATTAAGGATACTAGAGCCACATGGAATTAGTGTTCCCAACTTGGTGCTAGGGTCCCTTATCATAAATATATTAAAATTATATATTTTCAAATGTGTGACCCTCCTAAGGTTATCCTAAGTACATTTTATTATCAACATAGGCTATAAATCATTATAAATACAATACTATTTGACCAAAATCAAGCTAATTGATCCCTATTATGCCCTTCTTCTACATACTATCATCTACAGTTCCCTAAGCCTAGATTTCAATGATTTCAAATCTCAAGAACTCTCAAAGCATTTAATACCACTATCATTCTATCATTCACTTACACTAACACCAAGCAATAGGTGGGAGAACTACATTGGGCTTAATCCTTCCTGAGAGTATTGGTATATAGGAAACTCTCTTCAAAATAGGGTGTTGATGATGTAAAGTCTATCCTACTAATAAACACACATTTTTATCTCATGCCATACCTTCAAGGAGGATAGGGTTTACACACTAAATTAGATATTCTAGACATAATATATAATTCTAGATTTTATGTGTGCAGGAATAAAACCTAGAAACATACGTGCAGGTGCTCTTATAAAATAGGAAAAATCCTACAAAGAAGACACTAACACCATTTTTAGGATACTAGAGAATCATAGCACTACTATCTAAATGGATCACTACTATCTATTGAAGGATTAGACCCAAGGACCTTATTGATGATACTTAGACCAATTTGTATCCCAATATTTAGAACCCAGATCTTCTATGATAGTAATTTTATAGATAAGTCTTTATTTGTGCATATTATTTACTATTTTTATAAATTCAAATCAAGTCAAAATATATAAAAAATATTTTTTATTTTATTCATATTATTTCACTAATTTAGACAACTCAGTCCTTTAATCTAACTTAGGATTTACATAGGTAAAAAAAAAAGGTTAAAACAATATTCTACACAAGTAGCATGATGAGGACACATGTATGATTTAATTTTATACTTATAAAAAACTATGAAATTAAAGACAAAAAAAAACATAATGTAAAAAATCATCTTGATAAATGCAAAATGAAACCTTTCACTTTGAATATACAAAACAAGAAAATTCAATTGGCCATCATAATATTTAAGGCATAAGACTAAAGGAAAGGAAATTTGTTTTCTTAAAATTAAAATTTCAAAGAGATTATTAGAGATTAAAAAAAATTATAAAATATTATCTAATAATACTTTAAATAAATTTCAAAGTGAATTTGCAATGAAAATATCAAACACATAGCAATGGATTCCTATCTATTCTCTTTGAACACATCACAAGTGTTTATAGAAACCTTGTACATATAGGACACATTAGGACTAGAAATCAACCATTTAGTGCCAATTTGGATGAGGATGAAATTATGAGACATATACAATAATAATAAATCCCTTCCGTAGATAACATGTATTATACATATAACCTTATATACCTATATAAATCAATAATTCACTAAGTAATAACGAAGCCCAAGGTATTTCTTTGTACAAACATCCTTTATAATATTTTCACCAAAAATAAATATCTATACAATATGGTATTGTCTCTAAAGAAAAATAAACAAATTAATTTATTTATTGGACTATCAATTGAGTGTTATTATAAATTTCATCAATATATAGGATTATATAACAAATCATTTGTGTTATAAGGCATTGATATCCATAATATTATAGAGGTCTTGAAATGTTAGTGTGAGGGCCTTGATCGATAGGTCAATAAAGGATTTATATAACACACCTATTAGGTTCTTTAGGACCAAATTTATAATTAGAATTAATTTTACTAATATATTATATAAGTTAATTTATATCTTACATGTCAGCAAGCTCTATTTTTTGTTGTTGGCAATGGTAATAAACATAACAAATCCCTATCCTAGGGTAAAATATTTCCTTGAATTAAATGAAATTATGAGAGTGAGGAATAAAAATAATTATTACATGATGTATAACCTTGTTAATATTTCTTCTGCTACATTATTTTAAAAAAAATCACATTAGACCCCTTATATTTGGGATAATTATTTATTTATTTATATATATATATATATATGCATATAGGTTTAGACAATTTATCTGGGATATTTTTGAATGATTATATCCATTGGTATATATGGAAATCAATGAAATATTTATGCCAAATATTACTTATGAGTTCAAAAAATTCATTAGAACATGGTATATTATTGCTATCATTTATATTATATAGTGATAATAATTTTAGTCTTTGTGTTTCATATCATGCTCCCTATATATGTCCCAAATAAATCAGAAAAGTAGGATATTGATTACAAAATTCTCTATGGATTTGGTAAAGTATGAAAATATAATAAAAATGAATTATGGAATCCATTACATGTAAGGCTAGTGTAATGATTTTCAAGTTATGGCTTATAATACAGATAACAACTCATAAGTATTATTTCAATTTCGATACCCATGAATTGAGGTAATTGTAATTGAGAAAGAATGTTGAAACATGCATCAAAGGATTGAGGGGAAATGTATTACTAGTAAATAATCACCATACACATCCCCATTACTTGGTGTTTTATAATTCTAAAGATGATATATATTTAAATAAAAAATGTAGACTTCATTAATCAAATTTTCACCTTCAAATCTTGAGTATCCACCAAAAGTAAAAGTAGGGCCATATGCACTTGTAGTAAATGATAAATATTATGGCATGGATGTGTATCTAATGAATAAATTTATATATTTATTTCATCCTATGGATCATCTATAATAACTATTCCAATGTAAGAGGTAATTGAATCCCCTATCTCTACTCTTATTTAGATTTCTCTTTTTTTAGTTTAATGTTTTGATAATCCACCTATTTCTTTTGTTGTTGAACAAGCAATAGTATCTCCCCAAGCTTATCCTTTTATGAAACAACTTAATTATGTCCATATAGACACTCTTCTTTTATTATTTCAATATGAATTTGTATCCCTTTTTTCTCCTAAGAGTGTGGTTCAACCCAACAAATTATATACAAGTGATTAACACCCAAGACATCAATACAATGCTCTCAAGTGCCTATGTTTCTTATTGAAATACAAGATTAATATATCTCCTTCTAATAAGTCTTCAATATTCATATTAATTCTATAATATTTATCCATTTTTTTTGTTACAACATCAAAATTGAATAAATAAATAACTCTAAAGGAGGCACTAAAATTTATAGTGTCAATAGTGGACCCCTTGAAAATATTACTGGCATCCAAGGTCAATGTTATTACTAGGATATCCAATGTAATTTCACAATCAATATAAAATAAAAAAGAGACAAAAATTAAAGATAAAATACATATTTTTCTTATATATAATTCCTAATTTTCATCTCTCAAATATAAACAATCCACTCTTCAATAAATGATTTCAACCTTTACTCCTCTAGTTTTTACAATTATTCCTATAACTCCATCTCCCACTCATATCACTACAATACAGTCCCAAGTCTCCAATACATCAAATTAATTCATTATAATTGAGATTATAGTCACCATTAATAGGTCCAATTCACTCCAATCATCACTATCTACATTATCCACACCACTTATAACCATTATTGGTGATGCATGCCAAATAGATGAAAAGAAGATTGAAAACAATCAGTTCTCTAAGACCAAATGAATAGAGATGATAATAGTATATAATTTTTATGTTTGGTTATAATTTAAACATTACATAGGGAGGATTAAAATATTGACCTAGAGAGAAAAAATTAAGGGGAGACTCTTACTTTACATTATATTTAATAAATCTTCACTTTGAAAAGGAATATAAAAGTTAGGTTAGGAGAAAGAGATGAGTTTGTTGAAGGTCTAGAGTCTATGGTGGCCACCAGACAATAATTATAAAATAATTTAATAAAAGGGATGAGCCATAAATATAGATATTATAAACACATAAAATTTGTGGTTTGAAATAATATCATTGATGAAGTAGAGAAGTGTTTGGAGTCACTTTATGAGTTGTTAGTTGATAATTTTTAGACAAAAGGCAAGAGTGCCCCTTGGTAGAAAAGTCCCAAAATGTATTAGGATCACATTACCAAATGGATGTAAAGTTGGTAAATTTGAGCATATTCATAAATAAAAATATGTTTCCCAATTTTAAATGGATGAGATTATTTTACATACGATTATTTCAAAGTTTTGTGATGCATATGAGGGCATCCATGCAGGGGTGGATAAATTATATAAGTATATTCCTCAATGTTTTTGTCAATGCCACTAACAAAAATTTTGAGCTATTTTTATAATTTTTCATAGTTTTATTATTTTTATTAGAGGGTAAGCAGAATAATTTTACTCCCAAATTAGCTAAATTTATGATTAATTTGAAAAGAAAGGTTCCCTAATCCAACTAGAGAGGTATCATATAAGTTATTTACCTAATAAACTATTATAAGAAGAAAATATATAATACTATAGCTATGAAAGCCACACTTAATACCTATTTTTATAAACATATATCACTTATGGCCAATATAGAGTATTTTTTTATAGAACCAATTATAAATTTGATAAGGATAGATGGATAATACTAGGCATTTTTGATGGCCTTTAAAAATCAATATAATAACTTCTCTAAAGCTTCATAGAAGTGACAGTGAATAAGATAAAAATATAATTGGTAATTTTATTGATTTAAAACATTTAAAATTTTTGCATTATTTGCAATCATTGTTATATATATTTTAATTTTTCCTAAGATTTTCATGCAGTTATAAAGACAAATTAACATTTAAGATAGAATAATGTATTGTGACCACCCTAGCTCATGCCTAATTCTATGGTATTTTAACCACCCTTAATTAAATTTATATGTGAATGACCCATCCCTACAAGAAAGTAATGATCTAAAAATGCTTGTATTATTCATTTAAAATAATTCAAGCTCAACCCCTAGCTGATCTATACTCTCAACTTAATTATCTTTTATCCTTAGATAACAATGAACCATTCGGACTATCATACTCCCTGATCATGTCTAGTTCTATTAATTTCATCCTCCCACCAAATAATGGTTGTTTTCTCAATTTTAATCTCATGTATCAAGTCATACCATTCATTTTAGAAATACATGTTTGAAAGAATTCCTTATTTATCACTATAAAATGACATTTTCAAGTCATTTTTCATCCAATATGTTCACACACTAAAAATCACTAGAATTATAATTTTAAATTGAAAATAAATTCCATATTTATCCAAATTTTTAATAAAAAATCCCTAAGAGCATTTAGCTAAATTATATGTAAAAATATAAGGTTATAAGTCACAGTTGAAGATAGGTTTATAAAGTGAAGTAAATTACACAATGGTTTTTTCAATAGATTGATATCTCTCACACAATCAAGCATAACACACATGTGAAGTAAATCTAACATATTAGTAAAAGAGCATAAAACTCTACAACATTCTAGTGAATCCTAAGGACACCATGTTATCCTTGAATTTAATAATCTTAATTAATAGGATAACCCTTATAAAACTTGTCCATTTCATAGCCTATGAGATCTAAGAATGTAAATCAAGGCTAATCATTTCCTTCTTGCATTTTTATTTCCTTAAAAAGTTAGTATTCTAAGGGGATTTTCACCCCATGCAATCTAGATAATTTTCTTTGGACTAAACCAAGTTCAAAATTGTGTAATCCAGAGAATTTTCTCTGGACTAGACCCCAAGGTGCAAGAATAGAAAAATTCTCCACCACTACACATGTAGGTTCAGATAATTTCTCTATTATTATAGGCATCCCACCACTTCTTTGGTAATTAATATGAATTAATACCATTTTTATATATAATTTACCCATGGTAATTTTATTTTTCACCATTTGCTTTTGCTTCCTCTATATTTCTCTCACCTATGTTTCCTCACCATTTTCATGCTTAGTTGCCTCAACTTGATTGTGGTTGTCACCTCCAGATTATTGGTAGGTTTTTGGATGTTTCTTTTATTATTATTTTTATTTTCATTCCCTAGGGTCTCTATTTGTTAATACCTCATTTTATGTTTTCTAAATTTTATGTTATCTTGCATTCATGAAATCCTCACATTTTATCTCATCTTTATTCCCTTTATGTTTTACCTAAACCCTAACATCATCATCATTATTTTTCCTAAAAAACCTAGTATCAATCCATGATTATTTTCCTGAAACCTCCATGTTAGACTTTCATCATGTTCTTTTATCCTATGCACCTCAAAGAAAATTCTCTAAGTAGAACTTAACCAAACTCCTTTTTAGAGTGCACTTTAGATGATTTTCTCTAAAGTGCACCCTAATAACATTTTAATCATGCATGCTAGATAAAATTCTATAAATATCACATAGTCACCCCTTTGGTGCACTCCTAAGAATTTTCTCTGACATGCACCACCATACCCCATCAATTGGTGTACTTTGGATACATTTTCTCAAAGGTGCATCATGAATTTGAAACCTTAGGTGGTCAGAGAATTTCCTCCAACCTACACTAGCATTACATAATTTTATCAAGCATGGTTTAGGTTAGAGAAGTTTATTCAACCTACACTGAGACCTACCTAAGTAATGGTATAATTCACCCAAGTCCCATGTAGTTTGGAGAATTTTATATGAATTACACCCAAAGTATTTAACACCTCATGTAGTTCAGACAAAATTCTCTAAAATACATAGTTTTATTCCTACCCCATGCAGTAGTGCATATTTTCTCCACTCTTACATATCTTTGAAATAGATGAAAAATGCTAACTCTAGAAAATCAAATTTCTCTCTTGTAGTCACCTAATCAATGTCAAAAGAATATCCATCTAAGAAATCCAGGAAGTATAATTTTGAAGGTGTGTTTCCTTCATTTGTAGTTGACTTCAATGTAGATCATATTAGATATATAGATATTAGCCATGTTGACATGGATGAGTACTTAAAAATTCTAGGAAAAGACCGCATTACATGTCACATGCATGTGGTCTTAAATATTGAAATTCACTTGGCAGCTACATTTCTAGTATCAACACAAAATTTAGAGTTCATATTAATGGTTTCCACACACTTTAATATATAGACTAGGTCAGTCAAGGATGTAGAGAGTAATGTGTTCATCCAACTTGATGAATAATATTTTGATAAAATATTCCATCTCTCTGATATTGAAGATTATTCAAACATAACTATGGAATCAACCCATAAGCACTATGACAATAATTCTAATAAGTTCAAGAGTCACATCAACTCTAAATGGATCATGAACCCTTAATACTCCATTGTTAGGTAGCCTAATAAATTCTACCATAGTGAGTTCCTAGAGGAAGTAGGGGATCTGATAACACTCTTGAGTAGAGTAAAGGGATTTCCCACTTCAAACATATTCTAAGAATGGATGTATCACTACATATGGGTTATCAATATTTGTAAGCAAAGGATATTTTATGGGAAATAGATCAATGATGCCATTTTTCATCAACTCTCTGAGGTGACCTCCTTCCTCAAATTATTCATGACTTTCTATTTGGTTTATATTGTAGCTAGCATGAAATCCATTATAGGATTAACCAATTTTGGTGATAAGAGGAAGGTTCCTATAAATGAATACTTTCCATAATTGACATTAAAGGAAAGTTTGAAACACTATAGAGGAGTTAATGATGCATTATTTTATAAGTTCAATTGCATTTTTGAAAAACAACTTGAGAATGAGAGAGTTTTAGATTCAACATGGACACAAGTCAACAAAGTTGGTTGTATTTTCCTATAATTCCCAACCTATACCTACATCAAGGTAGGATGATTTATTAAACAACCTTACATGATACCTAGGCATCCAAGTGACTAGTTGATCCTAATGGAAATGTGTCAAAAAATGATGAGCATCCACAAGAAGTAATTATATTTCCATAGACCTAGATTCAAGTTTCCCATTAGTATTGGTTGGCATACAATGAATACCACTCCAAAGGCTAATACAACAAAATTTGAGATATAGTGGATCACTCTTAAAATATTTAAGATTAGGGAAGATTTTTATTATATGAGGATGAAAGAAAAGATTAAAGGGAAATGTATTCATGTGCACAAGATAGAGGACATTTGGGAAGAGTAAAAAATAGAATATGTGAGAAATTTGGATTACATTTATCTCACTATTGATCAAATTGTCAATTTTAAGTTGGTTGATATTATATAAGATTTGATAGATGATGAGAATGTATTGGACCCATCATATAAGTATAATCAAATTTCTTCCACTCCTCTTCCTCCAATTCAATAGTCTATACAAGAATCCACTTCTATCTGAGAAAGATTCCAACTTTTCCTTGAAAAAACCTATGCCTAGTTGAAATGAAAAGCTATTAAGTTGAAGCCATTCAAAACTAGATCTAAAAAAGATTATGATGAAGATACTACTATAAAGTGGGAGGAGCTGAGGGCAAAGAATAAGAAATATGCCTCTACCTCTATACATAAATTAAAATCTATTTTCAAGAGTAAAGGCAAGGGAAAAAACAAAGACACTAATATAGTGGAAAAATTGTTCAAGTAGAGAAGGAGAAAAATCTTGCTACAAGTGAAACACTAGCACATCTAGAGAATCCTCAAGTTGAGATAACTCAAGTAGTAGCTTTATAGGTAGCATATTCCACTATTGCCTCTATCATTCTAATTATACCAATTATTTCTACAATTTCTCTCCACCCTATTATTCAATCTCCTCCTTCACCTTTAGTGCCATACTTTTCCAAGTTCCATCTCAAGGCACATTAGATCAAGTTTTTTATTCCATTTTTAATTTACCTTGTCCTTCTAAATCACTAGAATCACCTACCAATCTATATTTTACCCAACAAGACATAGACAAGTTCATTTCAACCTCATCCTCCAAATTGGAAACTCAAGTACCATCCACTCCCATATCAAATATGTTAATTAGAACCAAATTTATTACCATATTAACTCCAAATTAACCTATAATAACTAATATCCCATCAGTATCCATTTCATTACCAAATACCTCCATCCCACCTTCCATTCAACCCACCTCATAAACTATTGATCTTACCCAATCATCACAATCCTTGATATCCTCTGTACCAGGGGATCTATCTCCTCTTCCTCAATGGATCATGTCACAAACACCTAAGAGGAAGAAGCAATTTGTATCACTTGATGATTTTTATTTTGGTCAACTTGATTAGTAAAACCAAAAATGCCAAAACCATATCAATAGTAATTATTAATTCTGGTCACAATTATGTTGAGGTTGTAATGCCTCCTAAAGATAGAAACATTCATGAAATATAAGCATCTAAATATGTAATTGGATGGATAGATCTTTGGAATCAAACACATGAAAGTGCAAAGGAGGATTTGTAGGCAAAAATTGTATCCTTTCTCAAGAGATATAATAAGGGAAACAAAATTAAGGATCAACTCAAAATACAAGTAGAAGAATTGAGTTTAGTTCTACTAAAGATCACACAATCATCTGAGTCAATGGAGCTTGTTGAGAATGAAACCATAGAAAAATAAATTCAATAGGTAGAAAAGATTAGATCTCAAGGTCGGGTAGCCAGTGCCTATATTGAAATATTGATAACACAAGGTGTTCAATACTTATGTTCTACCATGATTTTTTTTTTAAAACTTGAGTGAATTAAAAATGAAAACTCATCAAACATTTGAGACACTCACTCAATAATTGAATTTAATAGAGAAAGATATTCATACTTGGACTCAATTTTTCTAGTTCAAGATGAAACTCTTGGTTGAGAAAAATGTCATTTCAAGTAAGAGAATGTTTATATAATATTGAGAGGAAATGAGGAATATGAAATAATTTCCACATAATTTAATTAAGGATCTTTAAGAAGACTAGCATATGTACTAATAAAGGGCTAGATCTTACAAATAAAATTAGAAAATTTCATTGCCAGACTAAAGATGATTCTCAATAAATTCTTCCTTCAAAAATGATAATTCAAGAGTTCACTTCCTTGATTCAAACATAAATTGAGAATGGAATGTTCATGTTGGATTCCATCAACAAGCTGGTTGAATTTCAAGTGACAATGGATAAATTATAGAGAATATTGGATAAAACAAAGGCATGCCAATCAACCTAGTAGAATCCATTACAAGGGTCATGGTATCTCTAGAATTACATTATGGCCAAACAATAATGAGTTCTAGGACAGACTAAAGAGATATGAAGCATATCTAGAGAATAATAAAAAATAAGAAATCCCTGTCTACAAACACTTAGTCTATTTACTTAGATTTTTGTATCTAGTTTTGATTTGTGTAATTTGCACATAGGAAAATTACATAGTCATAAGTCAAATTAGACTCTATCAATAAATAAGTCAATGTAATTATAATTTTCCTATTTTTTTCATAGATCCCCTCTATAAATAGGAGGATGCTCATTTATAAAGGTAGGATCACTAGGGCTATAGAAGAGAAACACTGTTGAACTTGAGAAACAATTTTTAAAACGTTGTGTTCATATTGTATATTTTGAATTTCATCAATATAAGAAAATCAAGTGATCTTTCAATATTTGTATTGGAAAAAATTTGTGGTGTATTGGGAATTTTCTTACATCTTTTCCATTACATTTTATTGTTCTTTTGATTGGATTGTAGCGTGAAATTTATATAAAATTAAAGGTGCAAAGAAGCTGATTTTGAAGTCTTTTGAGCTACATTATCATTAATAGGTTTGTGTTCATTATTGAAAGTGACTTACTATGGAGAAATTTTGTTGTAAGTTATTTCATTTGGTGATTTAATCTTTTTTGGAGGTAAGGTGAATATTTTAGGTTGTACTTTGCTCCATCCATTCACATTACATTGCTAGTATTATTCTAGTTATTCTTTCATCTAACTAATCTAGATATCAGTTAATATAGCTCCATCAAGTAATTTTATTTTTTAATGCCATGTTGTAAGGAATGAAAGGACTCATACTATAAATTTATAAGTGGACATCAATTCTGAAAAAAGAGAATTTGATGATATAATAACACACACTTTGATAAAATTATTGTAAATAAGTGTAAATATTTACTTATTAATTTAGTTGGAAATAAGAAAGGAACCTCCCCTTTCCTTGAGGAGAGATTTTATCTCATCACACTATTATTAAAAGTACAATTTTGTAAATGAAAAAATATTCACCCAATAGTTTTGGTGATTCCACTAGGGAATGAACATACAACTGAGAGCTACACTCGTTCAGTTGAAATAGGACCAACACCTTATTGATTGTTATTTCTTTGTTGTTTCTAATCTATTTCATTTCTTGGATACATTTATGATATGGATGAATAAAGCTACACTCATGGAAGAAGGGTAGTGGGACACATTGATCCTATATTTGAGGTTTTGTAGGAGCATAACTTCAATCTTTTGCTTGGATGTATATGGTCACCTCTTTAGCATATAAGAATTTTTTCTCCTACCAATACAAGATATCATATACAAGGGGAATATTTTAATGTTAGTAGGGTCTTGTCTATTTTGCCTTTACAAATATTTATTATTCCTCCCTATAATCCACATAGAATTGTTTTTCAAGATTCATGGGGAACTAGTTTTGGTCTATTGAACTTGACACCACCATCTCATGAACTACATTGTAGTTCACAAAAAAATTTCCTTGTGTCTATGGTGATGGCAAGAAACACCTAGATGAAAATATTATTGCATTATACATTACATGTAGAGTTCTTAGAGAGGAACATGAAGATGTTACTATAAGATTATTTGTAGAAACACTCTAAGGTGTTTTTGTGGATTGGTTTTACCATCTTTCAATAGGAACCATCACAAGTTGGGAAAAAATTAATGCTAAATTTGAGGCAACATTCAAGTTGACAAAATATGATCATGTATTATTGTCTAAACTTACACAAATGAATAAAAAAGCATATGATCCCATGCATGAGTTCAATGAAAAGTTCAATAAGTTAAGGAATATGATTCCACTAGTTTCTCAACCTATGCCTAACTTGAAATTATTCTTCATTGATTCTAAATTATTGAAGTTTAGGTTTCTTTTACAAATATCAGCCCTATCTAATCTTGATGATGCTAAAAGATTAGCCATTGAAGTAGAAGATGATTTTATCTTGGTGGGGAAAGTGAGAAATTTTTTAATAAAGCTTAGAGGGTAGCCCCCTACACGTTCTACTAGAACCATAGATCCTATGGTGCAAAACTTGGAAAATGAATTGATAACACTCAAGAAGCAAATGTCCCAAGGTATGTCATTTTATTCATACAAGGATACTCCAAGAAGAACATACCCAAAATGATTATAATTATTCCAACAATGTTGAAAGAAACCAAAATAAGAATAAGCTTCCATCACCACAAATAAGGCTTGCATTGGAGGCATCACCAAATAATGATCAATTGGTTATAACCTAAAATTGATGACAATTGGGAGATATAATAAATTCTATAAGATTATGCTAATCCATTCATAGGAGATGAATAAGGAGAAGCTATCAAATCTGATATCAAGTTTCTAAACTTTAAATAAGTTGAATAAGAGGAGGACATGCATGGTGAGTCTTATGAAATCTTCACTCATTCACAAAGTCAACCAAATCAACAATAGAAGATTGAAAAAACTATGTCTAAGGATGATGCATGTAAAGAGGTTACAATTTATAAAATAAAAACTCCACTACCAATTCAACCAAAAGACACAGTGATGGATAAACAAGTAAATACACCTCCTCATTCTACTTCTACTTCTTCTCCTTCTATGTCTAGACCTAGTGCCAGAAACCAAAAACCTAAAAATGAAAATACCCCATCTTCTTTGGCTACCCCATACCTATCCTTTAATATCATAGACCATGCTAGGAAGACAATAATTTAGATGTCTAAAGTTGAATACCTATAATCCAACCTTGACCAATTCAAAAGACTGGCTAAGTTTGTAAAGGGTAAAGGGATCAATTTCAATCAGGTATTACCCAAGAGTGAACCCCTTGATCCTAATATAAATCCAAAGAAAAATAACATGGTTGTAAATCCATCCAATTCTAGAAAAATAGAATGCTTTTATATTTCCCTATTTTTCAATGGCTACAAGCTTAATAATTATGTCATTAATTTAGGTTCCTCTAATAATGTGATGCTAGCCAAAGTAGCTACTGCCTTAGGGTTAACTCTAAAAAAGACTTTTGGATATTAATTTTCAATGGAAACTAAGCAAGTACCCCTTATAGGCCAAATTAAAGATGAACAATTTGCATTTGTTACCTTTTTAGAGAAAAGATAAAGATGATAGTTCTTGTGGCTGATGTTTTAGACTCATATGGAGTTTTATTGCGACATAAATTTTACAAAGATGTTGGTGGTGAAATCAACATGGATTGGTCTGAGGATAGGATACCAATAAAAAGTGTTATGTAAAAATTTCATCTAGAGAAATAAGTAATGTATACTATGACAAAGACTAAGGATATAAAATCATAGGTTCTCTTTGCAACCTCTAGAATGGGTATGTATTTCTTGACCATAGATGAATATCTAGTATCATAAAATGATATTTTAGATGAAGGTCAAAAAATAGATAAATCACCCTCTTTAGATGAAGAGGTTTTCAATTTTGAAACTATCAAAGTCAAAATTTCAAATGATGTTTGGACTTTAAAATTTGATGGTAGATGTTCTTCAACTAGATCTAGAGCTAGGATAGTCCTCATATCTGTGAAAGAAAAAAAAATCCATTTTTATTTTAGGTTAGAATTTGATAACGCTACCAATACTAATGAATATGAAGCCTTATTGTTATGGATAAAGGTTTCACAAAAGAAAGGAATTAAGAATATTCATGTTCAAGGTGATGTTGATTTAGTCATTTGTCAAGTTCGGAATTTGTATCAAGAAAAGAATGAAAGGCTAAGCCATTACCACAATCAAGTTTTAGATTGTATGGAAGGTTTTGATGTTTTTTATATATCATTGATTCCAATAGAATACAATGATATGGTAGATTCATTTGTTATTTCAGCCACTCTTCTAAATCCTCAAAAGGATTTTCAAGGAAATAAGTATACCATTGAGTTGGTCTTCCAACCCAGTGTTCTTGATAATGTCAATCATTGGTAGGTTTTTAAAAATGATGAGCAAGTCATCACCTTCTTAAAGAAGGTATATAATTTCAATGAGTTATACTTTGAGGGGAGTGACTCTACTCATCAAGAATCAATCACTTAGGTTAATGAGGAAACTAGTGAAGATATTTTGTAGCTTAAAGGAAATAAAATTTCTAAAGGATTGGTTATTTAGAGAGATTATTTGATAAACATGATCAATTCATTAAATTTCAATAGTTAGAATCAAATTCATCTATATAAATTGATCCAGTCAATATAAGAATATAGCATGATCCCAACATGATAAATATTAGGAAATGTTGTTCGTTAAAAGAAAGATAGAAGTTGGTGACACTTATATGATGGTACATTGAATTACTACCATATTCATATGCTGATTTAAAATATTTTTAACCCAAATAAGTGTGGTATGATATTCCTCTTGAACCTAGGTCTCAGCCTCACAAGTAGAAATAGTGACAATACAATCCCCAAATCTTAGGTACTATTCTTGCCAAAATATAAAATATGTTGAATGCTAGGATCATCTTTCTTATAAATATCTCAACGTGGATAGTTAACATTTTTCCTATGAGAAAAAATGGATAAATTCACATTTGTGTTGATTTCCATAATCTAAACCAATCATCACTTAAGGATAATTACCCATTGCCAATAATGGATCAAGTACTACAAAAAATGATTCATTCAGAGATGTTATCTATGTTAGATGACTTCTCAGGGTACAATCAAGTGGAGGTGTGTGATGAATATCAACATAATATGGACTTAACTACTCCATAAGGTACCTTTAAATATCATAAAATAGATTTTCAGTTGATTAATGTTAGTTCCACCTTTTAAAGGGCTATGGACTCGGTATTCTAAGATATTGTTGGTAAGTTCATTATGGTTTATCTTGATGATTTATTTATTTTCTCAAAGAATCATCAAGATTATTGTGATAATTTAAAAAAAATTACTTCAAATGTGTTATCAACATGGAATATCCCTCAATCTAAAGAAATCCATTTTTGGGGTTACTGAAGCTAATATATTTGGACACATTATGTCCAAGGAAATAATCAAGATTGATCCTGAATGGGTCAAGTTAATTCAAAATATTACTCTGCCATCAAGTAAGAAAGGAGTGCATTCTTTATTTGGGAAGGTTAATTTATTACAAATATTTTTACATGATTTTACTGAGAAGAGATGTCATATTTTTGATATGATGAAAGATAAATCAATTTTTTGTTGGAATGCAGAAGGGAGAGTTGAATTTCATGAAATCAATGAATCAATTACTCTTACTCCCATCTTAGTCTACCCTAACTATACTAAGAACTTCATCATGTAAAATTATACTTCTGAGCATACTCTATCCACCATCTTGGTGTAGTTGAATGAAGAGGGGGTTAAATATTCTATAACTTTCATGAGATTCCTTCTAAAGGATCATGAGCTCAAGTACTCACCCATGGAGAAATATGATTATGTCATGGTGAAATAAGTTAAGCATTTTAGGTATTACATCCTCAAATCTCACACCATTACACTGGCACCAAATTCTATAGTCAAGTATATTATAATTTAGTAAAAATTTGGAAGCAAAAGAGGTATCTAGATTGCTAAGATCCAAGAGTATGATATGGAGATAAGCCTACAAAGCTAGTGCATGGAAAAGTTTTGTGTCAAATCATGGTATAAAATAAATTATAAGTGGTATCCAACAATGACAGAGATATAGAGGAAGATCTACCCATGGTCTTATTCATGATCACAATGAATGAATCATACTATAACATTTCTCATTTCGTCATGTATAGAGAGTGTCCATAGCATTTGTCTCACAAAAAGAAGAGGAAAATCAAGCTTAAAGCTACAAACTTCATTTTTTGGGATAATGGTTTGTATAAGCAAAGCATTAATGGAATTTTTATATGATGTGTAGATAAATAACAAGGCAAGTTTTTGGAATATTTTCACAACTTGGCATGTGGAGGACATTTCTCATCTCCATTCACATCTTACAAGATTTTATGGGCAAGATACTACTAGTCAACACTTTTTCAGGATGCATATACCTAGGTGCATAATTGTAAGAAGTGTCAGTAATTTTTGAGGAAACCCAAATTAGAAACCTTACCCATTAAGCTAGTAGTTATTGAAGAACCCTTACAGAAATGGGGTATTGACCTCATTGGTGTAGTGAACCCATTATCAAGTGCAAGTCATAGTTGTGTTCTCATGGTTATTTATTACTTTACCAAGTGGGTGGAGGCAATTCCAACCAAACATACCACTTCAAATGTCATTTACAACTTCCTCAAAGAAAACATCATCATAAGGTTTGGAGAACCTAATAAGATAGTAACTAAGATTGCTTCTTTTTTATCATCCCAAGAGATGACTAAGTTTTGTTTTGAATATGGGATTATTCTATCTCACACTTTAGACTACTTCCCTCAAGGAAATGGTCAAAATGAGTTGAGTAATATAAAGTTAGTTACCATTATCAAGAATTTGGTAGAGGAAAGTTAGAAATCCTGGCACAAGGCATTATATGATGCATTATGGGATATTCACATCACTCCCAAATGAGTGATTGGTATGTCTCATTTTCAACTTTTGTATGGATTCAATACATAAATACATGTCACATTAGAGTTTCCCACTCTTAGATTGGCTAGGGAAATTAAAGATGAAACATTTGAAAGTTCCATATACAAGCATATTATGTTCATTATTGAATTAGAGGAGCAATGTACAAAGGTGGTGGATTGCATTACTGAATGTCAAAGTCAAGTCAAGAAGGTTTTTGACAAGAAATCCAAGTCACAATATTTCCAAGTTGAGGATCTAGTTCTCTTGTGGGACAAAAGAAGAGAGCCAAAAGGAATGCACAAAAAAATTGATTCCTTATGAAGGGGTCCTTTTCTCATTCATCAGCTTTATGGAGAGCATAATTTTATTTTGGAATACTAGGATGTAATGCCATTACTTTTGCCCTACATCAGACAACATCTGAAACTTTTCACTCAGTGAGATTCTAGCTAAGTTTGTATGTTTTGTATATATATTTATATTGTTTTTCTTTTTTATTTTGTATTTTATCTAGTCAGTCACTAGACTCCATGGCCCAATAATGAAAGTCACTTAGATTTTTAGGATTCTCTTTCTTTCAATAATTTCAAAGAATGCCTAAAAAAATTCTTGAATCAGAGCCAATTGTTATCCTTGAATTTAGCTGGCTCAGTTCATGGGATAACACCAAAAAAACTTATTCATTTCATATCCCATGAGATCTAATCATGCAAACCAAGTCCAATCATGGATGTATTGCATATGTATATCCTCCAGAATTTAGTCATTTGAGGGAGTTTTTCACCTCATGTAGTCTAGAGAATTTTCTCCACAATACACCGAGTTAAAAATTATGCAATACAGATAATTTTCTCTAGATTACACCCCAAGGTGAAAGAAAAAATAAATTCTCCACCATTTCACATGCAAGGTTAGATAATTTATTTGATCTTGCATGGGGACCACCACTTCTTTGGTAATTAATACTAATCAATTATAGTTTTAATATATAATTAACCTATGGTAATTTTATTTTTCATCATTTACTTTTACTTCCTCTATCATTCTCTCATCTATGTTCCATCACCATTTTCATGCTAAATTAAACCCTTCATTACCATTTTCATGCTTTGTTACCTTAGCTCTCTCACGGTTATCACCTCTAGATTATAGGTAGGTTTTTTGATGCTTATTTGATTATTCTTTTTATTTTCATTTCCTAGGGTCTCTATTTGTTAATAATTCATTTTATGTTTTCTAAATTTTGTGTCATCTTGCATTCATGAAATCATCACATTTTCTCTCATCTTGATCCCTTTATGTTTTGACTAAACCCTAGATTCATCATCATTATTTTACTAAAAACCATAGTCTCAATCCCTAATTATTTTCCTAAAACCTTCATGTTAGACTTCCATCATGGTCTTTTATCCCATACACCTTAGAGATAATTCTCTAAGGATAACTTAACCAAATTCCTTTTTAGAGTGCACTTCAAATAATTTTCTCTGAAGTGTATGTAGTCAATCCTTTGGTGCACTCCAAATAATTTTATCCAATGTGCACCACCATACCCCATCAATCAGTGCACTTTGGATATTTTTCTTCGAGGTGCATCATGAACCCAAAACCTTATGTGGTCAAAGAATTTTCTCTTACCTACATTATCATTACATAATTTTATCAAGCATTGTACATGTTAAAGAATTTTATTTGACCTACACTGAGACCTACCCAAGTAATGGTGCAACTCAGATAAAAATATTTGATATGCACCCAACTAATGGGTTCACCCAAGACTTATGTAGTTTTGATAACTTTCTCTAAATTTCACCCAAGGCATTCAACACCTTGTGCAGTTAAGATAAAATTCTATAAACTACACAATTTTATTCCTACCTTGTGTATTAGTGCAAATTTTATCCACTCCTTCATATCTATTAAGTAGATGAAAAATTCTAACTTTAGAAAATTAAATTTCTCTCTTGCAGTCATCTAATCAAAGTCAAAAAATTCTCTAGCAAAGAAAGCCATGAAGTACAAGTTTCAAGGTGTGATTATTTCATTTATGATTGAATCTAATGTAGATCATATTGGAGATACAAACATTGGCCATGTTGAATGAATGAGTTCTTATGAAGGCTAGGCAAAGATACCATTGCACCTCACATGTAGGAAGTCCTAAATAGTGAAATTCATTTGTCAGCTACATTTCTAGTATTAGCACATAATTTAGAGTTCATCTTGATGGTTGACACATAGTTTGATATGTAGACTAGGTCAGTAAAGGATGCAGAGGGTAAGGTGGTCATCCACTTTGATGATTTTTTTTGGATAAAATCTTCCATCTCTTTGATATTGAGGAGTATTCAAACATAACTATGGAATCAACTCAAGAGCACTATGACAATAATTTTAATAAGTACAAGAGGCACATCAACTCCAAATCACTTAGGACTCCTCGGTACTCCATGGCTAGGTATCCTAATAAATTATACTATAGTGAGTTCTTAGAGGAAGTAGGGGATTTTATAACACTCTTGAGTAGAGTAAAGGGACTTCCCACTTCAAACATATTCCAAGAATGGATGTTTCACTACATCTAGGTTATTAAGAGGGGTAAGCAAAATATATTTTAGGTGAAATAGATTAGTGATGCCATTTGTCACCAACCTCTAAGGTGACCTCCTCCCTAAAAAATTTCATGACTTCCTATTTGTTTTATGTTGTAGCTAACATGAAATTTTTTCTAGGATTAACTAGTGTTGGTGATAGGAAGAAGGTTCCTATATATGAATACTTTCCATAGTTGACTTTGAATGAGAGTTTTAAACACTACAAAAGTGTTAATAATGTAGTATTTTATAAGTTAATTTTCAATTTGACAAAGAACTTGAGAATAAGAGATTTTTTTATTTAACATGGGAACAAGTCAATAAAGTTGGTTGTATTTTCCTACAACTCCCAACCTATACCTTCATTAGGGTATGAATATTTGATGAACATCCTTATATGATACCTAGGTATCTAAGTGACAAGTGATCCTAATGAAAATGTGTTAGCTAGTGATGAGAATCCACAAGAAGAAATTAGATTCCCATAGACCTCAATTTAAGTTTCCCATATGTATTGGTTGGTATACAATGAATACCACTACAAAGGCAAAGATAATAAAAATTGAGTTATAGTGGATCACTCTTAGAATATTTAAGAGTAAGGAATATTTTGATTAGAGGATGATGAAATAAAAGCTGAAAGGGAACTATATTCATGTGCAGAGGATAGAGGACATTTGGGTAGAGTGCATAATAGAGGAAGATGTGAAAAAGATGGATTATGATCATTTCACCATTGATTAAATTGTCAATCTAAAGTTATTTGATATTCCACAAGAATTGATAGATGACGAGAATGTATTAGACTCATCATATGAGGGTAATAAAATTTATTTCACTCCTCTTCCTCCAAATCAATGGTCTATAAAGGAATAAACTTCAATCATAGATAGATTCCAACTTGTCCTTTCAAAGACTAATGCCTGGTTGGAAGGAAAGGTTATTCAGTTAAAGTTATTCAAAATTGGATTTGAGGAAGAGTATGATGAAGAAACTATGAGAAAATAGGAGAAACTAAGGATGAATAATAAAGAAGACACCTCTACCTCTACACAAAAATTGAAATTTGTTTTCAAGATCAAAGGTAAGGGAAATGGCAAAGACATTGATACAAGGGAGAAAAATTTTCAAGTAGAGAAGGAGAAAAATATTGCTATAAGTGAAGCAGTAGCATATCTAGAGACTCCTCAAGTTGATGCCTCTCAAGTTGAGACAACTCTAGTAGTAGCTTCATAGGTAACATCTTCCACTCTTCTCTCTATCACTCTAACTATACAATTATTTCTATAGTTCTTATCCACCATGTTCTTTCATATCCTCCTTCACCCACTAGTGTCACACTTTTCCAAGTTCCATTCTAAGGCACATTATATAAGGTTTAATTAATCCCTTTCTAATTTACCTAGTACTTATAAATCACTAGAATCAACTACCAATCTATACTTTACCCCATAAGAAATAGACAAGTTCATGTCAACCTCATTATCCAAATTAGCAACTCAAGTACCATCCACTCTCATATCAAATACGCCAATTGGAAAAAAAAATTTACCATATAAACTCAAAATTGAATTATCATAACTAATATCCCATTGGTATCCCTTCCATTACTAGATACCTCCACCCCATCTTCCATTCCACCCACTTCATAAACCATTTGTCTTCCCCAAACATCACAATCCTTGGTATTATCTACACAAGGAGATCCATATCCTCTTCCTTAATGTCTCATGTCACAAATAGCTAAGAGGAAGAAGCAAGTTGTATCACTTGATGATTTTAATTTTGGTCAACTTGTGCCAGTAAAACCAAAAATGGCAAAAAAGGATAAAACCATATCAAGAGTAATTTTTGATTATGGTCACAAGTATATTGAGGTTGTAGTGCCTCTAAAATATAGAAACATTATATATATCCAAGCATCCAAATATCTAACTATATGAATATATCTTTGGAAACAAACACATGAAAGTGTAAAGGAGGATTTGTAGGCAGTAATGGCATCCTTGCTTGAGAGATATGATATGGGCAATAAAAGTAAGGATCAAATCAAAGAATAAGTAGAATAATTAAATTTATTTCTAATAAATATCACATAATAATCTAAGTCATTAGATCCTATTGAGAATGAAACCATAGAAAAATAAATTCAATAGGTGGAAAAGATTAGATCTCAAGGTTAGGAAATTAGTGCCTAGATTGAAAGATTGTTAACATAAGGTGTTCAATGCTTATGTTCTATTGTCAAGTTTTTGAAAAAACTAAGTGAAGTAAAAATGTAAATTAATCAAAAACTTGAGACACTTACTCAGGACTTGAATTTAACAGATAAATATATTCATACATGGACGCAATTGTGCTAGTTCAATATGGAACTCTTGGTTGATCAAAAGGTCATTTCAAGTAGGAGAATGTTTATAGAATATTGAGAGGTAATGAAGAATAAGAAAGAAGTTAATAATAATTTAATTAAGGATATTAAATAAGCCTAGGACATCTATATTGATAAGGGGCTAGACCTTATAGATAATATTTGAGAATTTCCTTTCTAAACTAAAGATGATTCTCAAGAAAATATTCCTACTAAAATGTTAATTCAAGAGTTCACTTCCTTGATTGAAAGATAAATTGAGACTAGAAAATTCACACTATATTTCATATAAATTTTATTTATATTACAAGTGATAATGGATAAATTGTAAAAAATCTTAGATAAAAGCAAAGGCATGTCAATCAATGTAGCAGACTCTATCACAAGGGTTCTTACCATCTCTTGAAGTACATTGGGGAAAAATAACACTAAGTTCTAGGATACCTTGAAGAGATAAAAAGTATATTTGGAGAAGAAAAAAAGGAATCCATATGTCTATGGACACTTAGTATATTTTGTTAGATTTTGTATGTAGTTTTACATTGTGTAATTTGCATTTAGGAAAAGTACATAGTCCTAAGTCAAATTGGACTATGTCAATGCAATTATGTTTTTCTTATTTTTGATCATAGATCCTCTCTATAAATAGGAGTATGCTAATTTGTAAAGGTAGTATCACCAAGGATATAAAAGAGAAATGATTTTAAAATTGAGAAGCAAATTTTGAATCTTTGAGCTCATACTAAGAAAATCAAGTGATCTTTCAATCTTTGTGTTGGAACAAACTTGTGTATTGGGAATTTTATTAAATCTTTTCCATTACATTTTATTGTGATTTTGATTGAATTTTGGTGTGAAATTTATATAAAATGGAAGGTGCCAGGAAGTTGATTTTAAAGTCTTTTGAGCTACATTATCCTTACTAGGTTTGTGTTCATTATTGAAAGTGACTTACTATGGAGACTTTGGGCTGCAAGTTATTTTATTTGGTGATTTAATCTTTATTGGAAGTAAGGATAACAATTTGGGATGCACTTTGTTCTATTCATTCACATTAAATTGTTGGTATTATTCTAGTTATTCTTTCATCTAACTAATCTAGATATTAGTCATTATTGCTCCATAAAGTAATTTTATGCTTTCACACTACATTGTAAGGAATGAAAGGAGTCATATTATAAGTTTTCAAGTGAAAATAAATTCTAAAAAAAGATAATTGGATGATATGATAACACCCACTTTAGTAAAATTAATGTAAATAATTTTAAATAATTGCTTGTTGATTTAGTTGGGAATAAGAAAGGAGCCTCCCCTTTCCTTGAGGAGATTTTTATCTCATCACACTATGGTTGAAAGTACAATTTTATTACCATTTTATCAATAAAAAAATATTTTTGAAACATACCAGTCCACCATGCCCATGTATAATTCTAAATAACATATCCAAAAAGTAAGTGAAACATTATTCTTGATTCACAATATCATCATAGAGCCTCCCAATCAGTTTCATAGTTTATGCCTCAATCTTACATTGTTGAATTTCCAACTAAATTGTATTTATTTTTCATTTCCCATTATAACATATTTACATGTATACTAAGTTCTAAATCTGATCGTGTCATTTATTTTATATCAATAACATTCTAATTTTACACATAATTTTGTCTCATCTAGGTAATTAGCTTCTATTTTGATAAAATTTCATAAAATAGATTGGTGAACATGTTTATGAATTGAATGTTGCAAAACCATAACCATATATGTTATCATCGTTTATATATTTATTTTTGATACTTCTAGTTGTTTTCCTAGGGTTTTTAGATTTGATAAAATCTTGATTAGTGTCTAGATTCCAAGTTGTTATTTATTATTTTATTCAACTGACTAAAATTATTTTTACATATTGTTGTCATTTAATGTTGTACCCTTGAGGAGGTTGTTGAAGACTCCTCATTTAAGAGACAATGTGGGACCTATTTAAAGGTTGTGGGTAACCTTATAGCTAAAGGGAACCTCAATATATGGTTACTTACCTTGATGTTATCACTTAAAAACTATAATATAAGCATATTTACTAAAAAGGAAAAGGGATAGAGAGAACTAAAAGCAAAATAAACTAGGGAAGTGATGCACCATTTTTTTGGTGACTACCACACATCTACAAATTCACAATGAACATAGAATTGATTTATTCATATATTAATCCTAATATTCTCCTCTTACATCATTATTTAAATATGGAGGTGGTAGATGATGATTAGAAAAAGAGGGCCAATTTTCAAGAAGCTTAAAAGACAATTATGGAATACTGCCTCACTTAACCTTCATAAGATGATTTAAACACTTTTTACAACCTAAAATAGTGAGCTTAAATTGCATATAACTAAGATAATGAGATAAAATGTCAAGGATAACTAAATTAACATTAGACAAGATAAATCATTCATACCTAAACACTAAAATAGAGCAATAAGAGAAGGTAAAACCATCTTGTCTATTTCTTAAATGGCTTAAAAAGGATCAAGGATTCACCATAATCAAGTTTTGTATGCTTAAAATTCAAAAATTAGGCATATATATATATATATATATATATATATATATATATACACACACACACACACACACACGATAAGGAGAAGGAGAGAGAAGGAGAGAGAGAGGAGAGGCATAAGAGAGGCACCTAAATAGTGACACATCATGAAGACGTGAGTTACAAGTGAGAAAAACTACCAAACGATAGTCATGAAACTCACCTCAACATGTGCCAACTTGATATGATATTTTTCTTTATTAATGGTGGCATAGAGTGACTGTTGACCTTCTTAGATGATTCATCAACCTCATATATGAACCTATCCAATCTTGTTTAGAAGGATTTACAGGTATATGTCTTCACATGTAGCACTCTTGATCATGATTATTAGAGTCTTCTAATGCCATCATATGATAATTAAATGTATACCTCATCTTGGTGAGGATAAATATCAAGACTCAATCATTTTCAAATTGATAGGAACTTACATGTCATTTAAAAACTTATTTGATTCAAATGGAGACCACAATGACAAGTCTATCTTTCTATCTTAGGCCTAATCCTTTACTTGATGACTATTATCACAACTTGACCAAATTTGAAATGAACTTTAGGGATTAATTACATTCCTATTCAATACAAAAATAATCTTTAAGTCTGATACACATGTGCATTAGGTCTATTAGGAGCTCTTGATGGCATATTTACTTACCATTAGATATCTTAAAACCTTCAAATGGTGTTTTAGTAATTTTAGACATTATTATGATTATTTATAATCATATTAAACTATATAATTTAGGTAATGGATGATTTAAAGTTAATCCATTAGGTCTCACTTAGTCAAATGTCATGAAAAGCCACCAAAACATGCATTTCTAGGTCTACAACAATCATTTCTAGGCTAATTTTTATACCATCTCAAACCACATGTGCCAACAAATGGACCAATTAGGTGAATATGAGACATAAAAAATATCATCATTATAATTTTTTTTTTTAAATGTCATTTGAAGTCATTTATAAGGCAAACATAGTCATCAAGTAACTTAGAGTGTTTAACAAGGGTTTTAGGGTCATATAACTTCATAAGGATAGTTCATAAAGTTAAATGCTTTGATGAATGAAATAAAAATAATAATATTAATTTTAAACCCCCCCTCCAAAAATAGGCTTAATATCTCATGCATCTCCTCATGTGAGTTCTCACGTGTCAAAAGTAACCTCTCAAGTAGAATAGGCCTATTTGAAAGCTTGATAAGGGTAATTTGGCATAATATTACATGACCTTGATTTTTTTTAACATAAAAAACATAATTTATGTATATAAAACATTATATTAGTTATCTAAGTTCTCTTTTACCCTATTCCATTCCTTAAATTCACTACAACCTATGTTATCCCGTGATCAAGGTTTGAGAGTAATATTGTGCTAGTGACCCTAATAGTCCATTTGTGCTAATTTAATCATATTAAAAGGATTTACAAATTCATATTATATTTAATTATTTAATTATTCACCTTCTTGAAGTCCTAATTCTTAAAATTCATCCAAAACAAGCTAATTTTCTTCATTTTTTTGCATGTAGGCCTATAAGTAATGTTTTAGGCCTCTTTATCTTGGATCTTGAAAATCTAACCATATTGGATAATATAACCTCTATGAAACCTATATAATATATACCAATAATTATATAATGATAATAATTATCTCTTTTCACCCATTTTATCTATCCACTTGACATCATAATTATGCCTTTCCTCAAATCTACCCATGACATGCCTGTAGGTGATGGTTTGAGTCTCTTGAGTGTTGGGACATGAAGTTGGGCTTTATTATATTGGTACCAATCCTATTTTTTATCATAAAAAGTTTATACACCTAATTAATCTTATTTATACATTTTAATTCCATTATACATCCATTCAACACCATACAATTAATGTTCTCCCATTTAGGCCTATGATAGACATATAGATGGTTATTTGGCCTAAGACATTTCTCCTTCTTTTGATTATAAATTATTAAATATCATTTGACCCATGGTAACATTTTATGAAATGTATACAAATATTTATAGATATTTATGTCTTAAATGGATTCAAATTACCCTAGGTGTTCACTTGAATCCTTCATAGTCTCCTTCTTGGTTTCACACAGTCCATTTAGTAAGACATCCTCTTTTCCTATGAATGACCACATATTAACTTCATTATTTTATTTTTAAACAAAAAAATAAATTAATTCATGATATAAATTCAATGTAATTAACATTTATATACCATTATGATAATGAGAAACCAATCCCATATTGATTTCTCCAAGTTAGAAAATAAGATCAACACTTTCCTCCCAGGACTCAATAGGCTTAGAGCACCCTTACATAAAATAAGTTAGTGGAAAATGATTTCATATCATAACAAGACTATTATAATAATATTTTAATATAAAAATTCACTCTTCATCTCTTTGAACCTTCATAGTCATGTTTTTTCTACAAACATGCCCCTTTAAGATCACTTTCTTAACAATAGCTTGTAGGTGTTCTTTGAGAGTTTTCTTGACCATTCTAGTGTATTATGTGGTTATTGTGGAATTTAAACCTTCTCAGACCTTATTATGAGGTATATTAAAACCTATGAGACTCTTAAAACTCATATTCACTTGAAAATCTTAGGTTGGATCTTCTTAACCTATAGGTGATTATACCTTCTCATCAGAAGCATGCCAAAATGATCTAACTCAAGAAGACCACTTTGTATGATGAATTTAAGTTAAATAAGGATAGAATATACATGGTGATATTTTTTAATACCATAAAAAATCTTCATATTACATTTACAACCTTTTTTTATCTCTCCATGGCCTGAAGAAGGGCTACCTTAGACTATAACTTGAAACAACCCTTTTGAATGCATGATCTTCTCTCTCCCTTCACTATTTTAGATACTTTGATGCTTTGATATGGTATAATGATTAAAATACATACTTGTTCTTAGATTATTTTACATTTTAATGTTATATTTACACATTATATTGGATTATCACATAGTTATCATATATGATCTAACTAGCACATTTTGTAGATATACTTCTTTTTAAGATAGTTATTACACAAGTTCCAAAACTACCCTCAAAAGAGGGGGAATTCATAAGGGTTTTTCATAGACATCAGTTTCCTAGATTGATATTATTAAATTATTTTCATGACATAGGATCATTTTAAAAAATTAGACACAAGTCAAACATAATAAAAAATAAGGACATAAAAAGTAATTTACATCACCTAAAATTTAGACTAGATAGACATTAGTGCCCAAATTGGTACACTAGCACCACAGAGTGTTGCTTTCCACTATTTAATACTATTTTCCAATATCCCCAACTTGAGGGCAATCCACATTAGCTAGAATAGTACACTACTTATAGTATATATCTCCACAAATATAGTCATAAGTTTAATATTTATGTTCAAATTTTGCTCAGATACACTTATTTTAGTTCACATTCATACCAGTTACTTAGATTTTGGGGATAATTCATGGCATGATCACTCCCACATTCAATTAAAATATATATATATATATATAATTATTACATACTCAATCCAAAATCAATACACTCAGATATCAAATTAGGGGTATGTGCATGGCACATAGTTTTCATATGCTCAGTTAGACACAATTTGATCAGATATAAATGAAAACTCCATGTCATTTTCTACAATGTATACACTTTCTATCATATTATATGTTATCACTAGTTCATTCCTTACTCCATCTATAGTGGTTGGCATTTCTAAGTGGCCTAGAGCTACCTAATGTACCTAAGTGGTTGTAGAGCTAACATACAGAGTTAGATATACCTAGTTGGCTACTTTTATCATTTTGAATAGTTTAGTTTTATATGCATCTACTTCACATGGATTGGAAATGATGAATTAATAGCCTATTTAAGTTATTGAGCCACCCACTTGGGAAGGTTAGACACACTTATAGTCTTATTCAATATATACACAGGTCATGATCCATCAAACAGGGGTGGGCAATGATGGAGTCAAAATTAGATTGATTCCTTGAACCACCCACATATTATAATTAATTAATCTATTAGCCTATTCAAATCTATTAAATGATTTTATCACTATGTACAATCACACATACAATTCATCACTAGGTTCATGCATTGGTTCATGTATCCAACAAGTTGTATTCATTCCTTTCCTCTTTCATATATCTTTACTAATATTTACTTAATTACTTTATTCAACATAGTATTTTTCTTTTGGTAATCTCTTAAGGGATTTTTTTTCCATGTTTTATTGTAGGTCATTTCTTTGGATCATGTTTCACATACATAGCCCCAACTTCATATACTCAGACTCAACTACATGGGCTTCACTTCCTAGGTGAGTCTATGTATGGTTCTTTTTCCTTTATACTAGCCATTTTGATTTGCTACATTTATATAATAAAGGGTGGGGGGTTTAATGTAATAACTAAAAGTGGTATTGGGATGCTAAGAGTGTTTCTTGAGATAGCCTATTCTTAGTTTATCCCTAGACCTATCCTAGATCATTTATCACACAATTATATCCATTATATAAAACATAGACATATTATGTCATCTCAAACATACTCCTAAAACGTTATTCTCAGATCCTAA
Organism: Torreya grandis; assembly: GCA_037957365.1. Taxonomy (NCBI): domain Eukaryota; kingdom Viridiplantae; phylum Streptophyta; class Pinopsida; order Cupressales; family Taxaceae; genus Torreya; species Torreya grandis. The sequence continues at coordinate 504,186 of JARHVA010006062.1, forward strand.
CCCATTTTTCCCAGTAGTTTTCTAGTTGGACACTAGCACCACATTAAGGATACTAGAGCCACATGGTGCTAGTGTCCCCAGTTTGGTACTAGCGTCCCTTGTCCTAACTTTCCTAAATGTATATATTTTCAAATATTTTACCCTCATAAGGTCAGCCTAAGTAAATTTTATTATCCACAAAAGCTATATATCAATATAAATACAATACTATTTGACCTATATCCACTAGATGGAAAATAGATGCAAAAATCATATACAAAAAAGAAACAAGTTGAGCAAAATCAAGTTAATTGATCCCTATTCTATCTTACTTATGCATACTAACATTTATAATTTCCCTCAACCTATATTTTAAATACTTCAAATCTTAATCACTCTCAAGGAATTCAAGACTACTATCATTCTAGCATTCATTTGTACTTGCACCAAACACTAGGTGGGAGAACTACATTGGGCTTGATCCTTCCTCAGAGTATTCGTATGAAGGAAACTCTCTTCACAATAGGGTTTTAGGATGTATATCCTATCTTATTAATAAACACACATTTTTATATCATGCCATACTTTCAAATAAGATTAGGGTTTACACACTAAATTAGATATTCTAGGTTTAATATAGAATTCCTTGTTTTGTGCACATAGGAATAGAACCCAAAAACATAGGTGCAAGTGATCCTAGAAAATAATAAAAATATCAACACCATTTTAAGTACACAAGAGCATCATGGAACTACTATCTAGGTGGGGCACTATTGTCCAGTGAAGGATCAAACCTAGGAACCCTATTAATGACACTTAAACCTGTCTATAACCCAATTTTCAAAACCTATATCTTCTATGTTAGTAATTTTATAGATAATTCTCTATTTGTTCATATTATTTACTATTTTATAAATTCAAATAAGGTCAAAATATATTAAAAAAATAGTTGTTATTTTATTCATATTATTTCACTAATTTAGACGACTCAGTCCTTTAATCTAACTAAGGATTTACATAGTTAAAAATAATATTCTACATAAGTAGCATGATGAGGAAACATGTATGATTCAATTTTATTCTTATAAAAAACTATGAAATAAAAAATAAAAAACATAATGGAAGAAAGCATCTTAATAAATTTAAAAGGAAACCTTTCACTTTGAATATACCAAACAAGAAAATTCAATTGGCCATCCTAATATTTAAGGCATAAGACTAAAGGAAAGGCAATTTATTTTATTAATATTCAAATTTCAAAGATATTATTAGAGATCACATAAATTTACCAAATATTATCTAATCATCTTGAAAATAACTTACAACTTGAATTTATAATGAAAATATCCAACACATAGCAATGGATTCATATCTATTATCTTTTAACACATCACAACTATTTATAGAAACCTTATACATATACGACACATCAGGACTAAGAATCAACCATTTCAGTGCCAATTTAGATGAGGATGAAAGTATGAGGCATATAAAATAATAATAAATCCCATCCTTATCTAACATGTATTATACATATGACCCCATATACCTATATAAATTAATACTTCATCGAGCAACAATGAATCTTGAGGTATTTCCTTGTACAAATCACCTTTATAATATTTCCACCAAAAATCAATATCTATACAACATGTTATTGTTTCTAAATAGAAATAAAAAAATTAATTTATTATTTGGACTATTCATTGAGTGTTATTATCAATTTCCTCAATATATAAGATTATATAACCAATTATTTGTGTTACAATGCATTGATATCCATAATCTTATAGAGGTTTTGAAATGTTGGTCTGAGGACCTTGAATGATAGGTCAATAGAGGATTTAAATAGCACACCTATTTTGTTATTCAGGCATAAATTTATAATTTAAATTAGTTTTATGATTATATTATATATGGAAACTAATATCTCACATGCCAACAAGCTGTAGATTTTGTTGTTGGTAATGGTAATAAACAACAACAGATCCCTACCCTAGGGGAAAATATTTATTTGAATTAAATGAATCAAGTGATGAGAGTGAGGAATATAATTAATTATTAAATGACGTATAAAATTTTTTATATTAATTTTGATACATTATTATTTTTTAATCATGTTAGATGCCTACCTATGGGATAAGCTTTTATTTCAAAAAATAAATTATATGGATATAGGTTTAGACAATTTATCTCAAATATTATAGAATGATTATACCCATTATTATATATTGAAATATATGAAATATAGATGACAAATATTACCTATGAGTTCAAAAAATCCATACCAACATGGGATCTCATTACTATTACCTATATTGTATAGTGATAATAACATGAGTCTTTGTGTTTCATATCATGTTCCTTATATATGTCCTAGATAAATTGGCAAAGTAGGATATTGATGAAAAACTTCTCCTTGGATTTGGTAGAGTATGAAAATATACTAAAAATTAACTATGGAATAAATTTCAATGTAAGTCTAGTATAATGATTTTCAAGTTATGTCTTACACTACGTATCACAACTCATAAGTATTCTTTTGATTTGGATGCCCATGACCTGAGGCAATTGGAATTGAGAAGGAATGTTGAAACACACATTCATAGATTAAGGGGAAATGTATTAATAGTAAATAATCACCATCCACATCCCCATTATTTGGTGCTTTATAATTCTAAAGATGATGAATATGTGAAAAAAAATGTAGACTACATGAATCAAATTTTCACCTTTAAATCTTGAGTAGCCACCAAAAGTAAAAGTAGGGCCATATGCACTTGTAGTAAATGATATATATTATGGCATGGATGTGTATATAATTAGTAAATTTATATATGTATTTCATCTAATGCATCATCTATAATAACTATTCTAATTCAAGAGGTAGCATAGTACCCTATCCCTACTCTTATTCAGATTTCTCATTCTTCAATTTAATGTACTAACAAACCACCTATTAATTTTGTTGTTGAATAAGTAATAGTATCTCCCCAAATTTATCCTTCTATTCAACCACTTAAGTATTTCCATATAGACAATCCTATTTTTTTATTTAAAAATGAATTTTGTATCCCTTTTTTCCTCCTAAGGATGTGGTTCAACCCACCAAATTATATACAAGTAATTAGCACCGAAGACTTCAACACAATTCTCTTAAGTGTCTATGTTTCTTATTGAAATTTAAGATTAATATATCTCCTACTAAATATTCTTTCATATTAATATTAATTATATAATAGTCCCCAATTTTTTTTTTACAACATAAAAATTGAATAATCAAATCCCTCTAAATGAGGCACTCAAATTTATAGTTCCAATAGTGGACCCCTTGAAAATATTATGGACATCCAAAGTCAATATTATTACTCAAATATACAATGTCATTTCGTAATCAATATAAAACCCAAAAGAGACAAAAATTAAAGATAAAATCCATATTTTGTCTATATAATGCCTAATTTTCATTTCTAAAAGATAAAAAATCCACTCCTCAATAGACAATTTCCACCTTTACTCCTCTATTTTCCATAATTGTTCCTTCAAATCCATCTCCCACTCATATCACTACAATACAGACCCCTATCTCCAATACATAAAATGAATTCACTATAATTAAACTTATAGTCACCATTCATAGGTCCACTCCACTCTAATAATATATATCTACATTATCCACACCACCCACAACCATTGTTGGTGATACATCCCAAATAGATGAAAATAATATTGAAAAAAATCAGTTATTTAAGACCAAAAGAATGGAGATGATAATAGTATAGAAGTTATATGTTTAGTTGTAACTTGAACATTACATAGGGAAGATGAATATATTGGCCTAGAGAAAAAAAATAAAGGGAGACTCTTAAATTAAAATTATATTTAATAACTCTTCAATTTTTAAATAAAGATAAAAAGTTAGGATAGTAGAAAGAGATAAGTTTGTTGAAGGCCTAGAGTCTATGGTGGCCACCACACAATAATTAGAAAACAAGGTAATAAAAGGGATGAGCCATAAAATGTAGATATTATAAATGCATATAAAATTTGTAGCTACAAACAATGTAGTTGATCAATTAGAGAAGTATTTGGAGTCACTTTATGAGTTACTAGTTGATAATTTTTAGACAAAAGGCAAGGGTGCCCCTTGGAAGCAAAATGTCAAAATGTATTAGGATCATATTAAAAAATGGATGTAAAGTTTGTAAATTTGAGCATATTCATAAATAAAAATTTGGTTCCCCACTTTAAATGGATTAAATTATTTTTCATAGGATTATTTCAAAGTTTTATGATGCATGTGAAGACATCCTAGCAAGGGTTAGATAAATTATATAAGCGTTTTCCTAAATGTTGTTTGCAATGCCACTAATAAAATTTTTTAACTATTTTGATAAATTTTCATAGTTTTATTATTTTACCTTGAGGGTAAGATGAATTATTTTTCTAATTTTACACCCAAATTAGCTAAATTTATGACTAATTTGAAAGGAAAGGATCTATAATCCAACCAGAGAGGTAGCATAGAATTTATTTACCTAGTCAACTATGCTAAGAAGAAAATAGACAATCCTAAGCTATGAAAGGCACACTTAAGACCCATTTAGATAACCTTACAACACTTATGGCCAATATATACTATCTATTTATAGAACTAATGATAAATTTGATAAGGATAAATGAATATTACTAGGCATTAATGATGGCCTTCAAAAATCAATAGGATAATTCCTCTAAAGCTTCATAGAAGTAAAAATGAATAAGATAAAATAAATTTTGTAATTTTATTGATTTAAAACATTTAAATCTTTTTATGTTATTTTAATTCATATATATATATATATATATATACATATATACATATATATATATATATATATATATAATTTTTTTAAATATTTTCATGTAGTTATAGACACATAAATTAAAATTTAAGCTAAAATAGTGTATTGTTACCACCCTTTATATGCACTTAGCTCATGTCTCATTCCATGGTATTTTGACCACCCTTATTCAATTTGTATTTGAATGACCCATTCCTATAAGAAACTAATGTTCTAATAATGTTTTTATTACTCATTAAAAACATTTCAAGCTTAACCCCTAACTTATATATAGTCCTTTCAATTATTTTCTCCTTAGACAACAATACACCATTCAGACTATCTTACTCCCTGGTCATGTCTAGTTTTGTTAGTTTCATCCTGCCTCCAAATAATGGTTATTTTCTCAATTTCAAGCTCATGTACCAAATCATACCATAGATTTTATAAATACATGCTTGAAATAATTCCCTACTTATCACTATGAAGGACATTTTCAAGTCATTTCTCACCCAATATGTTCACATATTGAAAATCACTAGAATTATAATTTCACATCGAGAATAAATTCCATATTTCTCCCAATTTTGAATACAAAATCCCTAGTATCCTTCAGCCAAATTATATGTACAAATATAAGGTTACAAATCGTAGTTAAATTTAGTGTTATAAACTGAAGAAGATGACACAATGGGTTTTTTAATAGATTGATAGCTCTCGTACAATCAAATAGAACACATGTGTGAAGTAAATATACCATATCAGTCAAAGAGCAAAAAATTCTACAACATTCTGGTGCATCCTAAGGACACCAATCCACCATGTCTATGTATAATTCTAAATAAATTATCTAGAGAGTAAGCTAATAACTCTTCAATGTCATTTCGTAATCAATATAAAACCTAAAAGAGACAAAAATTAAAGATAAAATCCATATTTTGTCTATATAATGCCTAATTTTCATTTCTAAAAGATAAAAAATCCACTCCTCAATAGACAATTTCCACCTTTACTCCTCTATTTTCCATAATTGTTCCTTCAAATCCATCTCCCACTCATATCACTACAATACAGACCCCTATCTCCAATACATAAAATGAATTCACTATAATTAAACTTATAGTCACCATTCATAGGTCCACTCCACTCTAATAATATCTATCTACATTATCCACACCACCCACAACCATTGTTGGTGATACATCCCAAATAGATGAAAATAATATTGAAAAAAATCAGTTATTTAAGACCAAAAGAATGGAGATGATAATAGTATAGAAGTTATATGTTTAGTTGTAATTTGAACATTACATAGGGAAGATGAATATATTGGCCTAGAGAAAAAAAATAAAGGGAGACTCTTAAATTAAAATTATATTTAATAACTCTTCAATTTTTAAATAAAGATAAAAAGTTAGGATAGTAGAAAGAGATAAGTTTGTTGAAGGCCTAGAGTCTATGGTGGCCACCACACAATAATTAGAAAACAAGGTAATAAAAGGGATGAGCCATAAAATGTAGATATTATAAATGCATATAAAATTTGTAGCTACAAACAATATAGTTGATCAATTAGAGAAGTATTTGGAGTCACTTTATGAGTTACTAGTTGATAATTTTTAGACAAAAGGCAAGGGTGCCCCTTGGAAGAAAAATGTCAAAATGTATTAGGATAATATTAAAAAATGGATGTAAAGTTGGTAAATTTGAGCATATTCATAAATAAAAATTTGGTTCCCCACTTTAAATGGATTAAATTATTTTTCATAGGATTATTTCAAAGTTTTATGATGCATGTGAAGACATCCTAGCAAGGGTTAGATAAATTATATAAGTATTTTCCTAAATGTTGTTTGCAATGCCACTAATAAAAAAATTTAACTATTTTGATAAATTTTCATAGTTTTATTATTTTACCTTGAGGGTAAGATGAATTATTTTTCTAATTTTACACCCAAATTAGCTAAATTTATGACTAATTTGAAAGGAAAGGATCTATAATCCAACCAGAGAGGTAGCATAGAATTTATTTACCTAGTCAACTATGCTAAGAAGAAAATAGACAATCCTAAGCTATGAAAGGCACACTTAAGACCCATTTAGATAACCTTACAACACTTATGGCCAATATATACTATCTATTTATAGAACTAATGATAAATTTGATAAGGATAGATGAATATTACTAGGCATTAATGATGGCCTTCAAAAATCAATAGGATAATTCCTCTAAAGCTTCATAGAAGTAAAAATGAATAAGATAAAATAAAATTTTGTAATTTTATTGATTTAAAACATTTAAATCTTTTTATGTTATTTTAATTCATATATATATATATATATATATACATATATACATACATACATATATATATATATATATATATATATATATATATATAATTTTTTTAAATATTTTCATGTAGTTATAGACACATAAATTAAAATTTAAGCTAAAATAGTGTATTGTTACCACCCTTTATATGCACTTAGCTCATGTCTCATTCCATGGTATTTTGACCACCCTTATTCAATTTGTATTTGAATGACCCATTCCTATAAGAAACTAATGTTCTAATAATGTTTTTATTACTCATTAAAAACATTTCAAGCTTAACCCCTAACTTATATATAGTCCTTTCAATTATTTTCTCCTTAGACAACAATACACCATTCAGACTATCTTACTCCCTGGTCATGTCTAGTTTTGTTAGTTTCATCCTGCCTCCAAATAATGATTATTTTCTCAATTTCAAGCTCATGTACCAAGTCATACCATAGATTTTATAAATACATGTTTGAAATAATTCCCTACTTATCACTATGAAGGACATTTTCAAGTCATTTCTCACCCAATATGTTCACATATTGAAAATCACTAGAATTATAATTTCACATCGAGAATAAATTCCATATTTCTCCCAATTTTGAATACAAAATCCCTAGTATCCTTCAGCCAAATTATATGTACAAATATAAGGTTACAAATCGTAGTTAAATTTAGTGTTATAAACTGAAGAAGATGACACAATGGGTTTTTTAATAGATTGATAGCTCTCGTACAATCAAATAGAACACATGTGTGAAGTAAATATACCATATCAGTCAAAGAGCAAAAAATTCTACAACATTCTGGTGCATCCTAAGGACACCAATCCACCATGTCTATGTATAATTCTAAATAAATTATCTAGAGAGTAAGCAAAACATTGTTCATAATTAACAACATCATCAGAGAGCCTCCCAGTGAGTTTCATATTTTATGTCTCAGTCCTACATTATTGAATTTTCAACTAAGTTATATTTATTTTTCATTTAACATTTTAACATATTTTCATGTATAATACATTATAAATATGATCATATATTATATCATTTATTTTATACTAATATCATCCTAATTTTATGCATACTTTTATCTCATCTAGGTACTTAGCTTCTATTTTGATAAAATTTCATAAAACATATTGGTGAATCTATTTATGACTTGAATGTTGCAAAAACATAACCATAGATGTTTCCATAGTTTATATATTTATTTTTGATACTTCTAGTTGTTGTCCTAGGGTTTTTAGATTTGATAAAATCTTTATTAGTGGCCATATTCTAGGTTGTTATTTCTTATTTTATTCAACTTAATAAAATTATTTTTACATACTATTATAATTAAAAGTTACACCTTTGAGAAGGTTGTTCAAGCCTCCTCACATAAGTGATAGCATGGGAACTATTCAAAGCTTGTGGGTAACCTTATATATGAATAAAACCTCAATATATGGCTAGTTCCATTGATTATATCACCTAAAAACTACAAATTAATCTTATTGCTTGAAAATGTAAAGGGATAGATAGAACTGGATGCAAACTAAAGTAGTGAGGTGATGCACCAAATTTTTGACCACTAACACACATATAAAAATTCAAAATGAACATAGAACTGATCTATTCATATATTAATCCTAATCTACTCCTCTTAAATCAACATTTAAATATGGAGGTGGTAGATGATGATTAGGCAAGGAGGGATAATTGTCAAGAGGTATAAAAGACACTAATGGAATATTGCTTCACTTAACCTTCATAATAATTTTTAAACATTTCATATGACCTAAAATAGTGAGTTCAAACTACATATAGGTGATATAATGAGATAACATGTCAAGGAGAACTAAATCAAGACTAGACAAGATCAATCATTCATACCTAAACACTAAAATATAGTCATAAAAAAAAAGTAAAATCATCTTGTATATTGTTTAAATAGATTAAAAAAAGGAGTAGGCCTTCACCATACTCAAGTGGAGGATGTTGAAAATGCAAAAATTATGCATATATATAGAATATAATGAGAAGGAGAGAGAGAAGAGGTGTAGGAGAGGCACATGACAAGTGACACATATTGAAAAAATAAGTTACAAGTGATAAAAATTACCAAACGATAGTCATGCAACTCCCCTAAACATGTTCCAACTTTATATTATATTATTTTTTATTAATGGTGGCATAGAGTGACTCTTAACCTTCTTGGATGACTCATCAACCTCATTCATGAACCTATCCATTCTTGTTTAGAAGTAGTTACATTTATATGTCTTGACATGTGGCACTCTTGATCATGATTATTAGATTATTCTAATTCCATCCTAGGATAATTTAATGTATGTCTCATCTTGATGAGGGTGAATATCAAGACTGAAGCTTTTTCAAATTGATAATAACCTACATTTAATTAAAAAAACTTGTTTGATTGAAATGGATACTACAATGACAAGTCTATCTTTCTATCTTAGGCTTGGTCCTTTAATTGATGACTATTATCACAACTTGACCACCTTTAAAATTACATTTATGTAATCAATCCATTCCTATTGAAACACATCTCCAAAACTGATACACAAGTTGATTAGGTCTTTTAGGAACTCTTGATGGTATATTTCCTTACCATTAGATATCTTGAAATGTCCAAATGGTGTTGAAATCATTGTAGACTTTATTATGAGTATTTATAATCATAGTTGTATTTATTTTTTATGTCATGGATGATTTCAAGGTAATCCATTAGGTCTCACTTAGTCAGATTTCCTAAAAAACCATCAAAACCTACATTTCTAGGTTTGTAACAATCATTCCTAGGCCAATTTTTATACCATCTCAATCAACACAAGAAAAAAAATGCCCATTAAGGTGACTATAAGACATTAAAAAGTCATAATGTTCATTTAAATACCATAAAAAATCATTTAAATTCATTTGTAAGGCAAACATAGTCATTGGTTCACTTAGAAGGTTTAGCAAGGGTTTTAGGGTCATATAACTTCTTAAAGATAGTTCATAAAGTGTAAAACCCCCATCCTTCAAAAATAATATTAGGATCCTGTGCATCTCCTCATGTGAGTTCTAACATGCCAAAAGTGACCTCTTAGGTAGGATAGGCCTATTTGAGAGCTCGATAAGGGTGATTTGGCATGATATTACATGACCTTGCTTTATTTTAGCATATAACACCTAATTTAGGTATATACAACCTTGTATGATGTATTAAAGTTATCTTTTAACCTATTCTATTCCTAAAACTCACTATGACTTATGTTATCCCATGATCAAGGTTTTAAAGCAATATTGTGCAAATGACCCTAATAGTCCCTTTGTGATACTTTAATTATATTAAAATGAGTTCCACCTTCATATTATATTTCATTAGTTTATTATTAACCTCCTTAAATTCTTAACTCTTTAAATTCATCGAAAATAAGAAAATTTTCTTCATGCCCTAATATTCCCTTTATATTACTTTCATCATAGTCCCTTTGTGCTACTTTCATCATACTGAAATGAGTTCCACCTTCATAGGATATTTCATTAGGGTATCATTAACCTTATTTAATTCATAATTATTCAAATTCATCCAAAAAACAAAAATTTTCTTTGTGCCCTAACAATCCTTTTGTTCTACTTTCATCATATTTAAATGAGTTCCACCTTCATTGAATATTTCATTAGGGTATTATTAACCTCTTTGAAGTCCTAATAGTCCTCTTGAGCCTAGATCTTGACAATATGGACATATTGGATAATATAAAATTTATGACACTTATTTCCTTGATATAAATACTTATATAATTATCATAATTATCTCTATTCACCCATTTTATCTCTCCACTTGACATAATAATTATGTCTTTCCTCAAATCTACCCATGATAGGCCTGCAGGTGATGGTCTAAACCTTCTGAGTGTTGGACCTTAAATTTAGGGTTTATTCAATTGGTCTTGATATTTTTTTGGATCATAAAAAAATTTTACACATTCTTAATCTTATTTATTCATTTTAAATCCATTACACACCACACAATTAGAGTTCTCCCATTTAGGCCTATGATAGACCTGTAGATGGTTATTTGGCCTAAGACCCTTCTTCTTGTTGTGGTTCTACCTTCTTAGAGCCTATTTGAACCATGGTATAATTTTATATAATGTATTAAATGATTTTTAAATATTTATATGTATTAAATATATTAAAATTACCTTGTGTGTGTACTTGAATCCTTCATGGTCTCCTTCATTATTCACAATTTCCTTGGTTATGCACAGTCCATTTGGTAAGATATCCTCTTTTCCTATGACTGAACACATATGACCTTCATTATTTTATTATTAAACCAAAAACTCAATTAATTAATGATCTAAATTTAATTTAATTAACATGTCTATACCATTATTGTAATGGGAAACCAATCCCATATTGGTTTCTCTAAGGTTGAAAATAAGATCAACACTTTCCTCTCGGTCCTCAATAGGCCTAGAGTATCCTTACATCAAATAAATTAGTGGAAAATTATTTCCTATTATAAAAATAATATTACATAATTTTTTAAAATATAAATTCACTCTTAATCTATTTGAACCTTCATATTCATGTTTATTATACAAACATGCCCCTTCAAGCTCACTTTCTTAGCACTAGCCTATATGTGTTCTTTAAGAGTTTTTTTTACCATTATAGTGCAATATGTGATTATTATGGAATTATAACCTTATAATAACCTATTATGAGGTATAAAAAATCCTATAAGACTATTAAAACTCATATTCACTAGCAAATTTTAGATTGGTTCCTATTAACCTATAGGCTAACATGTAGATGATTGTACCTTCTCATTAGAATCATGCCACAATAAGATGGCTCAAGAAGACCACTTGGTATGTTGAAAGAAAGTTGAGGAAGGATATAATATAAGTGTTAATATTTGGGAATAACATAATATATATTTTTATTACACTTTATTTTAATCTTTTCATGGCCTTAAGAAGGTCTGCCTTGGACTGTAACTTGCAACAACCCTTTTGAATGCATGATCTTGTCTTTTTCCTTAATATTTTGGATAATTTGATTCTTGGATATGGTATTATGAGGATTATAGGAAGATTTATATATTTATATAAATTTATTTTAGATTAATTTAAGTGATTAAATACTAAAACTAACAAGAACCATGCTTGTACCTTCTCTTCCAGCTCTGTAACTCACTCAAATGGAGATTTTATTCTCCTTGATGCTAGCACATAACAATTAGGTAATATAAAATGGTTTTAGGATATTATAATATTCATAAATGGTATCATGTAATCATGCATTTACATCAAGTTCACAAATGATCTAAAAACATATAAAATTGAGCTTGTGGGATTTGAAGTCTCTTTTCTACACCTTAACTTCTTAACAATTGTTCATAAAGTTAAGGAGTTTAACCAAAAAACTAATGCCACAAAGTGGAATATAATAGGGTAAAATAATATTCTTAATATCTTTGGATTCATATTTTTCTATCCTCAAAATACCCTCCACAAACTAATTGTCTTTTTCAGGTTGCCTAAAATCTCGATGGAGAAAAGAATGAGTTTTCTTTCTTGTTTGACTCTATAACTCTAATTTTTGCATGTATTTAGATATGAGAAGACTATAGGGGAAAATTTAAGATTTTTTACATTACCCATCAATATAAAACCTCTATAAAATACCTCCAAAAGCATGTTTTTAAAATATTATGCTTATTCTACCCTTTGGAACTACTAAAGATGGTGAACCAAGTGACTATCTAACTTCCCCTAACTTTTACAGAGCTGAAATGTGTAAAAACATTTCCCACCTCTCTTTGCCTACAAATATTTCAATAAATCCACATTTTTATGTTATACGATGATTAATGAGTAGTCATAAAGAGGTCCCAACATTGAAAAGTAGTTATTTAAGACATTTATAGGATGTGTATGGACAAGTATAAGCATGATGTCATTACTTGATGTTAGATGACTTTAAAACCCCTATTCTATGATATTTCCTTCATATTTTATCTTTCCTAGAAATTATCATCTAAAAATTGGAGTGTAAAATGAGAATAAATAAAATTAAATACCTTGATATTATCAAAACTACCTTAATCTCTCCAAATTTCTTGAAAATACAATGCGATCAAATTACTAGTTCTACTCCTTGGTCAATTTGGCCAGCTTTAGATCATGGTTGTTCTTGGAAGGGTCACCACATTACCTCCTTGAGCATGATTCATCATTAAATTTAATTTACACTCAACCTTAAATTTTTCAAACTTACCTTAAATAATGCTAAACATATGAAGTGAATACAAAGAATGACCATTTGATGACAAGACAAAGTGACTTAACCTTGTTACTTACTAGATCATCCTAGATGACATTGTAATATACCAAGAAAAACACACTACCTATCATCTTATATCATTAATTACCAATACAATAAATTCGTAATGAATATCAACAAAGTTAAGGTGAAGTATATCAAATTTTGATGTGATACTCATTCATGGTGGCTGATTTTGGCTAACAACTATCTTACACAAAGTTATACAATAAATTCTCCCCAAGTTGAATATTTTCACATTTAAATTGATAATACCATATGGTAAGAACTATTAATATATTGTTTGATATGGATAAATTAAGTTTTATTTTAAAAAATCAAGATATGTAAGATGTATTCGTAAAACAAAATGAGAGGAAATTAAGAAGGCACCTAAAGGCCAATCTTATGGGTTATTTACCTTTCATGGAATCAATAGATATAAATTTTGTATCACTATTTAATATGAAGGTAACCCAAGGGATTAAATATATTAATATGCCAATTTCAACTCAGTCATTGGGACCACTACCTTTGGTTAGCAAAAGTATCTTCTTTGGATGTACAATCACTTATGTATAATATTTAATCTCTATAAAATAAGGTGTTAAATTTGCATCAAGGTGATTGGAAATATAATCAGTAAATTGATTCTCATACTCTATTGCATATTTTTTTGTCACAACATATAATATTATATGTAATATCTATAGGTTTTGTGGTATACAAGCCTACACTATGTGATGGAAAGGGTGACCCTAAACAACCTTTAGGAGAATTTCTCATAGCATGTTTAGATTATGTGTCCAATGATATATTATTAACCATTTTATTTCCAATAATTTTAAATGAATATTGTTTAAATAATTTCTATGACATACCACATCAATTTATTTATGTGTTCAATCCCTTGGCTAATATGTTTCTATCACATTTTTAAATAAATATCAATGAGAATACTTCATAAGCTCAAATTTAACAACTCAAAAACATATCTAAGGAGCCTATAACAGAATATGTTCAAAGGTACAAGATGCTTCTATTTAAAATGAAAGATCATATGTTAGATAGATAAACATAATATATATTTAAACAAACCTTACTTCCACCAATACATGAGTCTATTATGTTTAAGAAGTTTCTCTCATTCAAATATTTGTGCCACATAGTAAAAGAATGAGAAGTCAAATTATTAGAAATTAATAAGCTTAAGTACGAAAAGAAATATTCCAATAAAAAAAATTCAATTAGGACACCATAAAAGTTAAGTCTAACTTACAATAATAATGATCAAAATATTTTAAATTTAGTTTTAGATAAATCTATGTGCATTATATTAACAACTTCTCCAAGGATATAGGCTACAAATCTACCAGAAGCCCATTATAAGTCCTCAAAAATCTATTGGAATATAATGTCACATCTATCCCTCCCAGTAAGGAGGTTTATGTAATTAATCCTCTTATAAATGGATTTGATTAGAATACCTTTTGTGACATTCATAGAGTACTAGGTCACAATACTAATAGGTGCATGATTTTGAGGCATATTATTTAGGATTTGATAAATACAAACATTATTGATGTGGGCACACCTATAAATAGTTAAAAATTATAGCTAAGTGAAAGTAAAATAATTAAAATATTTACTAATAATTTTCTTTTGCATATAAATAATTAGACAAAAAGTGAATTATTCATATAATGCACACCCTACACAAGTTTCTTATCATTATCATATTAAGGAACAACACCATTTAAATTGCATCATTGGTACCTACCATACTTCAGTGCCATACATGTCACTCATGATATTTTCAAACTATGAAATAGTAGATGATGATTTATATTTTAACCCTTTATTAATTTGAGCACACAATGATCACCATCATATTCAGATTGTTACGGTTTATAATGGTTCAAGTGGGAATATGTGTACAATAACACTTATTTATCATCTTGGATACATAGATAATGACTTTATTCACTCAAAAATTGTAATAAAAGGATTAAATGGTTATATTCATATCTCAATAAATTATATTACACTATATTTATATTTTGGTCTAACACATGTGGCCAATGTTAATAATTTGACCTATCAAGATCAAATTACTACCCCTATCATTCGAAACATTCCTAAATCTCACCAATAACCCTTTCCATTAGGTCAAACCGATAAATTTTTATCCAAAAAGAACAAATTTTGGTCAAAAATAACAAAAATGGATTGTAAGTGGGTCATCATCATTTGAAAAGAGCATTGTTAAGTTCAAATATGTAGACAATTTATTCACAGGGATCAATTTTGAGAGAAAATTAAACATTTTGGGAGCTATAAGTGGTTTTAAGACCCCAACTATTTTAAACAAGGTCATCATGGGTTGGATATTGTTATAAAAAAATTTCATGGCAATTGGATGAGTGGAGATACTCACTATTTTTTAACTGTCCTTAGTATGTCTATTGGAGATCACCATTAGAGTAGGCATCATTTTGGAGTGCCATAGAAGTTTCTAAGTCTAGGTAAAAGTTTTAAAAACATGGTATGATGTTTTAAAATCATAAGAATAAATTTAAATGGTGTAAAAACTCTAAAATTTAAGCAAACCATGCTTATACAAGCTTTTACAAGCAAATAGGCATATAGGCCAAAAATGGGTTTTTTGACTTTTCAATAAAAATGTGATTTTAGAATGTTTTGATAGCATGGTATAGACCCCATGATTAATTTTTAGGCATTGGGAATAATTTTATTATTTGTTTTCATTTTGGTGAAATTTTTATTTTTTAGTTCTAGACACCCTTCCTAGCCTCCTGTTTAGATACTCATATCTTTCACCACGTGTGGAGTTTGGATGAATGATTTTAGTATGTTTTGAGTAATATTATTTTATTATATTTCATTAAAAATTGAAACAATTTTAGTGTTTTTTCTTTATGAACAATCATAAAGAGTGTAGGCATCTCAGAATGTAATCAAAACCCCATAGGTAGATTTCTCCATGTGGTAAATTTTTATATATTTTAAATGGGAACCTAATATTTTCAAGGATGTTGGGGGTGGGAGTCAATTTAATACATATAATTATAATTTTTTTGAGATTTGGAGGTATGTACTTCATGAACTGTCATTTTCAAAATTTAGCTTCAAAGCCTGCCTAAACCCTCAAAAAATAGTGTTGCAAAAAGTTGATTTTATTTCCAAAAAATCATTTTTAATTAACCTAAAACATTTAAAATGTCAATTAAACTTAGATAGGATTCCATAAATGTCAATTTTATGCATGGAGATGTACAGATGAGGGCAAAAATCATGTTTTTTGTGGAAAAAACATGTAAAATGAAGTACAAGACACTTCAATGAAATATAATAAATGGATATAAAATCATAAAACTTTTTATTCATCATAAATTTTTATTTTTTTCATAAATCATCCCATAAGTGTCCTAACTAGCTCAATCAAAATGGCCAGTATGTAGGAAAATGGAGCAAGATAAGCCTAGTCAATCATGTTGATTGAATGATGAGTGTTTTCTTATCAAAATAAAATATATTATGATTATAAAAGTTTTTATAGGTATATTTAATTATTTTTTAAGGTTTAATATCACCTTATTTTAGGTTTAATTGATTCTAAATGATTGAAGATAGGCTATTAGGCCTAATTGGTCAATCAAGCAAGTAAATAATGGCATTAAAAATATATAAAATGAATTAATTTTGGATTTACCATGTGTAATATATGTTTTTTAAGTGTATATATCATTCTAAAGTTAATACACAAGTTTAAATTCATGCAAGTTGAGCTCAAGATGAGATAACTAGTCCTTAAGTGTCAAATCTCTTCAGTTGACTAGTTTCACTAGTGTCATGCATCTCCCGTGCTTTTCATGGAAGATAAATACTTTAAATATATTAATATAACTTTAAATATGGATTTATATTATACTTTATGCAAATTTTTTCATGCAAGGAAGGTTGACAATTCAACATGGGCCCACCACTTCTCAATTATATGCCAAAAATGAAGAACATGTAATTTTTGAAGACTTGGAAGACTTTAAAGCCTTTATTTAATATTGTAAAACTATTTAAACTCAAATAAGAATAATAAATCCATTTTTCATGCCACTTTAGCTTTATTTAAGGTTTTAGATTTATATATTGGCTTTTTGAAGCCATTTTTAAAGAATTCCTGAAGCAGAATAGAAGTTATAATTGGCATCATTTATCAATAAAGGAAATATTTTACATATGGGTTTTATTTTTAAATAAGGTGTATATTTTATTGTTTACTAGAATATAATTTAGATATAATTCCCCTTTTTTTAGGTCCTTTCCTAACCTACTATGAAAATCTCATCCTCTACAAGGCATTTGAAGTACTAGGAATAAAATTTGCTTTGCAAGATTCTTTCAAACCTTCTTTTGAAACACTTATGTTTAGGTTTTACCAAAGAATTTATTTTGATCCATATGTGTGCCTTACTCAATTTCATTAAATATTTTAGACAATACCAATCATTCAAGTGCATCACTCCATTAGATAGGATTTTCCATTTTAGTTTCCTTCTCCCTTTTCATCCAAAAAAATCAAAATAGTTTAGTTTTTAGAGATATATATTAAGTGAACTAGCCTTCTCTAGATGTTATTATTAGTAAAAAGTCACCCACACTCTAAGAATATCCAATTGTATCATTTTGAGGGAAGGTGTGTTTTGCACATCTTCAACCTGAGTGCTCTCAAGAGTGATAATAGCCACTAAGTTCACAATAGTTCCCAGTGATGTGTATTCAATATGTTATTGTGGTGCCCATAGATTCAATAGATTCATTAATTTCCTTCTATAGTCCATAGTTTTTTAAAGTATATTAATGATAATGATGTCATCATAGTTTAATATATCTCATATTAATATCCCTACCATAGATGAATATGGTTCCTATATGATTGATTTATGTTGAGCAACCTAAAAGGGTTTAACCTACTCAAAAAGTACAAAATAAAGTGTTTGCCCTTAAAAAAAGGCCCACCCTTAATTTTACACTTAATTAGAGATTTTTTATATATTATTGAAATCCTCTATCTACTCTAGCATGTTCTAGATTGACATTACATGGAAATAAGGGTGTGTCACATAAGGCACCATCACAAAATTCATACATTCCATGATGGGTTCCTAAAATCCATAATTGCATCAAGTCCAACAATAACTAAAGTATTCTAAATATCATCATTTTGATAGTGACACATGTGGTACATATGAAAATTAGTATTTAAAATTTGTATTTATATCAATTCAATCATTTTAGTATGGCACTTTCCATTTGTGAAAGGTCACCATTACTATCTTAAATATAAGACCCGATGATTGTGATTATATTAGTATCCTTATCTCTATTTTTTATATTTCACATATGAAAAAATACATACAATCATACATACATACATACCCACACATACATATTTTATAAAATTCAAAAATCAAGACGTTTGCATGATTTGTGTAGTTTATTTGCATCAATTAATTTGTGTTCATTATACTCACTATTTCTCTATATATTTATTGTTTATAAAACTTTCTTCAAAAATTATGAATGATTTAATGAAAATATATAATTTTCCATTTCTAGACATAGTTTTAGGTTATTTCGTTATCTCTGACTTAGAAATTATAAATAGATAAAAGAACTTTACCTAGACATTAGAGAACAATGCTATTATTTGATTCTAGTCATATTGTTGCAGTGAACATAAGCTCACAATTATCAAATTAAAATAAGTCACAAGACTATTACAACATTTTCATACTTTAAAAAGTTCATTGGGGGCATATTTTGACATAAGTTCTATCATGCTTTGGCTATCCCTTGTTGTTCATACCTCAATGTTTTACATTGCACAAAATCTATCAATATTATAACTTACATGAACATTAGTATTTTAATAGTTAATTAGTTTATTTAATATATTTATGTTATTAATTTCTAATGTTTATGAACTAAAAATATTCCTACATGATTTTTATGTTTGATTTTCTTACATTATGTCTTGTGTGTATTCTTTGTATTCGATTATGGAAATTTAAACATGTCCTTGTGTGTGGATTTAAGCCTATTTTATGTTATTATTATTATTATGTGAATTAAATTTTAATATGTAAATTATATGTGTCCCCTTGGAATTTTATTTCATTTTGTGGGTTTTTTGCATCCACTCTTTCTATGTGTGCATCATAGCCATGACACTTATTTTCTCTTGTTTACATAGTTTTCAATGCCATCATGGATATTATACATATTCACCTTTATTTATGATGTGATAAATACAATTCATCCCTCCCATAGTATTAATATTCATATTTTATTACTCATTTATAGTCACTTATCTATGTGCTTTATTTCTAATATTTATCTTGACAATGACACTATTTTTTGCTCAGTTTAAATATGAGTTGCCATGTTATTCCAAGTTATCATTATTTATCATATTTACATATTTCATAACAACTCTTGTATAAATTTTTATTTTGAATTAAGTTATTTTTAAATATCCAAAACTTCTCTCAAAAGAGAGGGCACACCTAATGGCTTTTTGTAGAGACTAATCTCATACTATATATAATACACAAACAAAATTTTGTAGTTTAACATAATGGATCATGTTTCATACACAAAAAATACCCAGAAAGTAATTTTAGACAAAAATAGTTCATTGGGAGAAAGGTGAAGGATAACCATGTAGAAAATAGTGAAATTTGGTCCCAAAATGTAAAAAATATTCCTTTTCATAAAATATTATAATCACATGTAGTACAAATAGTTTGCAATAGGTACCAGGTCATAATTTTTTTTTAAATTCTAATGTTTGTGTCAAAATTAATATATTTAGGGGAATAATGCATGAAATTTATTCCAAGTTATCATAAAAATGTATTAATTTTAAAATAAAATGATATTACTTAATTTCAAAATCCATATAGAACTAAATATTAGATTGGGGGCATGCACATAGCGCATGACTACCTCATTGCTCAATTTTTCACTAGTTTTATAATTGGAATGGAAATCCATGTCATTTTCCATGATACATATACTATAATTATTTCATTCTATTTTTGTCACCATTTTTTGTCAAAAATGAGCCTCATTCCATATGGAGTGGTTGGTTCACTTTTTTACACTAGTTTTGAACCAATTTTTGCACTAGAATAATCTATTGGAGTTCATACAAAGATTAAAAACTACACCACTTTTGGTATGAAATGATGGATTAAAAAAATTATTTATTAATCACACTCACCTATTAATTATTATTGGTGCATGTACACTCCAATCCATGTTCATCAACAAATAAAAAATATTCAAAGGTCCTACACTCTCTAGTCACTAGGTTCTGAACTAAAAAACATAACAGTTCATGTATCCATTCATGTGTAGTATTTCCTTTTTATTAGATATATAAGTTTCCTTGGATTTAATTCTTGATTTTTATCTTAAGTACTGATTTTATACATGTTTCACTGTAGGTTCTGCTTGAAGCATAGTTTAGTGTTGTGGCCTACAATCAATACTTTTCTTCATAGGCAAGTTTAGGTACAAAATTTTCCTTTTAATTTATTATTTTAAATTTTTTTCATTATTATAAAAAAAATGGGGAAAATTTAGACACATAAGTTAAATTTTAAGCTAAAATACTTTAGTTGTGATCGCCCTTTATACACACTTAGCTCATGCCTCATTCCATGGTATTTTTAACCACCCTTATTTCACTTTATATGTGGATGACCCATTCCCAAAAGTATCAAATGATCTCAAATTTTCCCTAAATTCATTGAAAATAGGTCAAGATTATCCATTGAATGATCCATATTCCCATCTCAATTTTATTTCCTCCTTAGACAATAAAATGCAATTTGGACCACCCACTCCATGGTCTTATCCATTTTCATTGGCCACATCCCCCAAATAAATAACAATTATTTTATCAATTATAAACTCATGTAGCACATCATCATATAGATTTTAACAATAAATATCTAAATTAATTCCCTATTTATCATCACATTTTCAAGTCATTTTTCACCTAAGAGGCTCACACATTCAAAAACACCACAATTCTAATTGCACATTGAGATAAGATACCTTAATTTTCCTAATTATAAATACGTATAGTGGGAGTATCCATAAAGTAAAGATTTAGTACACCTGTATGGTCACAATTAGTTTAAATACTTAATCATATCATAATTTCATAAACATATAGAATTACACTAGTATTTTACACACACAATTATTGCATTGGATAACTATATGGATTTTCATCCTACTTTAGAGTATTGGTATGTAAGTATCACTTAATATAGGGGGTGTTGAGGTATAAAATAAATTAAACCACTAACCTCTTTTCCATTTTATTTCATTTATCATTTGTGGTCAATTAATCAAGGGTTACAAGTGAATATGGCATTTAGTGGTTTTCATAATAGATCAATTAGATCAAAATCTCTCATATAGTGAGAAGGAACACATAGAAAGATCAAGTATATCATATAAGTCATGGGACATAAAAACTTATGTGATTCTCATGTGACTTAAGGACATGAGTTCATTGTGAACCTATATGATTCTAACAAACTTTTCCAAATATAAATAGAAACATTGTTCCTAGTTAACAATATCATCACATATCCTCATAGTCATTTTCATAGTTTTTATCTCTTCTTGCATTGTCAAATTTCCAACTAAGTTGTATGTCTTTATCATTTCCACTTTTAACATATTTCCAAATATATTAAGTTCCAAATTAGTTCTTTTCATTTATTGCATATTTATAGCATTAAGGTTTTAAATGCATTGTGTCTCATTTAGGTAATTATCTTCTATTTTTCCAAAATTTGTTAAATTAGTAGATTCAGTTCAAGCCAAGGTAGTTCCCACCTAAAACTATTTATACACATTGTATCCACCTCTCAAGGGAGGAATATTTTCTAATATAAAATCAAAATTATTTGGAAATTCCTTTCAAGAGTGAGTTTTTTATTTAATTTATTCTCTCAATTTCTAAATATTACATGAGAAATTGAATTCAATTTATTCATCTAAGATATTTTTGTGTAAAATTTTAGGTTATAGGAATTGAGTACTGACTAGTTTGATTTTTCTTGTGGATAATACTTATTTTATAACATAGAATTTTTATTGAATATGCATATGAAATTTATCATAATTCAAAATAAATTAAAGTGGTTGTCACAAGAGTTAGGTTTTCAATATAATTTTCTTAGACTCCAAATTTTGTTTATATAACATTGAGTCATAACTAGAGATATGTAAGAATTAATTTATACCACATAATTAGTTTTATAAAGATATCACTCTAAGAAGATATATCTTGTGTTTTAATGAAACCTCCTTTTTTTACTTTCCCTTCATATTTTTGTTTTATTTAGATAAATTAAATTATGTATAATAACAACATTGTGTATATCCATCCTAGGATAGTTTTTTCAATTGATAGGTATAACTAGTTGTTATATAGAAAGATATTCATGACTAATAACTGTGCTACTCAATTTATATTCAAAAACATGGTTAATTTATGTAACTAGTCTTGAACCCAAATATGAAAGGTGGGATCCACATATTGGACTCACTTTGAGTAATTCATAGGCCATTCAGTGTCACTGAATCTCAAACACATTACTCTTTTAACTAAATCAACTAATATAGATAGACTTTAAATTCAAAGGTGATCACTTCTAGGTACCTTTAATGCCATGATGAAAAACTAATATAGTGTGTATGTTCATGAATAGTTTTCATGTCCCATGATTTTATCCAATCGATGCCAACATGATATCAAATTTTATTCATTTATATGATATTTATCAAAAAAATTAAAACCCGTAACTTGTGTTCCTATAAATATATTAATATGCATGTCATATTATCACATATGTGTTTTAATATTTGAATATGTAAAAATTGGTAGCATCTATTTTTAAAGTGTGTGTGTATGTCCCATGTTTAAACCACATTGATACTCTAAACTGATTTGAACTTCTTAAATCATGTAATTTATCCAAAAATATTATTTTTTCCTCATGAAATATTAAATATATATGACAAGAACAATAATATTCCCCCATTTTGAGGTTATTTATGTATACTAAAAAGTTACTCATCTCAAAAATAAAAGATTTAGCCATATCATGCTATGTAAAAATATGTTATCATGAAGAATAATAATCTAACTTGTGGAGAATATGTCATCATAGTAATATGTATATCATCAAATTATATATACAAAATTTAATGTAAGGAATAAATGTGTCATTTTAATATGAATATATAAATTAGGCATGTAGTAGTAACCATCACCAATATAAGAAATAGAAAAAACTATGTAATAAATGTGAACCATTTGAATCATCAAACCACACATAAATGGGAAGGTGTGTAGTATAGATCATAGTACCTAAAAAATTAGAAATATTAGTAAAAAATATTGTTGATATGGGTCATGTTCACCAAATAAATTTTTTACGAGGTATACTTTAACATTTTAGAATCTCAATGGAGGTTGGATCCACTCTAGGGCATGAGTTTTAGGTATGGTTAAATAACCTTGTGATGGAATATAAAGTAGAGCATGTAGGTTGTTAACTAGAATTATTTGTAGTGAAATGAATTATAGTATATAAATCAAACCTAAATGGGTGAGGTGGATGGGTGATAGCTTATCTAGAGTGGGTAAATCTCAATCAAATAAACTTCAAAAGGAGGGAAGGGTGGAGTAGAAAAGAAGGTTTTGTGATTTCAAATGGTTACTTCCTAGGTTTGTTTCTTAGTGGACCAATTCTATCAAAATTAGTGCTTACTGCTCACAACTATTTCACACTCATAGGTAAACACAATTATGAAGTATGGGGAGGAGTGGTATAGGAAACTTGATTTTATCAATTGAATATTACTTCCTTTAGATTTTATTTTACACACCCCTAATTAGAAGATTATAGCTTGGACTAATAAGGCATCCAGGGTTGTTTTTGCACACACTTTAAAAAAATATACCAATATAAAAAATTCATACACAATACTAATAATATAACTTAAAAAAATTCTTAATAAGATATAATAACTTTCAATAGCATTGACACATAAAGTTAGCATATATTGATAAAACAATCAAAATTTAATTGTAGAATTTTCACACTTTAAATTATTTTATTATAACAAACATAGAGGTAAAACTTTAAAATCACATGAGTGGAAGGAGAAAACACTAACATATTTACATGAAATTCAAAATTTACTTATTATTATATTGATCCAATCTTCAAACCCTTTGGAATGTGCAATTACATAGATATATCGATTTGGGGAGGGGATTCATCATCCTCTAAGTATATGTAAAGACATAATTACATGTTACAGTTAGAACTTTAGTTCTAATTTTATTCTCAAAATTGCATGTTTTACAAGCTTGTGTCTAATTACATTTATGTCAAAACTAGTTGGCATATGTAAGGCAATAAAACGTGTGTATTCTTACAAAAAAATTAGGTAACTTTACATTTATACTCTATGTGCAAGTGGACTATAAGTAAAATATGCATATATACATACAAAATTGGACTTGAACTCAAGGTTGACTAAGGCTTACATGGATGATGAGGTTGTTTGAGGCACTAAAGTGGATGATTGTGTTAAACTATGAGTTTTAGTGCCATCATTCTTATTCACTTATAAATCCTATTAGTTATTTTTTTCAATGCCATATTGATATTTAAAAATATCCCTGTTAAGTAGTGAAGGCCTATATACCTTGTTCACTTGCTCAAAGAGCCTTACATGTTATGCTTTGGTAGTATTGAATTTAAATATAAAGATCTTAAATTCAATGATTTTCTTCATGTAAAAATTTATTTTGGCCTATATTTTTTCTATGGTACTCCCTTGTATATCCTACTTGAATTTATCTAAAGCTTTCTATAAAATTTGGTTAGAATTGGCCTTGCTAATGAGTATTTCTATGGAATCCTTGGCCTTAGAAATCTTTATTTCATCCAAAATTTTCTAGGTGAGGGTATCATGTTATAAATATTTAGGCATCACTACCTCAGTTGCATCAACCTATTCCCTGACAATTTTTGTTTTGTTGGCTACCAAGTTGAGGGAATTGGTATCCTTGAATGGTTCCATCAAGTTTAAATGTACTTATGATTTTATGGTCATAAAAATAATAAGTATTTTGAGTTTATTTTGATCTATCTTCAAAGAATTCAAAAATCATGTAGTCTCTACTATGTCGGGTTACATTTCTTACCCCATTTCACTAATGGTCTCAATATTATTGTACAATATATATGCTACACTTTGGATGCCCATCTCAATTTAGACTAGAAAATGAATAGTTTTATTTTATTCTCTTAGTTTTTCTAGTTCTTGATATGGCCATTTCTATTCTTTCATGTATTTATACTAGAGCATCTTTATGTTTTTTAATATAGGATTTAAAATCCTTACTATATGGGGATTGCCCCAATTTTTTATCTTTTAACTTGGACAATGCAAACATTTCTTTCCTTACCTCCACAATGATTACCCATTTTTAGAGTCCTCTTCCTCACACTCTATAGACTCCCTATATATTTCTCAAAAACTATACTCACAGTGAGAAATTTAGTAATCATTATATTAGGCCTTTTTTAGGACCATGACTACATATATGTTTCCCACAATGGGAGGACTAGGTGGGATAGGTCCATGGGTTGAGTGTCTAAATCTATAGTCTCACCCATTATATCACCTAAGTTTTTATTTAGATTTTCATCTAGTATGGGATTAGGTAGTGAAGGCAATATGATTTTGGACCAATCCACTCCACCATTTGTGTTAGTGGATGGACTATTGATGTAGGAACATCCTTCTTGGATGACATGTTTTAACAAATTTTAGTTTGATCAAGTGTTTTAGGGTTATTTATATGTTTTATAGGTTATAAGAGTCTTAAAACAAATCTTGGGATATTTTTCCAAGTGTTTAGGAGTGATAGGGTAGGTTAGAATTTAAAATTGTCACTTTCCCACCAATTTTTGCAATTCAAAATTTTTAATTTGCCAAGCATGGTTTAAGATATTTGTGAACATTGAAGGAGTTATTAAGGAGTAAAATTATTTATTGGACTCACTGAATACACCATTTTTTTATACATGGTCTTAATGCACACTTTTATGGAAAAATACATTCTTGTTATTTATGTCAAGGTGTAAACATTCTTGCAAGTGACCATTGAAAGGTCAAGAGTTAGTTAGAGTGGTTATAGTTGATATGAAACTCATAAGTTTTTGTATTTTTTAAGTTGTCATGCTGTATTCATGGAATAGAGGCATCAATACCTAGAAAATTATGAATGGAGACTCTCAAGTTTGATAAGTTTTGATAATTTTGATCATGTTTGATGTGGAATTGGTAAGTTTTTTATATAATTATTGAACTTTTTTATGTGTTTCATTTTAATTATTTTCATACTTATTTCTTTAAAGGATACTATAATCCTATAGACATCATCGTATGTGAATACATTGATAAACAAAATATAATGAAATATGGATTAGAGGTAACAAAGGAAGAGGTTATTTATTCCACAAGGTGTGTGGAGTAGTGTTAGACCCTTTTCAATATTTAATATAGTTGACAAATCCCTTTTTTGAGTCTAAACCCACAAGACTATGATCTCAGACCCTATAAACTATGACTGTGTGTACAATGAGCGTAAAAATATGAGTTAATTTTAGAATAGAGGTCTTAAGGAAGAATTATAATTAATGAAAAAGGTGTGTTAGGGTTATAATATAACATACCAACTTTCATAGATCTTAAATATTGAAATACTTGCTCTCAGAGCCATATAGATAAGTATAACCCTAAACTAGGTTTTTGGAAGAAAAATGCATTTATAAGAAGTTTACACTTATGAAACTTGTTCAAATTTTGTAATTTGATGGATGAGAATGTGTGACAATAGATTGTGTATGTTTTGACTTGATTCTATATAGATGCATATAGTGGAAGAGGACTATGTGTGACTAGAGGTAAAGAAGGCCTAATTAAGCCTAAATAGTGACCTTAAGGGGACTTGAAGAGGGTCTTCTAATCAGAGTTTGGAGTTGAAACTTCATAGAGAAGTGAAAAAGGATATAGGATGTCAGAATTTTTTGGTTTTTAAAAATCCATCCATACAAGATTTAATAAAAGGAAAAGTCCTTTAAAAAGGCCACAATGACTGTGTACCAAGAAGGAAGAAGTTGTACAGGTTCATAGAGAAGTGCTTATGGGTTTTGAAAATGGAATTAGGGATCTAATTAGACTCTTATGATTATGATTAAGATCCTAAGAACCATAAAAATTTTGAGAAACCTTTGAGTCATTGAATGAGATAGTGAACTCAACAACCTTTATCAAATACATGTATTGAAACAAGGGTAAAGTGAGAGTTTGTTTATTTATCATATGTATCAACTATATATACTGGCCTTTTCCTCTTCTCAGCCTTATTAGAGGTTATCATAGTTGTCTCTTGAGAAGGACTATGAGGGGGAAATAGTAGACTCAACTATGTATATACAACATGTAATTGGGGAGTTGTTACTACTCCCCTTAATTTTTCATGGATTTTTTCTTGGTTTTTAATGGGGGTGGAGAAATAGTGGAAGGGACAGTCATAAGGATAATAGGAGTGGATGTAAGAATGGATTTATGAGGATCAATTATAGTAATACCAAATGGGGAAGTATGATGGACCCTCTACCTTGGGAACTAACATATTTGAACAAATAATGGGGTCAATAGGGTCAACCTCTCTCTTAGGGCCTAAGAGAGTAGGGGGATAAGAGGGGTGAATGAAGTATGACCAAATTAACTAAATAAAAAAGAGAAAAATGGGAAATAATAGGGGTAATATAAAATGGAGAGGGTGGTCACCTAATATTTATTGATATAATGGTGCCTTGCCTTTTGAGTTTTAGAGGGTCAAGACTTTTGCTTTTTTTAATTTTGCCTCCTCGTCAAAAATCTCCCCTCTAACTACCTCTTGTGTGGATGGATCCACTGATGTTCCTTCAATGTATGGGTTTTATTGAAGGGGCTAATCCCTTGGATTCTTTTTATAATAAATGCTTATCTTTATATTTATGGAAGGATCTAGTTTTGTGGTCAAAGTAACCATAATAATAACCTATGGAAATGATGAAACAGCATCTTAGGTAGAGCCTTAGAAATATAAGGAATCGAATCAAATGGGATCATCTTTTTTTCCTCCAAGTGATGTATCTACCACCATTGGTTCCTTTTTTTACTACCTTAAGTGCCATAAAGGATGTTTGGGAGGATTTCCCTTATTTTCTTGTTCGTTGAGTAGGTTTACTAGTCCAAAAGTCATATGTATCTCATATTTTAGCTAGTGGGAGTTTGGTTCATGACTTATTTATAGAAAGGGAAGGTTCCCCTTGAATGATATTTAGATTTTATTCTTTCAATTTAACTAATCATGCCCTCTCCAATACTTGGTCATCATTTTGAGAATTTAAGAGCAAAAATTAATGATCATAGGGATCATTTTGATACTTGATGCCTAGTCCATTGATATGGTTTTGAACCTATTAAAGGGGATCATAGTCCCTATGTGGTAATGAGGCCAAAGAATAATACTCTTTATACTTCCCTACCTCATAGAAGTGCTTCAAATTAGTGTAACACATTCTTAAAATCATTAATTGAGAACTATGAAGGTAGGCTTTCTTTTTCTTATGCATGTCCTCATAAATTCCCCAACATAATTTTTAGGCTATTTACTACTCCACCAACTTATATAGGACATACTTAATGAGTAGTAGAGGTGTAACCTTATGGAAAATGACCATGATGAATGTGTAGTCAGGATATATCTAGTAGTCTCCCCTTATTAATAGTGTGTCTATAATGTTATGGGCATAAAGGAGTAAGAATTATAAATCTTTTTATTTATATAGTTCAAAGCGGGGCTCTAGAGTAATCCATTTTGGATGTATACTATCCCCATGACTATGATGAGTAAGTAAGACATCATTTAGAAGTGACCTCCTCAAGGCCTCTTATCCTTATGCAAAATCTACTATTGTACCCTTGCTCCAATCACTTCTATAGTAAAGGTTAATTCTAATGTCCTTAATAAATCAATATAACCCACTCAAGGTGGAAGAATTTGATGCTTAGGAAACTAAATAGCCTATTTAATATGACCATTCTAATCCAGATTCCCATTCTAAATTTTTTTATTAGTATGACCTTATTTTCTTTCATGTTAATTATCTCTTTTGGGAGAATTTGACTACTAAGTGTCTTATCAATAGATTTCTCCTTATTCCATTCCACTAATCTATGTAAATCATATATGGAATATATAATAAGAATGGATAGGTACCTTTGAAAATCATGATTATAGATACATGATACAACCATTTTATGTTCAAGATGATGTAGGTACACTCCTACAAAAATCTTCCCTATAAAGAACAAATCTTGTAGGAAATCAATATAGAGCATGACTTATGAATTTATAGATACAAAGTGTAAGCCTTATCACTTGAGTGGGAGGATTTTTGTGGCCAATTTTCACTAGGCTAGACTTAGATTCTCTTCATGTGTGTACACATCAACCTAGTGTATAACATACCATAATGACAATTAGTTAATATATTCATTGTTGAATATTGATAGTTTAAATAGTATATTTGTGTACTCAGTAGAATCTATGATGGAGAACCTTGAAGGAGGTAGAGTTACCTAGAATTCCCTAAATGAGGATGCTATTATTTTGTAGTTAAGCTAGTACTAGTCTAGTTTATAATTCAATTATTTAGCTCTTTAAGTTGAAGATAGTGGTTGATAGGGCTCTATCATAGGAGAGTAAGTGAATTTTAAACATATCTCAAGATTTATTGGGCACATTGTCATTCAAATTACTTTGATATAACTTTGGTATTGATTTCAAATTTAAGCATCATTAATGTCCAATGTCTAAAACTTTTATTTATTTGTTTAATTATAACTTTGACACTTCATTTGGTGGGTATAAAATGTAGGCACCATTTACATTTAGTGGGAGTGATACATCACTACCTCTTTGATAGGTGTAATTTCATCACTTCTTCACCTTTAGTTTACTTATAGTTGATACTTTTAGTAGTGGTAAGTTAAGAGTCAAAAAATAACACTATTTATGAGTATCCCAAACAAAGGTTACAAACACATTTTCCAAAGACCTAAGTGTGTTCAATAAAATACCTGATTGAATTTATCAAAACCTAAATATACCTAACTCTTTTATCGAATAAAATTATCAAAGACCTAAATATATCAGTGGGACATGCCAAATAAAATTGTTGAACACTTCTACTCAAGACCAAAATGTGTCAAGTTATTTTTCCAAAGGATCTATACCAAAGGAATTCTCCAAAGACCTAAATAATCCAAAATTTAAGACATCAAAAAATTAGTTCCCAAATAATGGTGGTCGAATTTTAAAGTATAAAGTGTTTCTAATATAAGGTGAATGCAGAAATGGGGTCCCATACCCTAAAATCTTGAATACTCTATTCTAATAAATTCTATGAAGGAAAATGATGAATAATAAATTATTTTGAGGTATGTAAAATGTTGAGTGCCAAATACCCTAAATGCATCATAGGGATCAATCAAACAAAATTAAAAAAGATAATAATCAAACAAAACTACCAAAGACCAAAACCCATCAGAAAAGTTTAGAGAATGAAAGTTCTAAGAATATCATCAAAAATGTAAATTTGTCAGAATAAAATTTGAAATCATTTTATTTAAGAAGATGATCATAAACCCCCATATACACAACTCGTGAAAATCATTAGTAGTTTAGTCCAAAAAGGAAAAAAGTGCATGTTCATATGCATGTTGAATAATAACATTAGCACAATACATGAGGCATTTCCTTCTATGGATCCCAAGGTAGGGCTATAAACCAATTATAAAATATAGTGGGTCCTTATTTTGATAAAAGAAGGAATGGGGGTATGTTCAGTATGAAAAATGGTGACTCATAGGGGAAATACTCCCAAGTATTTGAGAATCTATAAATTTTAGTCAACAAATCCTAAATCAAACATTAACCTTAATGCATAATATAATTAAATTAGATATATAAAAGAGGTTCCCATTAGCTAAATACAACATAATTTACAATTTATTTACCCTATATCTCTCTTGGTGTGGAAGTGATTTACTTTTATCCTTATTATGAAGACTTTAACAAAGAAATGGGACAATTGTAGGTTTCACTCTAGTTTTTAAAAAGAAATTTAAAATTTAGGGAATCTCTAGCATTGCTATATTTCTAGATAGACATCCATATCCCTAACATAGGTACCATGGGTTCCTTATATATCATTATCCTACATTATTTCATGATGCATGATTCATTAACCTTATTTCATCATTTTAAGATCTTTGATCACCTTTGGATTTTTATTATAGGCCTGTTGGATCACTCTTTTGAGGATGTTTTTATCCTTAT
This sequence comes from Torreya grandis, assembly GCA_037957365.1. Lineage (NCBI taxonomy): Eukaryota > Viridiplantae > Streptophyta > Pinopsida > Cupressales > Taxaceae > Torreya > Torreya grandis. The sequence continues at coordinate 536,235 of JARHVA010006062.1, forward strand.
GTTTATTGTATTTTATTTTAAAGAAAATTATTAGGAGAGGGAGATTATAAACCACAATGATTTGGTATCTATGAAAGTATAATTTTACCATATTATTATTATCATTTTTACATATATCAATGGTTATTTCCTCAAATAAGTATTAGTTTGATAAGTGCATTTGATCTAGGGAAAGTGAACAAACTTTATAAAATTTGTTTGTAGTAATAAAATTAGCCTTCACATGCTATATTATATTATTTAATGTTAGTTTTTTCATGGTCAATCTTCCCATTGTATACTTAAACTCTTAAAATCTTAAATATATGGGTGCAAAATCATGTAAATAAACAAGTTGATGTACTTACTCTTGGAATGTTTTCCCATAGGTTGATCCTTTAGATTTTGAACATGTTAAAAGAAGTCTCAATATTTTGGATACTTGATTTGAGAACATTAGGTAAATTCAATCAAATTTCCATTGGACAAATGGAAACATCTAATCTAGAAATCAATAAACTAGTCTATAAAATAAATTACTAAAAATTAGAAAAGTTAATCTAAGAAGTGGGGAAACTTATCTATGAAAGCCAAAAAATATATTATAATAAAATAATAAATATACCCTAATTCTACTATTAACATCACCTTTGTTTTTATTCAAGGACATTTTCATATGGTATAACCATGAGGTAATGCTTTAAAAACTATCCATGGACTCAATACGTCATGTCATTGCCTTGGAGGGCCCTCAGATGTAAAGCATTATTACCTAAGATATCTAAAATATGATAAGGTCCAATCCACAATAGGGTAAAATTTTCATGTTTTCCATTGTTTTCATGGGCTTTCTCCCATAGAATCACCAAGTTAGATATTCTAAATGCTTTGAACTTTACTCTCTTGTCAAACCATCTTTTGACTATATCTTGATGTTTACTAAAATTTTGTAAGTCCTCAATCCTTGAGTCTTCCATTTATATTATGTCCAACAATCGATACTCTACCTTCTAACTTGGTTCTATATATTCTTTAATAAATTTATATGTTGGGAATATAAGCATGATTGGTAAAATAATATATTTCACATAGACCAATAAGTAAGATGAGGATTTAAGTGCCTACTTATATCTTGATCAATCAACCCACAATGCATACTTTAATAGATTATGACAATCTCTAGGTTTGTCTACTAAAAAATTCTTAATAGCTTCAATCAATTTCTTCTTTGTGGATTCATCCAACCCATTTCCTTGTGGGTAATGGTTGGATGATGTCCTGATGATGATTCTATTATCATGGGACCATTTAATAAAATCAAATAATTAGAATGTTGGGCCATTGTCAAAGACTAGAAAGATAAGAGTACTAAATATAGTTGTGATATTCTCCTTTACAAATTTGATCACATCTTGTACTTTTTAATGCTTTATAGTTTTCAATTTAATCTATCATGTGTAATAGTCTATAATGATGATTAAAAACTTGTGGCAAACTGAGGAATTGTGATTAATGACCCCAATGATGTCCAAACCCTATTAGGTGAATTATCTTCCTTTAATCACTGGTTGTAAAGGCATGGTAGCATATAGTTCCTTATTTTATAGGACTTGGCATTCATGTCATGTTCAGACATGAATATGTGTGTCTTTTAAGACTATTGGCTAGTAATAACCAATTCTAAGGATATTATGGGAAATGGTGTTTCCAAAGGAAAGACCATTGCCTATATTTTAGTGTAAATGTTATAAAATTTATTGATATTCCTCCCATGATATAAATCTCAAGTGAATCCCTTTCTAATTCCTTCTATATAAGATCCCTTTTATGATCATGTAATGAGATAATTTTAGTCTCAAAGATCTCCTTTGCTCTCTTTTGAGTTTGGAGGAGTAGGTCCCTATGATCAAATATTGAATAACACTAATATATGAATCCCCTTTAAATAATTAATTTTCACAAACCTCTTCAACAATGATGTGTGGGTCAGGCTTAATCATGATTTGAATGATGCCTTAACCTCTAACAATCCTAGTAGGCTTGATTTCCATGTCAAATTCTTACAATTTTTCCATCCATTTTATTTTATGTTCTCCTAATTCATTTTGTGATAAAGTGAGCTAAACAATAGGATTTGGTACAATGGAAATTATCTTGTTCCTCATGATGTAATCTCAAAATTTCTTCACCACTTTGATATGGGAAAATATTTATTTATCTATCATGAAATACTTGAGTTCTACTTATTTCATGTTTTTACTCATGAACTTGATATGATAATCACTCTCCTATTTCTTCTAGGTGAGCACCATATCAACAATATGTTCTTAGGTAAATGAATATAGGAAAAAGTATTTAGTGATGTATAAAATTATAAATAAAATCCCATGGGATATCATACTAGAAGACATCAATTCATTCTTAGAGTTATAATAAGAGGGACATCAATGATCATAAGGACGCCATATGATATGGAAGAGAGATGAGAACTTATCCAGGTAGGAAATGTGCTTAGATAGGATATACTCAGGGTTGAGGGTTATTTTGTTAAATGCATATATCATGAAAATTTTGGACATATTGAAGGATATGGTTAGACTTATGATAATATGAGTGATGTGTCAAAATTTAGATGGCAAGGTATTTCTATATGTAATAGCCTTATGCTAATCTATTTTGGATCAGGGGGCACTATATGATTTTGGTCTATCATCTAAATTAAACTCATGCTTGATATGTATGGTATGTTTTCCAAAGGGTATAATACCATAGGATCAGTGGTATTACTGAGTGTGTGGATATATGAGAGGTTCCCTATATATCAACCAATTGGGTTGTACCATGTGTTTAATGATAGGTTACCTTAGGTGCTTAGAAGGAGGTAAGAATAGGTAACGCGGGCCATGCCCCACATTCCAATGCTATATAGGATCACACAAGGGGAGATTATGTGGTATAGATGTACACATATTACTACCATTTGGCCTAGTTCGGTAACCAGGATAGTAGGGATGGCTCAATTATTGATCATAGGCCATTATTCCTAGTGGGTAGAACCATAATTAATGGTAAAATTTTTAGGTAGTTTGGAGTCTTACACCTATCATATCCTCTAGAATTTATTGCTTTTTTGGTATGGCATGTTATAGGGTTGAAGTAGAAAGGAGGAGGAGGAACACTAGTTGATATAAAAGTGGTCATGCCACAATGTGTGAGACCATAGACTAATTAAGCTTGACATCTAGAAGCTATAAGAAGAGAGGGCATGGATGTAGATGTAGGGGTGAAGTAGGTACCAAAATAGGCACTACATTAGGAGGAGTAGTGACCAACTCAAACACACCACAAATGGAGGTACCATTGGTTATATCAAGTACATATAAGGGTGGTCATATAAGATGACCCAATAATTGGTACAAAATAGAGTTGTTCAATAGAAGCACCTCTAAGGAGAGGATCATGATGTGAATGAGTGGTGAATCCTAGATTTACATTGACAGGGAGTTAAACCATAAATGAGGTGATAAGGTGATGAGTAGATGGAGAGACCATGTTTAGTGGATGAGTAGATGAGGAGATGATAATTGGTGATACTGGGACTGGTAAGAAATGCTGTAATTTTGATTTTTGAGATAGATTACTAGTTACATGTGATTCTAGTAGGTAGATATATTTTGAGATGTATATTTTATCTAATATCTATCTAGTTTTGGTTTTATAGATCCTATGATAGTGGAAGTTAGATGGGGATCCATAGTTATGGTTGTCTTCCATGATATTTTGGATGGGGTGCTATCACCATATGACCACACCATGATGGATGATCTTGTGCTACCATCTACCCTAGCTTAGGTAGGATGGTTTAGATTAGTGGGGTAGGGCTCAAGGTAGATATAGGCATGTAAGTATGGATTATAGCCATTGGTAGGGGTGAGACCAGGAGAGGCATATGCCTAACAATCCCTAGGTTAGGAGAGAGCCATACACATGGATACCATAATCTATATTGAATAGGTATAGGTCTAGGTGGGCAACCTAGAAGGATAAGTAGTAGGATTGAGATCTTATAGTGCCTCATTATGGTACATCATACAACAAGGCCAGTTTAAGGCATCTATGGGTATAATGACTTGACCATAGGATAGGCATGATAGATACAAACCACAAAGATAGAGATATGTATTTTTGGTTATATTCTGTACCATTGTATTTTATAAAACACATGATATATAGATATATATTGATTTTGATATTTGAATTTGATCTCATGAATTATATTTGGTTATGTTTTTTGACTTATGGATACATTTATTTATATAACATATATTTTAATTTTATTTTATATGTTATGGTAAACATATCTGGAGTGTTTTCTTTTCTATCATTATGTGATACACATGCATGGTTAAAAAGAAACAAGAAAAAAGAACTTGGAAAAGTATAATTAATCAAAAACAAATGTACTATACATTATATCTTGATGGGAAATGTGTAATATAAAAATGTGACTAAAATATAATAAACTAAATATGGTAAAAAGGATAAATTTTTTTTTTTAAACCATGAAAAATATTTACACCAAATTAGGACAAGTAAAATCACACTATATCATGTTGGGAAGTATGAAAATAATGTAATAAAATGGAAATCATATGAAAGGCAAAATATATAAAAATAAAATAATTAAGTCAGTAAATCATATTAAATCATGTTGAGAAGTATAAAAGAGAAATAAAATTGGAAAAATGAACTTAAATTTATCACACTAATTCAAGTTGGGTGGTACGAAAAATTGAAGAAAAATGGTCGTATTCTTACAAGTAATCAAAAAAAGAGAAGATATAAGTGAAAGATCAATGAAGTAAGAATAAAACATACCATATCAATATGGGAAGCATGGCAATGACATGTAACTCATAATCAATCATAACTTATCTCAAATTTAACACATGTAATTTCATTCTGACCTAGGTTTTGGAAAATTTAATGAGGAAGGCCATGTCCTATCCATGGTCTTACACTAAAACTCACAAAGGGAACACCAATGAGGTGGAAACAATGGGAAAATATATATTAAAGGGTATGTTTGGAATATTAAGTTGATAATTTATGACAAAAGCATGGTCTTATATAAGGTCTTATACTACAACTTACAAAGATGATCCCTAGAGGGAGTGATCAGTGAATAAAATAATATTTCTCAAGGGGAAATATTAGGATTATGGTAAATGAAAGAAGGAATGTAAAAACCACAATGTAGGCATCTTATGAGAAGAAATTAGGAAACATGGGGCACACTAAGGACATATAAAGACACTAAGTGACTAGTGACCATCAATATACAGAGGATACCAATTCACTATAGGCAAAAAATTATAATGGCAGATAATTGATATACTAAGAGAAAATCATGTTGGTTGTTTTGAATAAGAAAATTCAAATGGACCTGCCTTCACACAACATGTTCCCTATTCCTCAGGACCTCTTACAAAGTCATCAGTCTATTGCAAAGATTGGGTGTTTGCATGAGAAAGTAAGTAGCACTAAAATATATTTTTTATTTTCCTTTTCCAATCTATTGGCCTACCACACCCCAATGGACCTTGACTATATTGTGAGGCTAAATATGGAGTTTTAGATTTTATTATAGAAAGGAGATGTTCTTAGAATCATGTATTTTAGTGTGATTAGACTTTTGAAATTTTTAATGTTGCATTTTATATCATTATCTTTTATTAAAATGATTTAGATTTTGAATTTTTATGGATTTTACAATTTCTCCTCCATACAGATTTAGAATGAATAATCAAAATAGATAAAGTGATGCACATAAATAAGATTTAGGATTTGACTAAAGGAATCTAAGTATCCAAATACATGACTAACTAAAACACTTAGGCTTACCTATGAACCAACATGTTATCTCAAGTTTCAACCATGCGTATACATAGTTTGAAAAAGGAAATAAGGGGAATAAAGGGAGATCTAAGATGAATTTATAAAATGATATTATAATGACATGACTTATTTTATAACTAATCACAAGGTAAAGAAGGAATGACTAAGGGGAGCAAGGTTTGTATAACTAAGTCACAATAATGCTTTTCCATGATATAGAGAGAAGTAGTAAACAATCATGAGAAAGAATAAGATATGCATATAGATATGAAATCATAGATAAAAAACATGTAATCATGAAAAATAATACATATGAGAACATAAGGAAGGAAATTCCATCATAAACAACATGTAGTGCAAGACATAAATGACCATGTAAGTTAAATAAGAATTTGGCACAATGTCAAATGATATAAGATAGATAAATGTAAATTTGGAGAACACATATAATACAAAAGAAATAAATGAAATAACACCATTCTCTAATCATAAATACTAGTAGATTTGTCCACAAACATTATCCATAACATCTGATAAGTCTATATGAAGTTGAACTCTAACTACAATGAGGGTGTCATTAATCTTTAGGGAAAGTTGAGAAAATACTTCTCATCAAATATACTAGATATAAAATGTAGGTATTCATAAAGGATCACACTCATGAGTACTATCATGCATGAGATGCTTATAAGTAATAGGATTCAACTCTATTGGAGATGAAGGGGTCACTGGTGGAGAATGGGTCATAGGTAAAGGAGTCACTAGTGGATAAGGGGACAAAGGTGAAGGAGGATCCATAGGTAAAGAAATTATAGGTGGATAAGGGGCCATAGGTGAAGGAGGATCCATGGGTAAAGGAGTGATGGGTGGAAAAACTATAGGTAGATAAGGGGGAGCCTTTTTTAGAAGGTGATATGTGGGAGGAAAGTTAGTAAGTGTAGGAATGGTCATGAGGTGATCATAGAGATGTTATTGTAGGATGTTGAAACAATCAGTATGATAGGTACCACATTGGTACCATAGGTAACATATCTCCCCATATTTGGGAATATATTCAGGTAATAATTTTTGGGGAGGTATATCCATATTTGTGGGCTAAGGAAGAGTGGGATGCAAGGTGTCTATATATTATCTAAGCTTACAATAATGAAATTGAAGAATGATTATTTATGCCTAGGAAGCAACATATACACTTTTTATTATGATTTTTGGGTGTACTCTTAAAGGGAGTGGAAATGGAAGTTGGGGATGGTTGATGTAATATACAATCTCTAGTTTAATGATTGATAACTCTATAAATATCACAATATGGCTGATTAGCCTATTTGGTGGGGAAAGGAGCAAGCTATAGTAAAAGGAGAAAACCATCACCAAGGAAAGGTGGGGATAGTGGAGAGATTTGATGAGGCTCTATGAAAGGATTAATATGATAAAAAATAAGAAGAGACTCAGCTAGATAGGGAGTGGGAATAGGATCCAAACTAGGCTCAATTGAGAAAGGGGTATAATGCACATAAGGTTGAAGGATAATAGCAATAATCTAAAATGTAAGATATCTATAGGGGTCTTAGTATCTAGACAAGTGATAAGGACTAGTTTTATCATGTTCTATAGGTATATTATTATGAGGTTATTCAAAAAATAGAGGAGTGTGTACCTTATCTACCTTATGAAAAAAGAGGAATAATGTTAAAATTAGGAAGTATATAATATGGAATGTGATAAGATATATGGCAAGAATTAAGTAAATAAGAATGATAATGAATTATTTCAACATCTTGAGCCTGAATAAGACCTCCTACAAATGGGTCATCTAAGGTATAACCATCATTATAGTGAGGTGAATAAAGATAAATTATAGAGTTAGGGATGAGCTTTTCATCAAAGGTGGAATCATGAGTAGAGTGTTGAGTCTTAGTTAAGACTATGAGCAATCATCACTAGGTGGTTAATGGGAACATGAATTCAGAGAAGGTGGAGGCTAAGAAATGAGATGATGAGAGAGATCATATGAGTTCATATTGAGATTGATCTCATCTATCTCATCATATAAATCTAAGAAGTTAGGTGTTATAGTACCTATTATTTTGGGGTGACCATGGTAACCTTATGTAGAATTGAGAGGGAAGTTAAATCATTGAGCTTTTTAGAATGAAACACTCATCAAGGGTTCAGAGGTTGTAATTTTGAATACACCATGTTATTGGAAATATTAAAAATTTCAAGGCATAATGTCACCTTGAATCCTATAGATCAAAACATTATAAGAGAGCTTGACACATTGATAGGTATAAGACAAAATAAACCTCATGTGTCATTTCATAGCTGGACAAGCAAGATGTTGTAGGAAAATTGAATATCATAACCTTCACTTGAATAGTGAAAGGTGGAATAGTGATAAGAATCCACACATAACATAAGGGAGGAATTTTCCTTTGGTCATAGCCTTGACATGTGATGTGTGTGGACTTAAGATTACATTTGGAGTATCTAAAGGTTTTAATAAAATCAAGATAAGTAACACAAGTACTTGAAACATTGTCAATCAAGGCATGCTTGACTTGGATATCACTATTTTGGACACTAATAAAGATGGGAGGATCATTTATACAAAGCATAATCTTAGAACTAATCATATATGCAATGGGGAATTTGAGAGAGAGAGAGATAAGTGTCCATTATTTTGTCAATGTGTATAGACATTTCTTTACACTATTGTATAATGATATCTTTTGATCTAGATAAGGTGGCTTTACATCCTTCTAGGGGAGGAATAGGGATGTTTATTTCCAACAAGATTTTCATAAGATGATGTGAATAAGACTACGTAAGTTATATAAATGGGATTTGAGATGGGATATTAGTAATCTCCATGATAGGATCCCATTCATCATAACCCATAAGAGGACTATTGGAGAGAGATGCATAGTGTTTTAGGAGTTCCTCAGAAGGAGGAGCAAAAAGTGAATGTAAATTTGTGTTTATAGGATGTGGGAGGTTTAATTTGGGGATAAGTTGGCTGACTATTATTAGAGGATGAGTTAGTTGACGTAGGTTTGGTTTGAGGTAAATTTGAAGAAGTGGTAGTAGAAGATTGAGTAAAATTAGTGATGGGTAAATAGAATGGAGAATTTGTAGAAATGGTTTGAGAAGTGTTATCCAAAGGATGTGTTTCAATTGATTCATTGAAAAAGATAAGGTATTATTTCCCCAACTCTACTAACTGAGTTGGGGAAGAATTGGATAATGCAAAATGTGTGAGATGATTGGTGAGTGTGGATGGACTTAGAATCAATATAGGAATCTACCCTTCACATATTAATCATGTTAACCACATTATATTTAAGAGTTGGGTATATAATATAGTAAAAATTATTCTTATAAGGAGTAGGTTTATTATTATTATCTTTGTGATTTGGAAGAGGATCTTTATAGATAGCTATATGAGCATTTGCCTAGTTCAGACCTTGAGTTTTATTTTGTGTTTCATGAGATTTGAAGGAAATATCATAGGCTTTTTTTCATTTATGAATGATATAATCATGGAAAAAATTGATACCAAGGAGGAAATACATATGTAAATTATGTAATTTCCTACAATTCCATTGAGAATGACCCTAACTAGCATGAAACCAATAGAATTTATTTTGATTATACCATGATTTCATGAGATGAGGGATCAATATCCCATGAAAGAGGCCTTGGTAGATGCTTTTGTAAATTTTATAAGGATAAAGACTTATGGAAATTTATTATATTTGTTAAAGAGAAATGAAGATTAGGGATATGGTTAAGAGAAGAAGCTTATTCTTGAGCCTGGTTGGGAAAAATAGCTTGAATATTATGAATAATATCATAAGAATTACTGAGACCATTGGTAGTAGCATGAATATTTTTATTTTTAATAAGTAGATGAGTAGCCATATAAATTTGGTATGGATTGAATTGATGCATGAGGAAATATTTAGACTTAGCTTAGTCAATGGACTCTTCCAAAGTTCATGGAGAGAGAGTCTAGACCTGATATTATAGCTTAGGATAGAGATCTTTGGTGAATATATTAAAAAAGTTATCATCTACCACATTGTGTTCACACTTTTTATATAAAGTCTTCCACCATTTGATTAAATCTTATGTGGTTTCCATCTCAAGTTGCTTGTAATTAATAAAATGAGCCAAGGGATTTCTAGGGAGGTCAGTAGTTTGAAACTTTTATACCAGAGAATTAACTAAATCTTCAAAACTAGTGATGTAATGAGATTTGAGATGGTTATACCAATCTAAAACATCTCTATAGATTTTTTTTTAAGATCTTGGTTGTGGTAAAAATGTTTAACTTGACCCAATCTTTGAATAGATTTCCAAATGTTTTTAAATGTAGGGTAGGATTAGTTGACCCATTGTAACTAATGGTAGGGGTGATACCTCATATATCGATGTTATATATTTTATGTGTAATAGGTTAATTTTTAAGGTGTTTTATTATTTTGTTAACAAGAGGATGTTGAGGGATAATAATGCCATGGGAATCCCTAAGGGGAGGTAGGGAGGGGTATTTTGGTTATACACTCACCATGGAACCTATTGATATTGATTTTGGATATGGATGAGATTATTTTTCATTTGCATCATTTGATTGGCATTATTATCTTGGAAAGCATTAATTTGGTTAAGAATTTATAATAAAAGTTGATGGGTTTGAGTGATGTTATTATGTGAAGTATTAGCATTGGTATTAGTGGATTGAGTACCATTATGAATGGTGGCATGAATGTTATTATTATCTTCAGAGGAGTTGTTATCAAATGGGGCACTAGTAGCATTACTTTTTTGGGTTTCAAAAGATGCACTAATGGAAGGATTAGAAGAAGAAGCACTAGAGGCATGATTACCATGGGTAGAAAATGATTCACTAGTAGAAGAATTGAGAAGAGTGGGTCTTGGAAAAGGCCCAATAAAGGTTGAATTATCCATGTTAATATATATAATTGACATGGAGGTGGAGGAAATATAGGAAGAAGAGGTCATAGTAAGAGAAGGAGTCAAAAGAGAAGGAAGAGATTGAGAGGTAAAGAAAATATTTCCCTGAAATCTATGTGAGAATGTGGGGGAAGGTTAATAGGGTTAATTTATTTTAGAACTTATCATTATGTGATAAATAGTAGAAGGTTTTTTCCCTTGATGTTTAGGAATTTCATTAATAAAGAAAAGTATTTCTAGAGTATACTCTAAATAGGCTAAACTTTTAATAAAAAAAGAGGGTCATGAACTGAAGATGTATTAGGAGGGGTCCCATAGTTTTTAGTGTGAATGGACCCATGCACATTAATTTTATACAGATTAGGATTCATGAGTTTTTTATGGTAAAACCTAATGGGATTGGTAAGGATCATCATATCTATTGAGTTCAACTTAGTGATGTCCTCAAATAAGGAGTTCATGATGAGAGAGAAAGGTTAATAAGGATGAAGACGATGTAAATAAAAAGTGAGAAATAAATATACAAACGCATCTAGGTCAATTACATTCTATAATATAGTATTCAAAGAATATTACAAAGTTGTGTAGGTCAGATCTATATTATACACAGGGTATAAAACAAGCTGATAAGGATACAAAGTCATGTAGATTGACTATATTCTATAACTTGACTGACAAAGAAGAATACATAGTCATATAGTTCAATTCTATATTATAGACTAGAAGATGAATAGGCTAAGAAGGATACATAGTTGTACAAGTTGACTATGTACTAATGATAGGGGGATGTACAACCTATAATAGACTATATCGAATAGAATGATAGTGTACTGAAATAGAAAAAAATACAATATAAGTGAAGAAAAAATTAAATCAATCACACAAATAATTAAATCAATGTGAGTAATCCAATTGGGGTAAACAACATAAAATCTTATACCAACATTGACCAATTCAAGTTATTACAATATAACATTCAAGGATCAGAGAGCAAGAAATCAACTAAAAGGTAAATGCTAACTAAGTGGTCATCCTGAGTGTTATTATATTATTAGAAAGTATTAATTTAAGTGTGATAGGAGAGTTGGTTGAAATACATAACTTGAAAAGTAATCTATGGATGTTTTAAGGATGTTTGGGATGAAAGTGATCTATGTTGGCAATGATACTAGCTTAGTATTGGGTCCTACCCCATCACTTTACAATCTTATAGTGATAAGGGTGTTAGGTGCTTTGCCAATATAAACCATTAACCCTGTATTTATATTTGACAATAAAACCAAGTCAGCTTCCCTTTTAGTGATGAAATCCATATAGGTAAGCCTAGGGAATACAAGTTTTTATATGAATTTTAAATGTTATGTGATTTGGTAGTGTGTGAAAAAGATTAAAATAGTGTAGGTAAATGGTAATTTGAAAAATTGCCTATTTAGACTATGTGAGTTAATTTAAACATACAAATAGATGAAAAATAAAATGTGAATTAATTACTAGCAAATAGTTGTTAATTCCTTGATAAAGAATAGTATAGAGTTGGTTTAGGTGATATTTTATGAAAACAATATAAAATAGAGTTAATTAGGTCATTACTATTTTGTAGAAGAAAGGTATTTAATAAAAGAGTTGAATAGGTTGACTATATCTCTCAGATATATGATAGAATATAGAACTAAGTCAACCATGTCAACTTAGTTGGATGTAGTGTTGTAATTTTGAAGACTATTAAATTTTACAAAACATAAATGAAAAAATTACTTAAATGTTAGAGAAGGAAAATAGAGGAACCTTGGTGGTTTTAAATATGGTTAAGATTGTAAATTTTATGATGAAGTGCCTTAATTATTGATTTCAAATTTTACAAACTAAGTCAATTGGTTTAACCTTTTTATAAAAAACCATATGTGTTGAAAAAGAATAAAATGACAAATTCTAATTTTTTGACATTGTTTGTTAACCTATATGCTAGTAGAGAGAATAATATGAAAAAATTGACATATTCAACTCTGTTTACTTACCTAAAATTAAAATGGAGTAGTGTGTCCACCTATTCGATCTAGTAACCTATATCTAATGAAGACCTGCATAGATAGAATAAAGTCATTTTGATAAAAGTGTGTGTTAAACTATGCACATAGAGTTAGAACTATATTAAAAGATTCAATACAATAATACAAATATATAAAAATATATTAAAATGATAAAAATAATGGTTTGAAATAAAAATTTTGAGGGTTAGATTCACATCAGGTTCACCAAAATGTAAGCAATGGAAAATTCAGTAGATATATAAATCAATCCTAGCTTGGAGAAGATAAATAATGCTTAAAATTTTGATCATGGATACATTATATATTCGAGGTCATGACCAATATGGATCTTCTAAACCTATCCAAGGGATGTCTTACCACACTAAATTAACTAAGGGAGGGTTTGAAAGCCTTTAGTCAAGTAAAACTATGTAATAACCCTAAATATGTCCTATGTTTTTATATTCACTAAACTAATAACAAGTAAATTAAAGTCTAATATAGCACTCACCAAATTTTATGACACAAAGTTTGGGTAATAAACATGAAAATTAAACATGCATAGAAGACATATACTCGTGTCAATTTATTAAAAATCCTAATACATGGGAGAGAAGTACAAATGCATATCTATATACTATTACAAAGGAGGAAAAAAGTTAGGAATACTTATCTTTTAATACAAACCCATTCAAGCCTAAATATATGCCTTAAACAAGGTGCTTCACAATATGTTATTTTGGTATGTAAGTATGACAAGGATAAATTAGCTCTAGGCTACACAACTTATCAATGCATCCAAAATGCTTATCCATAAGACAAGATCCATATCTCCAATGAAAATATCAAACCCTAATATATGATACTCAAGTATAATGGTGGATAAAAAATGTGCAATATATAGCTCTTCTTCTTCCCTTCTCTTAGAAATTATGAAATGGAATTGTTTATATAGTCATATCTAACCCTAATCCCTTATGAATGTTTAGGCTAATAAGGTTGACCTAGTCAACTTAGTACCATTATAGACAAAAAAAATTAGGTCATAATATAGGTTGGATAGGGGTTGACATAAACCCTAATAAGTTTTATCAATTATAGTATAAGGTCTATGGGGATGATAGTGTAATGTAAACCATCAAAAATGGTTTTAGGTTAAGAATGGATAATGAAGGTGGAAAATGACTAGAGGACAATGAAAAAAGGAAGAAAAGCTTAGGGGAATGATTTTAGGATATTGGTGTGTAGATATCAAGTGGAAATAAGGGACAAGAATAGTATTCAACAATAATGGTTTTCATAACCGTATCTCATTACACACCTTAAGTCATGTACATAGAGAGATTGAGACTCGATAATTTTATGCAAGATAGAAAGCATCGATAATCAATAAAGTTTGAATATATTATGTGTATATATTATGTTATAAGGAAAATGAATAAAATAAGAAGTATTTGGTGAATTTTGGACTTATTAGTATAATTCCTTGGTATATTACATCTTTAATATATTGAAAAGACTTTTGGGCCCCTACTTTCCACTCAACATTAGCATCCTATTAAGCATTGCATTTAGAAGTCTAATGATTTTTGCAAAGCCTAAATAATTTTTCTCAAAATTTTTATCTTTCCAAACAAATATTTGAATTCCTTATTACTATTTGGGAATGCTATGTTTTATATTCTTGGAATCCTATTTGGTCCAATCGTACTCCCATTTTTGGTGATAATGTGACCCAAGATCTTTCCTTATATAACATTGAAGATACTCTTTTTTGGGTTCAGTGAAAGTCTAAACTTTATGTATCTTTAAAATATTGAATGTTGGTGTCCTATGTGATCACTCCTTCATTTTGAGAAGACTTTAAGGTCATCCATGTAAATAATTATACATTTACCTATTAGCCCCTAAAAGGCATGATCCATATCTTGATAAAAATGTGGAACCTAAATTAGTTAGGCAAAATGGCATTCTATTATGTGCATAGGTATCCCAATTCATGGTGAATTCTATCTTCATTATATTTTTTGATTCTACTAGCATCTAGTTATACCCTAAAAATCCATCCTAGAAAGACATCATTCTTTAACCACTTACTATTTGCATGACATCATAAAAGGAAGGTAATGGATAATTATCTTTTTATAGGTTTTGTTTATGTTTTTGAAATCAACATAGAGCCTAATCTCTCCACTTTTCTTCCTGACATGAACTAAGTTAGCCACCCAAGTAGAATGTATGATAGGAAAAACTATTTTTTCAGTCAACATTCTCCACTTCCTTTTGAATAAAGGTTTCTAGGATAGGATTTACTAGTATTTATCTCTTCCTAAATGTTTTGTGGTCTAACTTCAATGGAATTATATGGGTGATGACCCTTGGGTTGAAAAACTTCAAGTATTCATATGTATATGCAATTATATCCTTGTATTAAGTAAGTAAACTCTTCATTTTATGCCCTTCCTCTAGAGTAAAACTAAGACCAATGCTGACATAGAATGGATTACACTCAACTCCTAAATTTTCCCTTTTGAATTCAAATTTATTTAATTTTAATTGCCTTTACTATTGATTATGAGGATCCAAATCAAATTTACTTTCTAAGGAAACCATTCCCAAAGGGAGGTAGGTTTCCTTCAGCTAAATAACTCTTTCTCCCCCTAATTCCTCTTGGCATAAGTAACTAGTTTCTTTATCATCAATGATTTGAGACTCAAATTATCTTGAGTTAGTCAAGAACTAGACAATATGCTCATCATCATCAAAAACTTGGAAATTTTCCACATTATCTAGAAGTGATGGACAAGGTACTAAATCAATGGAAAATATTTATACCTTGAACTCTTATAGGGGTGCTAAATTGACAACTAAGGTAGCTGATGAATCAATATCTTGATTCTCTTTTCTAGTTATATCGATTATGTTAAAGCCCTCATAAGACTCAATTAAATCACATGCTCTATGTTTGTACCTTCTTTAGATATGACATCTTAAATTGGTATTTTTTATGACCTAGTGCACTACTAGTTTTAAATCTTCATAAATCAGTAGTTGCTTGACATTATTTTTAAGAGAAAATTGTATCCCCAATATTAGTAATTCATAATCTACTCTATAATTTGTGTAATGGAACTATATTATGTATGATTCTAGGTATTTATTGCCTTGTGAGTCTACTAATTCAATGTTGGCACCTGATTCTTGTTTGGATCTTACACTGTCTAAGTGGATGGTTGACAACTGGGAAGGTCCCTAAACTTATAGTTCTTTCCCTTCATGTTTCATAGTGAAGGTATAAATTCTAAGGTTAAGATATTTATAACTTACTTATTCATTATTTATATTGTATTTTGTGATTGGGTGCTTCATTCTTGGCTTTTGATTAATTCAAATTTGGTTTGGAATACCTCTCCATGGTAACCAAATGTGAGAGAAATATATTTCCACATACCCATTAATTTTATTAAACTAGTCTCTACTAGGGAGGAATTTTTATCTTTCCTTTCTAGTATGTCAATTATCGTTTGCATTAATGGTTTGGATGCTACTTGGATCCACACATTGTTTAGCTCTCCTATTATAGGAACCATGGTCTTATCCAACTATGAAACTATTCTCTTGGATGGAGTTGGGGTAAAACCTAGCTTCTAGAAAATTGTAGTAGGCATCACCATGACTGAAGCTCTAGAATCAACTAAATAATTATGGAGGTTTTTTCCAATTCTTGTGTATTTAATAGTAAAGGAGTAACTTTAGGTTTACTTTGATATATATTATTAATGTTATCAGCCTTTGTCTTCTCAGTAGTCACATGCCATATGATATACTTCCATAAGAGCTATTTTTGTTCCATAATCTAGGATAATTCATGAAGATTAATGTTGAGTTGAATCTTCTTCATGTCTTCAGCAATGTTTTACCCCCTTTTCCTTGATATTATTTATTTTGAAGCTATTCATTCCCTTTATGGGGAGGTGGATATTTTTTAGATGTTAGATTTAGTATAGTAATAAATTTTTTAAAATGAGTAAACATTGTGAAGGGATTCTTATTCCTTAAGTGATAACTACCATTTCATCAAATTTATCTTCTAGTTCATTGTCATCTTATTCTTCGAAGAAATACTAATGCATTTAAAATACCATTACTATGTTTTAAGATCCAAATTTTGGATGGAACTTTGGTGGATTATTCATCAATTCATGCCTTACCATCTCTCTCTAGAAGATTTAAAATGATACACATAACTCCACACATTCAAGTTCACCATGCTATGATGTATTATAAACTCTACACCAATTGGGTAGATCCATCTCTACTATGTTTATCTCTAGAAACTTGTTGCGGTGTTTCTCTACATTATTAGTAAGCCTATTGAAGGGATTTTTGTATCTATGAAACCTAAGATTCTAGTTATTATTCAGGCCAATGGTGTTTCCTATCTTCCTCTACATATTTAGGAAGTCATTGCTTAGTTTCTAGACCATTATTTAGATGGAATCTAATCCTTATTTTCTAGAATCAGTTCCTTGTAAAATTATAACATTATAAGGCATTGAATGTTGATTTTTTTATGACTATCATTTGTACCTAGTTATTCATATAACCATAGTTCTAATTGGGAAATTTTTGCATTAGAGGAAGCAATGCATATAGTTTATTCTAATTAAAATTAGGGACATTTTAATTGATGTGAGGGACTAGATTTAGAGCTGTAAAACTAGCATTAATATTTGGAGTGTCAAGTATTTGAAGGTTTATTTTTATATCAATTTTGATAGACTATTTGTATACTAAATCTAAAGTTGTGGAAATAATAACTCTTAATAGGAACACAATAGTGATTAGTTATAAGGAATTTCTATATATATTTAACACTAATGGCCTATCCATCCTATACTCTAAGTTAAGCCAAGTGTATATATTTTATAATCTAGTATTCAAAGCCTAAAGTGGCTCATTAAGCTCCCTTTTCATGCTGGTAAAAATGTTGATATACTAGTCTAGGGCTAGTAACTTGTCCAAATTAGGTAATAAGTGTGCTCTAAAATGTATTCTAAGAAGTGATTGAGTTATCTTGAATGTTGATATGCCAATCGTTGGCATCATCCTACTTTCATGTAACATCTTCATCAATAACATTCATTAATCATAATGTAGCCTTAAAAAATTTAATGTGTTCATTTTAAATTCTTCCTCTTTAAGGGGAAAATGAAGGTAGTTATTTATCTAGATTCTTGGCCAAAATATGCACATCTCTTGAGATGGAAGTGGTATATCAAACTAGCTAAGGGTGTTGTTGGTCTATAGTAAGATTAATGGAATGTATATTTCTAATTGGAGAGTGTTTTATCCCTTGGAATATTGGGAACAACCAATGTAGATATAGGAATTTTATGTGTTGATAAGGGTGAAACCAAAATAATGGTTTAGGCCATAGAACTAATAACTCTCTTGGGTGTCTCCTGTGTAACTCAATATAAGGGGTAACCTCTTACCAAGGGAGGTACACAAGAGATCTCCTTCTAGTGCCATATTTTTAATTTCTATTGATGTGGATTTTTTAAACCAACCATAGTTTATATGAGCTATCCTCTAACATTTTAGGATATCAACAGAGGTAGAATCTATTCTGTGGCACAATTTTCAAGTATGGGTTACACAATATTTTGGTGGAATAGCAAGTAAAGCATGAAGGTTGTTAGCCAAATTTGCTTGTAGTGAAATGAATCTTAGTATAGAAATTAAACCTAAATGGGTGAGATGGATGTGTGATACCTAATATATAGTGGGTAGATATTCATTAAATAAATTTCAAGAGGAGGGAATGGTAGATCAAAAAATAAAGTTTTATGATCCCAAAGGGTCACTTCCTAGGTTGGTCTCTTAGTTAAAAAATGCTCTCAAAACTATTACTCATTGATCACACTTGTTACACACACATAGGTAAACACAATTATGAATTGTGGGGAGGAGTGATATAGGAGACTTGATGGTACCATATGAAGGTTTATTCTATTAGATTTGATTTTTCACACCCTTAATTGGAATATTACAACTTGTACCAAGAAGGCATCTAAAGTAGTTTTTACACACACTTTAGAAAACTATACCAATAAAAACCATTCATACACACTAAGAATAATAACATAGTTTAAACCAATTGATTTATAAGATATACTAAATTTTAATGGTGTTAGAACATATATAGTTATCATATATTGATAAAATAATCATAATTTATTCATAACATTTGTACACTTCAAATTATTGTATTATAAAAAATAGAAAAGCAAAACCTTAATATCAAATGAGTGGAAGGAGAAAACATCAATGCAATTTCATGATAGTCAAAATTGACTTATTCTTGTATTGATACAATCTTATAACCTTTTGGAATGTGAAATTACATAGATATCTATACTTTGGGAGGGGATGCATCATCCTCTAGGTGCATGTAAACACATAGTTAGATATCACATCTAGAACCTCAGTTCTCATTTTAGTCTCAAAATAACATGTTTTGCATGTTTTTGTATAATTATGTTTATGTCAAAATTAGTTGACCTATGTAAGGTAATGAAATGTGTTCATGCGTATAAACATTTTAAGTAGCTTAAACATATATGCTCTATGTGTAAGCTAACTATAATTAAACTACACACACACACACACACACACACACACACACACACACACACAAAGTTGACTAGGTGCTTACATGGCTAATGGGGTTATTAGAGGCACTGAAGTAGATGCTTATGTTAAACTAGGAGTTGTAGTGCCAACATTATTTTTCACTTTTTGATCTTGATAGTACTTGTACTTGATGTCATATTGATATCTGATAATATCCATGTTAAGGAACAAAGTCCTATGCACCTTGTTCACTTGATCCAAAAGCCTTGTATGTTTAGTTTTGTTAGTCTTGTAGTTAAATTTAAAGATCTAAACTTTAGTGTCTTTCTTCTTATGAAAATTTATTTCATCCACTATTTATTCTATGGTCTTGTTTTTTATATCCTTCTTGACTTTATCTGAAGCTTACTACAAGAGTTTGTCAAAATTGGCCTTGTTAATGAGTCTTTTTATGAAATCCATGGCCTTGAAAAGCTTCAATTCATCCAAAATTTTCCAAGTGAGGGTCTCCTATTTTGAATATTTAGGCATCACTACCTTAGATACATAAATCTATTCCATGGCCTCTTGTGTTATGATGGCCACCAAGTTGAGGACATTAGTATCCACCAATGGTGCCATTGGTTTCAAATGTGCATATGACTTGTTAGTTATAAAAATAATAAGAAATTTGAGTTTATTATAATCTATCTTCAAATAATTCAATAATTTGGTGGTATCTACTATGTAGGGCACCAATTTTTCCATCATTAAACTAATAGCCTGAACAATATTGTATGATCTTGATTCTAAACTTTGGACATCCATCTCAATTTGTGTTGAAACATGAACAGTTTATTATTATTATCCCAATTATTCTATTTCATGCATTAGCTCTCTCTATGCCTTTTTTGTTCCTTCATGTATTTATATTATAAAACCTTTATGTTTTTAAAGATATGATTTAAAATCCTCTATATATGGGTATTTCCCCAACTTTATATCTTTCCTCTTGGACAATGTGAATATTTGTTTGCTTTCCTCCATAATGACTACCCTTCTAGTGTCATCTTATAGCTTCTTATTCCTTACCCTCTATACACTCCATATAGATTTTTCAAAAAATATACTCGCATTGGGAAATTTGGTAATCATAAGATTATGACTTTTTTAGGCCCTTGATTTCATGTTTATTTCCCACTATGAGAGAACTAGTTGGGCTAGGTTCATAGGTTGAGATTCCAAAGTTGTAGTCTCAATTATGAGGGTAGAGGAGGGATTCTATACCTTGGGAAAAAATATATTTGAGCAAAAAAGGGACTAAATAGGGTCAACCTCTATCTTGTGACCCAAGAGAGGAGGGAGGATACGAGAGGTGAATGAAGTAGGCTAAAATTAACTAAATGTATAAAGAGAAACATGGGAAACAATAAGGGAAATATAAATTGGGGAGGGTTTTGGCTCACCCAATGTTCATTGATGCAATGGTGCCTTGAATTTTGAGTGTTGGTGGCATAATACTTTTACTCTTTGTAGTTTCACCTCCTCATTATAAATATCCTCTTTGACTACCACTTGTTTGGATAGCTCCACCAATGGTTCTTCCATGAATGGGTTCGATGAAAGGGGATGATCCCTTAGATTCATTATAAAATATATAGTTATATTGGGATATGTGGAAGGAATTAGTTATGTGGTTAAGGTAACCATACCAAAAACCTCTAGAAATGATGAAATGTCACCTTGGATAGGGTCCTTTGAATTTTAAGAATTTAGATAAATGGGCTCATATTAATTTCCCTAAAATGATGTATCTAGCACCCCTAGTTCATTATTTACTACTTCAAGGGACAGAGTGTATTTGAGAGGATTTCCCTTATTCTCATGTTGATTGAGTAGGTCTACTAGTTTATAAGTCATATGTATCCCATCCTTTAGTTGATGAGAGTCTAGTTCATGCCTCAATTATTGAAAGGGAAGGTTCCCCTTGAATAATCTTTAAAAATTATTCTTTCAATTGAATTTACTATTCTCTCTTTAATACTTGGTCATCATTCTAATCATTGAGGAATAAAAATTCATGATCATAGGGCTAGTATTGATACTTGGTGGCAGTCCCTTGATATAATTTTGAACCTATCCATAGGGATCTCAAACCCTGTGTGGTAATGAGGCCAAAGAATAATATTATTTGGTCATCATTCTAATCATTGAGGAATAAAAATTCATGATCATAGGGCTAGTATTGATACTTGGTGGCAGTCCCTTGATATAATTTTGAACCTATCCATAGGGATCTCAAACCCGGTGTGGTAATGAGGCCAAAGAATAATATTATTTTTACTTACATACCTCATATAAGTGATTCTAATTATCTTAGTATATTATTTAAATCATTAAGTGAGAACTATGAAGGTAGGCTTTCTTTTTCTTATGTATGTCCTCATCAATGCCCCACCATAACTAGTAGGCTATTTCCTACTATGCCAACTTGTCTGGGACATAGTTAGGGAGCTAAAAAAGTGGAACATTATAGCTAATAACTAGGATGATTGTGTAGTTAATATAGCCTATAATATCCCTTTATTAATAGTGTGTCTATGATGTTATTTGATATTCTAGGCAAGGGGGACTCATGGATGACCTTCCATACATGTGGGTAAACATCCTTGATAATGTGAATTTTTTTGAAAGTGTAAACATATATGTACATGAAGTACTAATAATAACTTATCTTACTCTTTATATAGTTTAGAAGTGGGCTCTAGAATGAGCCATTATGGATGTAAACTATCTCGATGACTACATCAAATAATTAAGACATCATGTATAAGTGACCTCTTAGAGGCTACTTATCCTTATGAAAAATTTACTCTTGTAACCTTTCTCTAATCACTTCTCCTAGATCAAAGGTTAATTATGATGTCCTCAACAAATGAATCAATAAAACCCACTTGAGGTAGAGTAATTCTATGCTTGGGTAGCCAAATAGACTATTTAATAGGGCCATCCTGATCTATATTCCCATTTAAATTTCATTATTAGTGTGAACTTATTATCATTCAAGTTAATTATCTCTCTAGGGAAGATCTAAATGCTAGGTTTCTAATCAATAGATTTATCCTTCTTTCATGCAACTACTCTATGTAAATCATATGTGATGTTTAGAATAAGAAGGGAAAGGTACCTTTGAAATTCATCACCAAAGATTCATACTACAACTATTTTTTGCATAATATTATGTAGCTACACTCCTATAAATATATTCCTTACTAAGAATAAATCTTGTAGGAGTTTGATGTATGGCATGACTTATGATTTTGTAGCTACAGAGTGTAACCCTTATCACTATGAGTGGGAGGAGTTTTATATCCAATTAGCACTAGGATGGAGTCAGGTTCTCTTCATGTATATGCATGTCAACCTAGTGTATGACATCTCAAAATGTTGAGTAGTTGGTATAGTTATTATTTAATATGGCTAGTTCAAAGAGTGTATATATATACTCAGTAGAATATTTGATGGAGAATAATGGAGGGAGAGTTCCTTAGAATACCCTAGATGAGGATGTCATTGTTCTAAAGTTAATATGATATTAGTTTAGTTTGTAATTTAATTAATGATAACTCCTTAGTATGTTATTAAGTTAAAGATAGTTGTGGATGTGGATATATCATAGGAGAGTAATTTAATTCATAAGTTAAATTGAGATTGAATGGGCATGTCATCATTTAAAATATTATAATATAGATTTGGCATTGATTTCCAATTCATGTCCCATTAATGTCCAACATCTATAACTTTGATTTGTTTGTTTAATTCAAACTTTACCACTTCATTTGTTATGTATACCACATAGGCACCATTGACATTTAGTGGGAGTGCCACATCATTTCCTATTTTCTAGGTACCATTTCATATCTTCTTCAATTTTAGTTTATCATGCACCTAGACTTTTAGTAGTCAAAATTTAGGAGTCAAGGTTAAACACTTTTTGAGATCATCCTAAACTAAGGTTTTGAAAACTTTTATTAAAGACCTAAATGTGTTAGATAAATCCCTAGTAAAGTTTGTTGAATACCTAGATGTGATGAACTCTTATGCTAAGCAAAGCTACCGAAGACCTCAATATGTCAGAGGGACTTGTTGAGAAAAATTGTTGAACATTTCTATAGAAGACATAAATATGTTGATTAACTTTGTTGAGGGATCTATGATAAAGGAATCCTTTAAAGGGTTAGATAAACTAAAATGTAAGACATCATAAAACTAGTTCTCAAAGCATAAATGACAAAGTGTTTCTAGTCTAAGGTGAATACATCTTCAGGGTCTCATACCCTAAAATCTTGAATACTCTATTCCAAAAAAAATATTTGAATTAAAATTAAAAGGAATAAATTCCTATGGCATATGTAAAATATGCAATGTCAAAGACCTAAAATGCATCAGAGGGATTCATCAAATAAATTTTTTGAAGATAACCACTGAACAAAACCATCAAATATCAAAATTTTCTATAAGAATCTAGAAAATGAATATTCTAAAAAAACTATCAAAGATGTAAATGTGTTAGAGGAAAAGCCATAAGCATTTTGTCGAAGAAGGTGAGATAAAAATTTCATATACATAACATCCAAAAATCATTAGGAGGGTAATCTAAAAATTTAAAATTTTCATGTTAATATGCATTCCAAATAATAAAGTTAGCACAAAACATGAGGCATTTCCTTTTAGGTATCCCAAGGTAGGATTAGAGACCAATTCTAAAATATAGTGGGTTCTTTTATGATAAAATAAGGAATGGGGGTATGTTTGGTACAATAAATACTATATTTATCCACACATAAACACATAATTTTATATCCATGATGCACATAATAAATAATAATAAATGTCATACAAGGCTAAGGACTAAATAAAAAAGATAATAAAATGTCACACACAAGGCCAACGATGGCATAAAATGGACAAAAAATGTTGCACATAATGCCAAGGGCCACATGTAATTGAAAATAATTTTTTTTCACATAATAAATAGGTCATGAATAGCCTATTATGGAATGAAAAAATATAAATAAAATGTATATCAAGTCAAACTAGTATATATTATCATTTTATGTCAATGTCACAACATATAAAAGTAGCACATACATGAAATGTATCATTGTAAATGATATAATAAAGATAAATATTTGTACGTAATAAATCTAGCTCAACATGGTAAATGTAAATTTAATATAAATATAAAACCTATATCAATGTGACCTATAGAATAATATGTTCCTAATATTGGCATGTCCTATGGGTATAATAATTTCCTACATCTATATATCCATATATAATGTGTAACATGTATGTAATACATTTCACTCATATATACCATGAAATGCATGTGAATATGAATATATAATATACCAAACATGTGATAAATAAAAAAAATGAAAAATGTGATATAGAAAACATGTCATTCTTATGTTTTAATTTTGTTTTTGGAATTTTTTTCATATATATATACATGACCAACCCCCATATTGGTTATTTAGTTAACATCTCATTAAATAAAAATATTTTGAATATATATATATATATATATATTCAAAATATTTTTATTTAATGAGATGTTAACTAAATAACCAATATGGGGGTTGGTCATGTGTAGGTCATGCATAAAACATGAAAATGGTCACCTATCATGAACAAGTAGTATCATATTTAATTTTACTTAAATCTAAAAAATGATCTCATGTTTTAGTGTAGCCATCATCCTTATAATGACTCATAGGATCATATGGATGATGAGTATATTTAGGGAGAATATTATCCTATAGAATCCACTATATAATAGGAAAAAAATGTGTCTGTGTTTATTTAAAAATACACTAAATGGTCTATAAAATTACCTTAAGATGTGGATGCTAAATATCATGAGTCTTGAACGATTGTCTTAACCCTATTTTTAGATTAATGTGAATCATAATAGGATAAAATTGTAGAATTAATTTATATTATTATGTATGTAAATAAATCATAAATGTGAATGTAAATTACTATAATTAATTTTATAGTTGAATTTGATATTTATGGAAAGTAGTACAAAGGATAGGATACTTAGCTTCACTATTTGACTCATTAACTGTGACTATGTTCTAAAAACAATAATGATTGGAATGGGGATGATGATTTTAAAAAATATACAAATATGTTTTATTTGTGCATATAGGACCACTAATGTCAATCATGGGGTATATTTATTATATATGGGTGAGTTAAGGTTGACGTTATTTTCATAGGATGTTTTACTTCTATGTGACCATACATTTTGATGCACCTTATTGATAAATATTTGTATATGTGATGTTTGAATTTTATGTGTGTGATCAAATCAAAAAATCACCTTCATTATCCTTGAAACCCAAGGTCAACTTATAAAGGATAAAAACCTATAAAAAGTGAGGAAGTGTAATTCAATTAAGCTAACCCTAATCATGCATGTTGATGATTGACTATTTCTCACATATCCAATATTCTGAAGATGGAAGTTAAGTCACACGTAATTCTTCCCCTTAGTGTGATTATGTATTTTTTATTTGACTATATGAGTGCACATATAACTATATAATTTTATCTTGATAATTTTGACTCTTTACATTGATTGAAAACCCTAGTGCACCATTAGGGTTTAGATTCTTCTTTACATAATATACTCAATTTTAAGTTTGTAGCCTATCGTCATGATTATCATGATGGATAAAATTTTCTAATTTTTAGTACAAATTTATATGGTTTGTTTTCCATGCCTATTACCAACCATTTCTAGAAATATGCACACATATGTCACTCTTCTCATGGACCATGTTATAACTTAAATTATTTTCCACATTGGTCCACCCTCTATTAAGTCCCCATTATATGAGAATCATTATTTCATGGATCATTTTGAGTTACCTAAAGTTACTACTTGATGATGGAGAGATAAAAATAATCCTTTTTTCCTCATCTACCTAGGCTAGTTGATTATCTTCACTCACATCTACTCTCTACTACTTGCCCTTGGAAAAATTAGATCCTATGGTTCAAGATATTATTAGATGAAACAAGATGCCTCCTCATCTTGTATAAGATAAATGTAACCTTACCATCCCTCTTTGTCCCCAAAACACTACAATGTGATCTACGGATCAATACAAATCATTTGATATTATGGATCAATTAAGAAACACACTAGTGAAGATTTCCATATTAGAATTACTTAAAAGGAAACTATTTTCAAAGATATTATTTTCAAACACTCAATCATACATATTTGCTATGTGACATAGATATATCTTAATTTTCATCTATCATGAACACTATTAAGGACATTGAGGATATTATGTCTTTTTCCAATGAGTATTTACCCTCATAGTTAGTTATTAATAATGATCTACCACTCTTCATAAATGCACAGATTAATAACACATCTATTAAATGAGCTATAATTAATAGTGGTTCAGGACATAACATGTGTAACCTCACATTTATATAGACTATGGGGTTTGATATGGCATCCATTTATAACACATATAATAACATTAGAGGTTTTGATGACATTCCTAGACAAACATTAGGCTATATTACCTTATATATTATTGTTGGACCAAAAATCCTACTTACATAGTTTTAGAAGATGACTAATAATTTTCACTACAACCTCTTAATTGGGAGACCTTGGATACATGCTATGGAGGTTATACCCTCTACCTTTTATAGATGAATCGAGTCTTTACATGATAGATAATCATACACTTACTCAATATAAAATCAACCATTTAGGTATTAAAAATTCACTAAAATGACCACCCTAAGTACATATTTAGATGGGAAAAATCATGTTCTTATAGATTCCCCACCTCACAATATTCTAATTGAATAGATTCATACATATGAGGTTTTATAATCTAACATCACTATCCGTACACCAATTCTAGATCCTCCTACATCATAGTTACCTTCAGCCATGATGGAGGAGGAACCTCGTATAGTACATTTATCCCCACCCATGGTAGATGATGGGATTCTCACAACAGTGTTACCATTAATTTTTATTTAAGATTAAGTATATATCCAAAACTCTGATATAGATTTCTAGGCCACCATAAAGAATGATCCAATACCCATTGACATTGGTGATTAATTATGTGGATTGAATTTAACACACGTTGGCTCTAGAGAGTAAAAAGATGATTTTAAGTCACTCATGACTTTTACCACATAGGCATCAGCAATAGTTCATAGTACTACAACTAAAATCTTTCCCACTTAATTATAGTTAAAGGTATATTTATCCATTCACTCAATACATATATGGATATTAAATTAGTTATATAGATTTAAGTAGGTGATTCAAAAGATAGACCACATCATATTCTACATATATTATTTGACATAGGATTGATTACATTACCCATAGTTCATCATAGATTTTTCAGTAGTTTGTCACAGTATGATGGTAGACCCTTTTATCATTTTCAAAGGATTACATCACATGATATAGATACATGCTCTGCATTACAACATAACTTTAATAATTTCAAGGCTCAAGTCACTATTCAAATTATACAACCTTCAGCTCCATTAGTATAGGAATCATGAAAAAATATTCACCAACATATATATTCATAGAATGATCCCTTGAATATGATATTTTCATCCAGGACCAATACATCCATCATGTTGCTATAAATGAGAATTCAAATCCCAAGACTTACACATTGACATTCTTGTAACATAAAAGACATCAAGAGAGTAAGATACAACATGATATAAATTATTAAGACTCCTAAGAACATACTATGCTACCAGTTTCATGTGGCCCAAAGGTGTCCATCACATTATTCTTCATCATGAGCATAATAAATCATGCATAGGTTAACCTTGGAAGTACATGGTTATAGGTAATGGATACCATAGTTGATCACATAGATAGATTATTAGATTTTAGTCATTAGGGACACACAATTCACATTTTACATGATGGCTCAAATAAAAATCATAGATTTTACACAAATACCCCATAGACTAATGTTGCTTACCCTAAGACTGCATGAAAAGATTCTTACACAAAAGAGTATCATGATATTTACAAACTAACACCACATGTAAGGCTACACTTATATAGACAATATGATATGGTGATGATGATGATGATGATTTATTTGATTTTTGTTATTTTTAGTATCTAAAATTATATAACCTTCCACCATATCAATCATTTGATTATCCACAGCCCATGGATGGGCTATTAGGTCTATAGAGACATTACACTTCATTTGTACATTATCTCATTTATTTATAAAATTTACTTGTACATAGCTTCCTTTATTTTTCCACTTATATATAGTTTAATTTTCATGTTGATTATATATAGCTTATATCCATAGAACCAAAAAAAAAAATAGTATGTCAAAAACATAAAAACATTCAAATATTTGCTCAAAAAATATAAATGATAGTTTTTTTGCATTTTCATGTTTACACTTATTATACTTGTCAAGTACTACATATGCTAGATATCTTAATATAGTCTATTTTATCATACATATATTCTTCACTTTTTATCTTTGAGTGTGGACATATGCTTATAGGACCCAAGTCCACCACATAGATACATATTTGTTACTATCTACCCACTAAGGGAATATACAAAAATACATGAATTCCTCAATTGACAAATTTGCCCATTTTGGTGGCACATTATAAATATTTATTATTGCCAAGTTACATATTTATAAACTCTATATCACAAATTTAAAATTGTTATATCTTGATATTGATCATCCTAAACTACTCATATTTATTATCGAATACTACTACTCTAGACTCAATTTATTTACATCTTTGATCTTATACATATTTGTACCATATGTTCATGCATACTTTAATTTATAGATTTAATACTTTAGACTTGATTTTTCCTCTATTTTTCTACATCTATTATAGGTAATTTGAGTATGCCATTGTTGTATGGTTGTACACTACTTCCTTCCATTTTATGTATGATTTGGACATGTTCCCATGTCTTTATGTGTGCCTTCTTGACTATGTATGTAGACATTTGAACATGTCCTTTCATGTGGATATAATACAAGTTTATTTTTATTTGTGTATGTGTATATTTAAACATGTCATTATATGTATTTCTATCTCAAAATTAGTATTAGGTGACCATGTCCCTTATATTGTGGCCCCTTGGCCTACTTGGCATGCCTCATTTGTGTTATATGTATAATTTCATGTATGCATCATGTCCATGACACTTGTATCCTTCTTGTTACACACTCTAATTTTATATTCTATGAGGGACATAGTTCATCTCCCCTTCCTCCCTGGGTGTCATGATGGACATCATGCCCCATCCTCTTTGGTTGTTAGTTTATTACTTATATTTGTTATTCATACACATGCTTACATTATTTCATATATCTTGATATCATTGTGAGTGATATATCTAATATACATTGTACATTACAAAATTATGCTTAAATTATCTTAAATTTTAATGTCATGTATACACATTATATTGGTTTATTACATATATAGCATATATGATCTGGATAACACATATTGTGCAAATATTTTTCTTTAGAAGACAATTCTTTCATATGTTTAATAACTCCCCTTGAAAGAGATGGAATTAATAGAGGTTTTTCATAGATATCAAGCCAATTAGATGTACTTAGAGTATATCTTCCATTATGTAGGCACAAACTAAAAATTTTAGATTTAGAAAAACATAATGTAAAATAATTAGACAAAGATCAGACTTAGTTGGTATAAAAATAACATAGTTGGACACTACATCCAAAAGTGGACACTAACACCATAATGTTATTGTCTAAGACATGGCACTATTATCTAGTATCTTTAAAATTATAAAAAAATAGATTATATATAAAGGCACAACAATTACAATCCAATTTTACATATATTTAGTTAAAAATTATTAGTCTTTACTTAGTTTTGTTCAATTTTACACAAAATCACACTAGATTTCTTATGTTGGGGACATCATGCATGGCATGAGAAATTGAATTTAAATTTTAGAAACTAAGATATAGATTACTATAACTCAATCTAGAATTCATATTCTTAAATATCATATTTGGGGGCATGTGTGGAGTACATGGTTTTTGTATGCTCACGTATTCACTAATTGATTAGATGGAATGACAAACTCCATGTCATTCTATACATTATACACACTAGACACCATTTTCAAATTCATACACCATATTGATGAATTATTTAATTTTTAATTGTTTGAATTAAAGTATAGTCCTTGATCTACATACCCAAATACCCAAGAGGCCCCTAAGTCAATTTTCATTCCAATGTTCTTGAGTGGCCACAAAGTCATAATATACATTGTTTTAGTTACAATCATACAACTTTAGCTACATTACATGATTCGTTTACTTATGCATCTACTACATGTGGGTAGGTAATAATGGATTCATAGTCTACTTG
Organism: Torreya grandis; assembly: GCA_037957365.1. NCBI lineage: Eukaryota > Viridiplantae > Streptophyta > Pinopsida > Cupressales > Taxaceae > Torreya > Torreya grandis. The sequence continues at coordinate 567,242 of JARHVA010006062.1, forward strand.
ATTTCTTAAGCCACCTACATAAGAGGGTTAGATAAGCCATCAGTCAAAATCCAATATATTCACAGGTCATGATCCACCAAGAAGGGATGGGAAATGATGAAGTCAAAATTGGATTGATATCTTGAGTCACCCACACATGGGGATTGATCAAGCCATTAGCTTAGTCTAGTCTATTCATTTATTGATAAATATCTACATGTACACATAAGATGTCACTAGATTTATCAATTGGTTCACATACCTAGTGAGGTGTGTTTATTTCTTTACTCTCTCTTATATTTATAGTCAATTTTTTATTTGCCTTTGATATCTCTTAATTAATAACTAATATATGCACATTTAATTTTTAAGATAGGCAATGAAACTGTTTCACATATTTAGATCTAAATTCAAAAACTTCACCTCATAGGTAAGTCCAAGTATGATTCTTTTTCCATTATCCTAGTCATTTCAATTTGTTATGGTTTTAGAATAAAGGGGGAGGGGAGAAATGTAATAATCTAAAAATGACACTTGAGTGATAAGAGTGTTACTTGAGACCACCTATTTTTAACTTATCCCTATACCTATCTTAGCTCCTATTTAGACACTTATTCATCTCTTGTATAGGACACATAGATCCCTAGATATCTCAAAATCAATCCCAGACCCTTCCTTAGGCATCTAGGTCCCTAGTGCCTCAAGTTATGCTAATAAACATTAACACCATAACTAGACAATAGAACTATAATGTTATTGTCCTATTTGGGTGATATTGTCCTTTTCCCTCTTTTGATCTCCAATAAATATCTTTCCAATTCCTAAAGAACCTAGGTTTAACCTAGACCTATTTCAAACTATAAAAAGTACTAGATTAGTATATATACATGAATTTTATCCCTATATCCACTAAATGGAAATTAGATACAAATAAATACAAATAAGCTTAAAATAATTTGTGTACAATCAAGTTTATTCATCCTTATTCTATCCTACTTATTCATATAATCATCTATAACCTTCCTAATCTCAAAATACTTAGATTTTTAGTCTCAAGAATCACTCAAATCACTCAAACCAACATTCATACTAGCTTTACTTGTACTTGAACCAACACTCAAATGTGGAGAACTAAATTGGGCTTGATCCTTCCTCAGAGTATTGGTATATAGGAAATTCTCATCATAATGGGGTGTTGATTATGTCCATTATACCCAACTAAAACTACACATTTACTACTTGTTCCAAGTAAAATGCCCTAATCATATGGAGGTATACAATTTTCATACAAACTTAGCCATAATAGGTGATATATAATGAATTAGGGTTTTTTAACATAAGAACATTCTTATCATAATCAAATATAAGTTCTCCCAAAATCCTAGAATAGTACCTACACAAAGGACACTATCACCATAAGTGGACACTAAATCTATAATGCTACTATCGAGGGTAGGATGTTATTATCTAGGAGGGTTTTTAACACTTGAATCCTATTTATAACACTCAAACAAACTCCTATACAAGTTTCCAACCATCATATCCTTCATCCCATGCAATTTCATGCTAAGTATTCATTTGTCTCCTCAATTACTATTATTAGAAATATTAGTTTGGCCTAGTTATTTCACTAGTTAGCTGTTATATTTATTTCATGTTTTATACCTTGAATTACTATACTAAAACCTTTTAATAGCATAGGGATTACACTCTATAAGCCTAAAAAGTTAATTCAAGTAGCATAAAGTATCCCAATGGATTCCATATTTATTCATTAAAATCTTTGACTATCTTTGTTGAATCCATTAAATCTTCATGTGCATATTCAGGAATATTAATAGGTATCATTAAAAAATAAAAATTATTTAACCATTATCTTCCATGAGATTATGAATAGGATGTGAATCATTTAGGATGATAAAAATAAAGATTTTAATTTAGACTCATCTTCCATAATCTCATTTTCATAAAATTTTATTTTAGGTTTTTGTATAGATATACCTAGGTACCATTAATATTTTCCAATGGGTGATCATATGCCAAATTATGAATATGTGAATTATGTGTCATAAAACCTTAGTAGTTACTTTTATTTTATATTCCATGTCACATGATTTGTAGGAGTATTATAAAATATTTTAAACTTTGCATTATCATTAGTTTTTTACCTTGAATCATCTATAGGTGTGTTAAGCTCAATAAATTTATCATCAATGATATCTTTTATCTTATGTCTTAGTGTAAGGAATTTAATTTTATAATGTATAGCATATTAGTGATAATAAAAATATTCATTAATAGCATATCCCCTAGGTGTATTCCTACTCATACCAACCTCATGTGGAAGAGGGAGGGATATAAAGATTAACTCTAGTAAATACAATAATAGGATAGGAGGAGGTTCAAATATTCATGAAAACTACCTCCTTTATGAATTTGATATGAAAATTTAGTTATTAGGAAGTGATACTCCATTAATTATTATTTTTTATTGATTAATAGTATCATTTAATCAAGCATTATAACTTGGTTTAATTTGAAAATTTAAATTTAAAGGATTTGTAGCATTAAGCACATATGATCTTGTTTAAAGCAATAAGATTAACTCATTGATCTTAACTATATGGTATAAATCATTAAATAATTAAATTTTTTTTAACACAATAGATTCATGAAAAAGATAAATTAAAATTGATTATATATTGTAACCCATTTTCATCCATAGGATTTTCCATCTTAGAAGCATGTTCTTATACTAAATCACATAGTCACTAATTGGATCCTTTCTGATGTTTTAAAATTTGGAAATGAAATAATTTATCAGTAATATTTATATAAATGTGATATAAATTTATTGGAATGGGAGATCATAGAACCATTAAAAATCATTCCTAAATATTTTTCATAAATAGTTTAGTAAATAATATGTCATTGGATGCTTAATCAAAAAATGATATGTGAAAGGTTATAAGTGTTTCTCTAGACCATCATAAAATTTGATTTTATGAGCTACAAAAGCCATAAATAAAATATAAGGTGGAATATTTAGGGATAATGTATTATGAGGTGATTTGAAATAATTAATTGAATTAATATCTAGAAAAATCTTACTATAACTAAATCACCTTGGTCTATAGATCTGTAATACTCTACTCAAGATATCATACTATCTATAGAGATGATGAATTCACTTGCATAGTCATCATAGTATGTACATTGGTTTACTATATAAGGATATGCATAATAATCCAATGGAAAACTTGTGTTTCACCACACCTTTGGTGGGTGGGACATGTGTAACCAAAGGTGTAGAAATAGTATTATTATCAAAACTAGTAATGTGAAAACCTATGGTGGAAATGGTATCTCCAAAAGGTATTTCATTCTTAAGATATGTTAGCCCTATATAACTTTATTTGTTCATATCTTGTTACATATAGTAGTGCATCACACATTTTTGTATTTACGATAATATATTGAGTTAATTCCCTTTAAAACATGTCATTAAATCTATTAAGAACTACCATATATTAATTTAATTTATTGGCATCATAGTAATTATTTCATGAAAAATGTAAAATTAAATAATCATATAAATTCCATTAAGAGGGTTTAATGTATCTCTTTTTATAGTGTCTACATGGAACTTGTAATATAATATTATTGTTGGGTGAATAGTGGGAACATGAGTAATAAAATCAATCATGTAGGATCTTTGGAATATAATTGTAACAAAAATCAAGTCATGCTATATATTTCAAAAATATGAATCAAGGTTAAATATTTTTCAATTTTAATTTCATCCTTATTAGTGTGCAACAAGTTGATCCATGGAATTAAATTTTTTTACATATTTTACATAGTAAATGAAAATAATATGTAAAAATTATAATCATATATTCATTCAATAAATATAAACTATGTACATCCATTATAGTAATTTGTAATTTTTTAAGGAGGTAAAATCATAGATCATGTCTAAAAACTATATTTTAATATATAAATTGGAAACCCTAGAATGGAAGATGAAACTCCAAGTGATTCCTAAATTTTGGCTATGTTCAATATATAAATGGGTTCACTAGTATGTTTTACCTTTTATTTTTGTGATATAACAAAATAAAATTTGGAATAATCTAGATTATGTGCTATGTAACAATATACACAAATATAAATGTATAATGTATAATTTGATTGGACAATTTGAATTACTCTAAATACAAAAAACTTAATGGAATGAGATTCTTAGAATTTTACTACACTAGGCATGTTTTAGATTGATGTAGATGATAGTAATGGTTATAAATTGAACTCTAACTATCTTAGATTAAGAAATATATTTGGTTCCAATTGGATAAAAATATAAAATTTAGGATGGTAAAAATACAATTTACTATGTAAAACTTGATAATTTTATTTAATGTAATGCTTCTCCTCTATTATTGTAACTCATTTGTGTGTGATCCTATGTATCTATTTGTTCATGCTATTATAGAAACATGTGTCTTATTTGAGACCCTAGTTCCATTTTTGACACTAGGTCTTGGTTAGAAAATGGGGAAATAATTTAGGTTGAGCTAACCAAACTATTCCCTGATGAATGTAAGATCATTGCTTACATATTAAATATTTTTAAAAGGGAAGTCAAAGTGCAGGGAGTTCTCCCCATTAGATATATGTTGGAAATAGTTATTTTTTAATGAGTGTAACATGTGATATAAATTTAAATACTTGGAAAATGGAAACATTATATTGAATTTGAGGTGATTTAGACTTGGATATAACCTACTCCTTGTGAATTTTGGATAAACTATAAGGAACATGGTTGTCCCTTTAAACATGCATATGTGTATAATATGATTGATTTTAAAATGGTAAATAGGAATACAACTATAACTATTATGTATTTATATGGGAATATTTGGTTAATTTATCAAATTATTGACATGAAAAAAATATGAGCTGACCCATAAGATTTATCTTTATTTAAAAATGAAACAACCACAAAAATGTTTTAAGTATTGATTATCAGAGTGCAAATAAAGAATGCATGTAGGGCCCACTACACATCTAGTCGATACATACAAAAACATATTTATCACATACACATATGTATACACTCAAAACCATGTGAGGTATACTAATAGTAATTTAACCAAGGGTAAACATCCATAAATAATCACTTACTAAAAATTGAAAGGGGTATTTACAAAATAATAACACTATAGGTGATAAAGACATTTAAGTAGGTACTACCCACTGAGTTTGCATATAGAAATATTGAGTTGGTATCCTTTCACCCTAATATTTATACCATATAACCTTTGAGAACCCACCTATGATTAACATAAGGACATAATGATAAATTCATTCACTGTAACCTTGATTAGCGAAGTAGTTCAAATATCTACTTAGCATGATCATACATACTGCATATGTAAAAGGTCCTATTATTATTCATGAAAGAAATTTATTCAATGATGTGGGGAAAAGTTCTACATTATTGAATTTATATAGCCTAAATATCAACTTAGGCTCCTTATAACCCCACCTTTTTTCATTAGTAATGCACTATCAACCATTTACAACAATAGGCAAAAGAACATAATCAAATTCAACAATAATTTCATATTTTAAGTAGTGATATATATCAATGACTAACTCATAATTTTATTCCTATATATGTGAAACCATCATTTCATTGAATATTTGAATTAACTTCAAGTTGATTTTTATTTTCAATGGAGAGTTAACACCCATGGGGTTCTAATATAAACTAAGTCTTCATACTATTAAGTCATGACTTTATGATATGATTTATAAAATAAAAATAACCATAAAAATCAATATTACCTCATCATAGGTGAGCATTTTTATGTGAGTGAGGGAGAATAACCTATTTTTTTAGTGCTACCCATCAGGGTATATAACAACCTCTAATTATAGGGTTTTTACATTAGGTTCTACTATTTTTTAATAACATATGATTAAGTAGATTGTAATGGCCAATTAGTAATAATGTGAGCATAAAATGTATAAAAGTATCTAGATTATATCTCATAATAAACTTCATGTATCATTCCTTAATAGATATAAGTAGATAATCAAACTAGAAGATTTTTCCACAATTAAACTTGCCATTAGTGTAGTTTCTATGTTAATAATTGTAAAATTGATGCAAGTCTAAATTTAAGTTTTTCATAAATGGTAATGTTTTACAATATATATTCTACCACCACAACCTTCAATTATTGTCTTTGAGACATAAAAGGAAGTGTTATAACTATTATCAATAATAAGATTGTTTACTCAATCATTAATTCTCTTTTGTTCTTCAAGGAAACATAGTAGTATTACATTTATTTCATACCATAGAATCAAAGGGCACCAATTCCTTTGTGAATATGCTAAACATAATATATATAAGGAATGTACAATTATGAACTGATATGATTTGTGTTTTATATTGAGATGATTTACTAAGAAATTTATATATAGTCTTTGATTACCATTTCAATAGTAATGATAATAGCATGAATAACCTTTTTCATAAAATTTAAATTTAGATAACATTGTAAGAAGATCCAGGCATACTTACACACTATAAAGGAACTTGATCACAACCATATGATCAATTTTAGCATAAGAGACAATAATATGACTACATAAAACATAACAAGAGCTTAGATTAGCCTTCTCATGGATTTACATTATTTTTTTCCCTCAATGACAAATAAGAGGCATATATTATGGTTGTAGGTGATTATAAAATATAACTAATCCATTCTTAATATCACAAGATACATGTTTACAAACAATAATATGATCAAGTTATATCATCTACTAATCAACATGAATATTTATATAATTACATCATAATAAGGTAATAATACAAATATGAATTAAATACCTGAATACTGATATGCTACCTCTAGATGATTTTAAAACCACCTACTCATAATACAAACATGAGTGTTTGATTTTAGCATAATTCAAACCACTATCAAAGAGTGAGATAAAATTTTAAAAAAATTAGGATAACATCTTTATGGATATACATGATTTTTCTTCCACATAATAAAATAAAATAAAACATTTAGGAAATTTGTAGATATTCATTCACTGATGGCCAAAACATTTAGGAAATTTGCAGATATTCATTCACTTATGGCCAAAACATTTAAAGATATTGTGTTGCATATTTCAAGTAAGTAATATCAATCAAACTCACATATGAACCAACATATGTATTATTAACATTCATCACAAGAATAATAGTAATAATAACCTAAATTCAATACCAAAATACCATTAGGCTATCAAATGGTAAGGTTACATCATCATCTCATAATGCAACCAAAGTAAGATTTTATATTTTTCCATGGTCCATAATATTTAATCATGTAAATTTATAGGAAAAAATTATGTAAAGTGTTTTTCCTCAATGCATTTCAAATCATGACCTATGATTCATCATCAAGAATTAAAAAACTATGGGATTGCAACTAGTCCTCCTTATAAAGAACACCAAGTAATTATTTAGGAGAGATATTATTTCATAATTCCATAGCATCTAAATAAAATTATTATAAGATAAATAACATAATAACTCATTCAAGTACAACTATAAAATAGTTTAGTTACCAGAATCATCTACAATAATATCACCAACACAAGCATCCAGGAGATGTAAGTACATCAATAAATAAGAGGCCAAACCCACTTGCATATTCAAATGAGACCAACCATATGGTGTCCCTATCCACCATATGGATGGTGGATTCAACATCAGATTAATCAAAGAGGTTGAAGAATCAACAAATATTCTAAGCCACTGACCTGACTCACACAACAACAACCAAGTAAAAAAAACCAAAAGTAGATAGCCCAATGATAACCTTAAAAAATTCTAAATAATTCATAAAATATAAAATGGCTCAAATTAGCATATTAGAATTATATGAGACTCATAAAGACAAATATGGTATATATTCTAACCTAAAAATTCCAAATGGTATCTTTGGAACCAATTGATGTTCTAATTTAGACAAAGCAACTATTTTCATCAATCAAGAAAAGATAAATAATGAATCTAAATCAATTAGCATCCTCATGGTTTCACCATAAAAATAAAATAAACAAATCCATATAATCATCAAGAAGCTTAGATGCTTCATAATACAAGCAATAACATTAACGACAAGAATCCAAAATGAAATCAATTAAGTGATGGATTTAAATCAAAGTATGTAATTAAACCCCATGTACCATAATATCAATGTAAATCCAGGTAAAATTTTAAATAACCTTCCTTAATACAAATCATCCCACTAAACAAAATAACCATAATTTCCTTGTAATGGTTACTAAAAAAGTCATAGTTCATTTTTAGTTTCAATAAAATATCAAATTCAAGCCTTATCTCATAACTAGTTGTGCATAGAGAAATAAAAATCCTAACTAAAATACTCAAATCAAATTTGTTTGTAACTTGGGTAATTGGATAGAATTTCAAGTGGTTTTGGAAATGAATTTAATTGTTTGAGGTTTTTTAGGTTCATAATGTTACAATACAATAGTTCCAACACAAAGTAACACAACCCATTAGTATTCTAAGAAAAATAATCAAGCCATGACCAAAAGAATGCAACTAGTAATGTTTGTAGGAGTTACTATTTGGAATAGTTTAATGGATAAGAAAATTGATTTTTCCTTCATAGGGCTTGAAGCCAAACATTTTTATTCATCATATAGGAAATAAAATTACACTAGTTGAGTTTCTCATATCACACATTCTACCCAAAAATCTTGATCAAGTCTATTAAGAGTAAAACCATTTGTTTATAAAAATAACCCCCAAAATTTCATTCACCAATTAAAAATAAATTAATTTACAACAAACCCAAGTCAAATTTATATAATTCATAGAATTACAACCCCGTGATTTAAAAAATAAAAGAACCCCCTAATTGAACTTTGTTTTATTCAACTACAATTTAATTACTTAGCAGCAGGCATTTTAACCATGATAGATAAAAATAGTTATATCCTATAGTTCATAATTTATTATTTTCCATTCTCCTTTTTTGAAAAAATGGGAATCACACCCTCTCTTCATTCATGTCTACCAACTTTCCCTTCTTCCTCTTCTGACTATAAACTCTCACCTTTGTTTTCTTCTATTGATTCTTCTTTTTCCTTAAGCTTCCCAAAACCCTACATCCTAAACTACCAATAAATATATAAAATAAAATAAAAAAATTCCCATTCCATTTTACATATAAATTTAGGATCACATTTCTCCTTTAAAATCCAAGGTAGATTGGGGGAAAACATTTTAAGGCCATGGCCATGTAGTTATCACTAAACCAACTTTACCTCCAATTATATACCTACATGCATATTCTTTAAGCTCTTTATTATTCTAATCTCTGATTATTATACATATAAACCACTTTATTAAGATGTGTGTGTGTGTGTGTGTGTGTGTGTGTGTGTGTGTACACACACACACACATATACACATTGTGGTGGATATCATAAAAAATAGTGTGCCACAATTGGTGTCATTCACCCATGACCTTGAATTGACATATGAGCCATCTAGACTATCTTGAAGGCATCAAGAGCTTGGGATTCATGAGTGTGACATATAGGAATACAAATACATAGTAATGGGTTTGTGGTGAGGATAAAAAATAGTATTATGACATAATAATGACCATCAAAACATAAAAATAAGAAATCAATAATGAATTCAAACAAGGAAAGATGGAAAAAGACTCAACTGATCAATGGTTTAAGAATCCCTAGTTTTATCATTTTTATCCATCCAAGTCACACCAAACTAAATATTAACCTCATTTTTTCTTTACTATGTTGTCAAATCAACCATCAAGCCTAACTCATTATATAGGTTCCTACATTCACCAAAATAAGAAATTAACATTATCGACACTAGTCATAAAATATCAAATAAAATAAAATTATGATGTAACCAAATATTAAAAATGGAAACCATAAACTAAGCATAAACATAAGTTAAAATAATGAACTAGTTAATATTATTACTATATTAGGTTCACATTTTCTAAGCATGACAAATACATCTTGATCAAAATAATGTCTATAATAATGGTCAGAGTGTATATAATAAAAACATCATGATATAAATAAGTCTAATACTACAATTGAAGTAAATCAAAAATATAAAGTCATACCTATCATAATAATTCATACAATTCAAATAATTACCTAGAGGAACCACATTCAGATTATCACAATGTCACATGGAGTAATGTAACAATATTTGAAGTGGGCTTATAACAAAAAATGATTGTTTTTCAGTGCAAGACAAGTTTGTCAAATTTTTAGAAGTCCAAAATTTTAGAATAGTCTAAGTTTTATGATTACGTAAGAAATCAAATAATATTCATTAGATAATTTAGAGATAGTTTTAATATGATTTTGAATGGTATAAACACATACTAGGGAATTCATGTAGGTGATTGATAGCAAATTGGAAAGTTCAAACCCATGGAAAGTATATAAATGTGACATAAAGTAAAATAATATTCATATGTGTATGAAAAAATTCATGTAAAGTAAAGGTATGTCAAAACATACATTTACAAGTGTATATTACCATATTTAAGTGTTTATAGGTCCTTGTTACACCAATCTTATTTACCTAGACCCATTTGTTGAGTTCCCTGCAATCAATAATTCTTGAGTTTTTGAAAATGGGAATTAATGATACATATAGTTCTCATATTCAACTTTGAATTATTATTTAACCACCTATTTTATAATGGGTGGCCACCCATTCTTGGTCTCTATTTCATTTAATATAATTGTTTTTAAAAAAATCATCTCTTTCACATTCTTATTCACCCTAGCATGTTTTTTTGGGTTGCCTGTATATCCAACTTACTTGGGTTTTCATATTAAGAATTAAAGCTACATGCAAGTATGATAGTTTTTAAGCCCATTTTTAGGTTACCTTAATATAAAATATTTGCATATTTTTACTTTGGGAATAAGGATATATGTATTTATCTAATTCAATTTTTCATCTTCTTTCACTAATTATTTGAGAATGGGAACATGCTCATTTATTGTTTATTTTTAATTTAAGATAATGGATTTTCAGAACATATTATTCATCATTCATTTTATTAAATTCCTAGGCCATTTTTTGGGTTTCTCTCACATCAAAAGTTCTTAGGTTTTTATATTGGGAATCGAGGCTACATTTAATTATCAAATTTGACATTGCATTCTTATTTTTTCAATTATTTATGAATGGGTGGTTGCCCATTCTAGAATATTTTTCATTCAATATAATTAAAAAATTAGAGTATATCTTTTTATAATTCATCTTTGTATTCTCTCAAGACCTTTTTTGGTTGTCTACATATATAAAATGTTGGGGGGTTATATCAAGAAATAAGGTTACACGTACTTCTAATTTTTGAATTTAAATTATTCTTTCTCTAAATTTTTGAGAATGGGAAGTAACTTATTATATTTTTATATTTCATTTAAGATAATGATTTGTAAAAATGTATCATTTTTCTTTCATGTTATTATTTCCTCATGCTCATTTATTTAAAGTTTATTTTAAGGATTTTACTTATAATCAATGCATGTCTTCCTTGAATTACAAACATGCACAATAGGTAAAGGAAGACATGCCATAGATTGATGAAAAAATGTCTCATGAGACACTAAAAAAAATGCATAGACTAATATTTTTTCTATAACATAATGTTTCTCCTTCACATTCTTATTTACCCAAGCCTTTTTTTGAGGCTGCCTACTCATCCCCTAATATTGATTTTTTCATTAGGAAAAGGACTACATGTAAATGTAGGATTAAAATGTATATTATATCTTTCATTTCATATATATATATATATATATATATATATATATATATATATATAATTTATATATATTATTTTTTGTGTTCAAATTTTCAAATTGGTATTTCCTTTTCTTTTTGTGTCAGAATAATTTGTAGAAAATTACTTAGTGAATAATAACAACCTTCCATTTTATATTTATAAGGTTGAACTAAAGATATTAACTATTATGTATTGATGGAGTATGTGTTAAATGTGATTTGATATAAAACTAACCACTAAATCAGTTTGAGAATCCATTTACGTAAGGTCAAACATTTTTATAGTTTTTGATAAGGTCAAGAACTATCTAAGAACTAAACATTATCATTATTTAAAAGGTTAAACATCATCATATATGTTGTCTAGATTAAACATTTTATTCTTTATTCATTATTATTTTGAGAATGGTGTAATTAAAAATATGTTTCATCTTTTATAACATGATTTTATCTAACCCATTTGTTGAGTTTATTGCATATCTAAAATGCTTATCTTTCAAATTGTAAATAAAGGCCTACATGTAATTATTAGATTTATTTTTTCTCTTTTAGGGTATTTTGTTGCATTTTTAATTTCATCACAAAAACCATGTACCTAAAAAAATAATGGTTATTTTAATATTTCCTAACAAACAAAAATACAACATACTAACATAGAAAAACAAAAAAAATACTAATTTATTATAAAAATTTTAATTCTAAATAAAACCCTTATCATCACCATTTTTGGTATGGGATGGAAGACATGCTCATATTAAAATAAAAAATACAAATTAAATACTACAATAGCATAATTAATGATAGTTTTTAACCTTTAAAAAAACTATGATAATGTTTTATTTTTTCAAACATTATCCCTAATTAGACATTCATTTTTATTTTCATTTTTCCATTACCCACTTTACATGCTAATGTTATTTTTAATTGTCACATTAGCATTTTTACCCTTATTTTTCTTTTAGGACTTCTCACTTAAAATTTAACCCATGTGATTTTGGAAGTGGTTTTAACACTTGAAAAGAAACCATGTTTTTTTGGGAATATAGCTATTTAATAAATAGGAAAACAAAAATGCATTGATGGAAATGTAAATCTAGATATTAAAATAGATATGGTGGTGAAAACATCATAATGGAGGATATTTTTAATAATGATATTTCAACTTAACTTTCACAAAATTATAGAGATTGAGTGATGGACCATTCCTATTCTAAGGTAGGTTAAGATATCAATGTTATATTAGAGATCAACAACTAGCCATTAAGAAACAACATAAGAATGCTAAACCTAGATAAAAGAATATCTTAAACTAATATTATTCATAATTCCCATTAAATTATTTAATACCACATTTATAGGGTTTCTAATATTTCATTATCAAATTCCTAAGGAGGATGATGAATTTATTTCTAGGTTTATTAATTTTAAGTAGAAGGTTGTTCCTATGGAAGAGCATAAAATGGGTGAAAGGAATATGGGCTATGATGATGTTATTTTGGCTACCAAATTCCAAGATAAAATTAATTATCTATTAGAGGATGTATCTTTACATTAAAGTCCATTGGTATTTATTTTTAAGGATAAGGATAACAATATTACATATGTTGGTGCTCTTGGTTCTTACTGATAGAAAGTTTTTGATGAAGGGTAGGGTATATTTCATGAACTGGAAGCTAGAGTGGAAATTTTGGAGTGGCAAAAAGAATTTGAAGGTTCATATTTAGAAATTATTATAGATGAGTAAAATGACCATTAAAAATTATATCTCTAACATTAATGTGCTTAGATAATTTATCAAACCTAGCAAAGAATAACAGATTGGGGTTTATTTGAGCAAGAGAACTAGAGGTTTTAATAAAAGCAATGATACACAAACTACTAATAAGACAATGGAGGATATGTATATTGTACTTATTAACCTATTTAAGGAATTGAATCATGTCATTAAGGACATAAATATGTAAACTTGTATATATTGATTAATTTTTTGGATTATGTCTTTTTTATTTCTTTTTTTTAGTACATAACTTTTTTTTATATTAATGTTAACTTGTGTGTTTTGTTTCTCTCTTTTACCTGGGGCTTGGTTTTTTTAATGGGGTAAGATTGAGTCAAAACTTGTACCTTTACCTTTATTAAAAAAGTGCATTATCAAAGTATTTTATTAAGATCTACTACTAATTTAATCAGATAGAACCATGTATTTTTCTAAGGAAACACCTAATAACTAGGTATAACTATCATTAAATCCTAAATAATAGGTTACATTCTATTTTAAACAATTTATATGAATTATTGTCATTATTAATGGTTGTAAAAGGGTCTCATTGAATAAAACAACAATTCAACCATATATATGAATTATTATCATTATTAAGGGTTGAGAAATGTCTCATTGAATCAAACACCAATTCAAACTAATTGACATTTTTTATGTTAACTAATAAATATAAAAATTAACAAATGATTAAAAATTAATACTATTACTACATTTTACCATGATTTAGTATTTAAAGTTCCAACAATGATTTCAAATGTTCAAACCTTAGATTACTCATCTTTTTGAATATTATTCTCTACCTTTTGAAAAACTTGGTAACTTAAACATGTAGAGTCAAAGTACATGGGATTAAACCATTATTAGTTATAAATTTATCCTATTGGTAAATTATCTACCATCTAATCACTGATAGTAGAGTTAAGATACAAGGGATAAGGTAAGGAGTTATAATTTAGGCCCTCCAAGAGATACCAATTTTTTTTACAAAATTAGATAAGACTTAAATCTGAGATGGGTTTTTATTGAGGTTTCCCACTCACAAACCAATTATTATCATAATAAATAAGCTCACAATATCCCATCGTAATCATGATAAAATAAACAAAGACTTAAGATACCCAAAAAGATATACAAGGCTTAAGTAATTTGAAAATAACTAATAACTCATTTCAATAGATAAGGTGAATTTTAACAAACACCTAAATTTTGTCCAAGATTCCAATGGTGATACATGGTACTAAATTAAATATTCAATAAAACAAACTAATTAAAATTAAATATAAAAACTAATTGAAAGTAAATATAATTCCACTTTATATCTTTCATGTTTATATGTCAATTCCCCACTTATTCTAATTTATAACAAAATAGGATGTGAAATTCCCTTCTACAAGGGTGTGGACCACTTTAATTTGTTAATGTAGTTATATAAATATAACTCCTACTAATATACTTCCACTACATTGATTAAAAATAAGTTAAAATCATATAATTCACCACTAATCAAGGTTGTCAAATATTTAGGCATAAGAAGATTATATTTAATTGTTATTCCAATGTTTAATTGAGATATCTTTCCCATGAAGCAAAAAATACTTAATTACAGTATGCACCAAATAAAGAATAATTAAAAAAAAACATTATATATTCACTCTTCCCTTAAGGTAAAACATAAAAATAATATAAATCTAAAAAAAAAACATTTGAGAATGGGTGGCAACCACTTATAATCAACAAATGAATTTTAACTACTAAGTTATACAAAGAATTTTTAAATGGACAAGTACCACATTTTCTCAACAAATACTTTTGAGATACTATTTAATTTTAATTTTATATCAAGTATTTTAGACAAATTATTAATATTAACATGGTATTGTCTTGTTTCAAAGAGATAATAGTGAATGGTCATCCATTCTTTAAAAACATGGAGAGAAATATTATCATATTTTATTATTAAAATCATAAAAGGGTTGCAGTGTAGTGACTAGAATATTAATGAGCCACCACATATACACTTAGATATACTTATATAATAGTATGGTAAAATGAAAAACTTGTGAATTTAGTAAAAACATTACCTAGTAAATATACCTCATGATATAATACACAAAATATTTTTTGCCTAAGATACTGATATATAGAACCATGTTTTTCTTTAGGACATAAATCATAATGGTGTTCTTCCATAAATTTATAAATTGAGATTATACCTTACTCTAGGAAATTATAATCTCAATCTCATGGAAATATTTATTCTATATGCATATAATATAACATAATCAAGATCAATCAATATGCATTAAATAAAACTAGTCAATATTCTTTTTAATAAGTTCACTTTCTAAGTGTAATTGTAATTTATTACATAGTTTAAATTTATTATATACCATAATACATTTTGATTTGATATTAAAAAATTATTAATAGATATAATTTCTTAAAATAAAATAAAATACAAAGATACATTATTTAAATGAAATGATTAAATAAAAACACATTATCAATCACATTCAATCCTAATACCAATTCCTAATTCAAATTAGGTATATCAACATAGATTTTGATCATGTAGTAGTTTTCATGAATCAAAATCTATCATATAAAATCTAAGGATAATTATCATATACTGCTCAATTAATCTAGGCACCAAACATTCCAAATTCTACTTCATTAAAAAAAATTGAAATCAATACAAGCTTAAAATGGGCACCGACTAAAATCAAGTATATGTTTAGGCCATACACTAGTTATTGTCATTAAAAAATTATCAATCATTGCATTACTTTTTGATGTACAATAATTATCACAATACAATAAATATGTTATAATTTGAAACATTAAATGGAATTCATAAGATTTTTGAGAAGCCAAAAAAAAAATAGTTAAAAAATAATAAATTTTTATGCAAAATCACTTCTTTCTCTCCCAAATATTAATATGTTTGTTTTAATAAATAACTAGGCCCTTTGTACATATGGGTTAGGTCTTATAAATTCATATCTACATTATTATTCACCCATATCCATTTTTGGGGTTGCCTACATATCTATAATGCTTGTATTTTCACATCTAGAATCAAGGAAACATGAAATTATCTGTTTCTTTGATCTTATTTAATTCACAACATTTTATCCTCCATGTTTATATTTTCCTAGTTTAATTTTTTAGGTTTCTTGCATAAATAATTAGAACTACATGAATTTATTAACTTATTATTTAGTATTTCCTCTAAAAATATTTTTCATCATTATATACTACCTAAGTTTCTTATGAATATTTATTTTCATTATGTAATACTTACTATACATCAAATAATGTGTATTAATGTGAAATATTTATTAAACACTAAATTTATATTTAATTATTATACTTTTATTAAAAAAAAAATAATAATTATATTTTAATTCACATAATTTTAGTTAATTAATTCCATTCAAACAATTATACAACATTAAAAATCTAAAATAAATGTGTTGTGACCACACCCTAACCTTACACTAAATAGTTAGATTATGGATTGAACAAGGGTCAATGAATATTTTATTCAAAAAAATTGTTCACGCACCTATCATATCCCAATTTTTTAACTTTTCCCTTGTAATAATTTTTCATTACTGTTTTCATGGGATGTCTTGTTGTTCTGAACTATATTTATGTTATGAGTTATATGTAATTGATATGTTTTAGAATTTTTTTATATTTTATAATAATTTACATTTTAATTTTTATCTTCTACAATAGTTTATATGTTTATTAACTTTGTACTTGTGATATTGATGATTATTTCATGCTTACAAGTAGTTTGATAAATGACCTAGGCTTATGAATGGAAAAATCTAAAGAAAAATTAAAACATAAAAAGACATGTATACATAGGTTAAATTATGATAAAGACACATACAAATTTCAAAAATTTATTTAATTTTTTATTTCATGATGTGTTAATATAGTACTATGCATATATTCTTTTTTCTTATTATGGTTGTATACAAGGGTGGAGATATTTGACAATTATCAGTTCTAGCAATATGATTGGCATAACACCAATAATTCTTAATCATATGTATGTATGTATGTATGTATGTATGTATGTGCACATTGATATTTTAGGATTGTTATAGATTTTTTTTAGGTTATACCACTTATTTTTTTAAATTATTATTGTTGATTTATTATAATTCAAATTATAGTGCTCACTTTATATAAAAACCTTGGTCATAGTATTAACCTCAAAGGACATTATAATCATATCCAAAATCTTTGTTTGTGAATATTATCAATTTCTATCAATTAATAATTGAATAAAATAAAATTATAATTAAGATCCACAAAGGCATTGACCTTAGGCTAAGTATATTGTATAACATATAAACAAATCAAAATAAATGAGAGGGAAAAAGGAGATAGAGAATAAAGTAATAGGTTGATCTCGAGTTCATGGATTTTGAGAGAATCTATGTTATGTAATTATGAGGTACTTGTATTTTGAGCTTCCATTTTTTCTTAACTCTCATTTTTTATCAATAGAGTTACTAGAAGTGTTTTTATGTGGATTTATAATGCATTTGGAAGGTTTAAAAATGGACAACTAAACAAGAGAGAAAAGCAAAAAGTTAACTAAATAAAATAAAAAAATATTATAAGTATCCATCAATTGATAAGTTATTTTTAATTATTTTATTTTCTCTCCTCATTTTATTTCATACTACTATATGTTAGTGTTATGGAAAAATTATTGGTATATGAAACCAAGTAGTGAAGGAAGAATAATAAACCTATTAGGTATTCCATGCCTTGCATGATTTCTCATTAACCTTATCTTCACTAAGTTATTCCATCTACAAACCTTTTAAAAAATTTCTTTCCATTTTACTTATTTGCTTTAATTTTATCTTGTAATGAAGTTGGACTATGTTTATATGATATTTATTTGGAATTAAATCCAATATCCTTCTGTCTTTATTTGACTAATGTGGTAAAAATTTCCACTTGTTTTCTTCCAAGTTAAGAATAAGGGTTATAAAACTTATATGGTTGAATTTTTTAGATGAGACATATTTATAGAATGTGTGAGCTCATTATTTTTTTATTTGTTATTGTGTTAATTTTTATCATGTAAAAACACCCTAGTTTTAATGGTGGAATAATAAATCATGCACACAATCTCAATAATTTACTTGTGTATTCTTTTATTATATTGTTTGAGATATTATTACATGATTATTTTCATGGTTGAGTTGGTAAGGTTCACTAATGGTTGGAATAATCTTACTCATTTCCTTTGTTATCAAAAATTATACGATGAAGTTTATGGGTGAATGCATTCAATAGATGCTTGTATTTACTATTTTATTGATGTTTTATAACATGTTTGAGTTCTTGCAGTAGTATTATAATGTTTCTTTAAATCATATAATATCTTATACTATTATTATATATTTTTAAGTAAGATATATATTATTATTACTTAAATGTAAGTGAAATTATGTATGTATGTCATTTGATATTTTTCATAATATACTTGTGAAATTATAATGGTTATTGGTATTATTAGTACATTACAATAATGTTATTTAATTTATTTATATTGGATTCTAATTGTATGTTGGATGTTTTATTTGTTAACTTGAATTATTGAATAATAGTTTGAAGTATTCTTTACTAGCAAGGTAATTACACTATCTAATAGTGTGACGGTTCATATATCTCTACTCTTTAGGTTTTGACTTTATATTTTATATGTTTTTGATATTATACTTTGTACCATTTCATTTATTAGTTGTATCATTAATAAATATATTAGAATAGTATCAAATGAAATCATGCTCTATTAACTAAACAATTGTACTCTATATTTTCATAGTGTTTAAGTGAATGATTTTGAATAGATTTTTCACTATTCATATTTGAATATGTATCATATTTATTTATGGTCTTGAAAAGGAAGTGTGTTTTATATATTTATTTTATTTTTTTATTTGTAATGATAACTTAAGGGTGGTATGATTGTGTATATATTATAAAGATGTGAAATATTTAAATAGTTAGAAACATTATAGGTATGCACCATATAGATATTTTAATTTTATATCATTCCTTATTTGTATTGTTACATTTATGTGAATGGATAATTAGATTTAATAATTTATATATGAACTCTCAAGCATAAATAAGATACTATGTGTCATGCCTATTTACATTACATAGTTATAGGTCAGTGTGTGCATTGAAAGGAATAGTGACTGTATGCTCTCTTTATTGTAGTTATAAGTTTCAATTCCATATTAAAGATGTGGATACTCTATTAATATCATGTCATCAATAGGTATATATCTTCATTTTCATGGTGATGATGTTATTCAAAAGAGGAGTGATATAGTATATTTTAATCTTTATGTTCCTCAATTCATTAAATGGGGTGTTTTTATAGAAACCCTAATAAGGTATGTTTAATGTAGAAATGGATTCCATATTCTTGTGTTTGGTGAAAATAAAATAATGGCATCTAATAGTTTTTCTAGTTATAGATCATGTTCACCTTTGATGTAAAATTAAATAATATGTTTTTTTAACTCTTATGAACACTACAACTTGAACAAAATATTATTTGATCATTAATTATATCTTAATATAATTGTATCTTTTTACTTAATTGATTATTATATCATATTAACATTATGATAACCAAGTTTACTCTATTCCACTCAGGGTAAGTATCTTGATGTATAACTTGACCTTTTGGTATTGAGGACATTTTTTTATGAGTTTAGGTTTTTATTCATTTTGATTGATGTAGCTTAAAAATTTAAACAATAATGTTACTCACTCTTATATGGTTCTTATGAATATTTTGATGTTGTAGATAAATTATCCTTTATTTATATTATTATTGAAATCAAATTCATTAGACCCAAACCTATTTTCCATGTTTAATCTAGAATCTAACTTGGAGACATTTTATTTTTTTGTAGTGGTTATTTTATACTTAGTGATAAATTATTGTTAACAAATTTTACGACAGTTAAACTTGAATTTTCATACAAAAATTATGCAATTTTTTTTTTGTTGTGACTTAGTTACTTAATAATTTATATTCAAATACATATAATGTGGTTAAGGCCCCAGTAAAGATAAATTATTTGAAATTATAAGTATTCAGGGTAAAGCTTTAACTTTAATGAGTTTACTTACTGTGTCTATTCTGAATTTTAACCTTAGAAGAGCTAGATGTTGTTGTTAAGAGTCATGTTTACTTGGTGTAAAATTATTTTTAAATAAAATATTATTTAAATGGAAATTAGGTTTAAATATAGTTGAATTTTTATCTTTTCTTTTGATTATAGTGATTTTCATGTTTAGGTAGATCAGAGGCATTATGTTCCTAATTTTTTAAACTATTATAATTGAATATTCTTGTTAAATCATATTAATTTAATTAATAATTAGGATTGAATATTTAATTTTTCTTTGGAATGAGGTTATTAAATACACTTATTAAGATGTAATAGTTTTTAATCTTGTGATTTGGAATGAGTTTTTTATTACTATTTACATAGTTATTATGAAGGAATATTTATTAAAAGGTGATAGTTCATAATTTGATCATGGATTACTCTTATAGTGATTTTCCTTATCTTGATAATATTAAAATAACCATGTTTTTGGGTGTTAAATAGGAGAAAATTTATTTTTGTGTTAACCATATATGTTGTACTTGGATTTCACTTAATAGTGTTCGAGGGAAAAGTTATTGTAGCTTATTTCATAAATTTATTTTCCCATTATGAGTAAATTTGGTTAGGATTTTTAGGTAAATTGTAAATTTTAAATTATTATTACAGTAATTTTATTATCCTTTAATTTTTTATATGAAAGATAATTTTGAATTGAGTAAAGTATGAATTAACCTACCATGTTCATATTATTTTTATAATAACTATATGAAATGATTGTGTTAGAAAGTATGTTAATTATTTATAAAATTATGATGTTGGATTTACAATTATTAATATTTTATATAAGACTTTTCATCATTATTAAATATGAATTTATATCACTAGTAGTGTGGTAGTGTAACCCCGATTCTAAAATGTCCAAGTAAGGATTGTAAAACTTTTTCCTATTATAAATTGAGTATACTTAGGCATAATTTTATTGAGGGATTTATAGGAGGGAAAAATCCAACATCCTGTCTCGATTAGGGTAAATTACATGAGTTTAGTATCTTTTAATTCATTTCTATTAGTGTAGGATGAAATTTTATCTTGTAATGGTATCTAATGTGAATTTTATGCATCATGTCCTTGGGACAATTTGAAGCTTATTATGTAGTTAATGCATTTTTTGAATCAAAACCAATTACTTCACATAATGGCTCTCATAAAAATTAATCCTAATATGCTAATTTGTGTGTTACATGTTGATATAATTATTAATAATCACATTTTTATAAACTTATTAATTATAAGAAGGAGACTTATATATCCTCAAAAAATTAAAAAAAAATGGAGTTTGAATTTTTTAGGATATGACAGTGATATCAAACCATAGGTTCCTACCCAAGAGATTTATGGATAAAACTTTTTTACTAAATGTCAGCTTGTGTATCGTAGGATGGTTAGAACACGAACAAAAACATGTGATAATTCCAACAACCCCAATAGAGGTAAAAGAGTGTGTGGGAGGGACAAAATTAATAAGAGAATTAATGAGCCCACTATTTTTGATCAAAATGCCAATTAAAATGGTGTTGATAATAATCTCAAATATAATACTAACTTATTAGTGAGGAAAGATGAGGTTTTGGTTGGTATTATTAGAGTGTTAATTGACATCTAATAAAAGATAAAATATCAATAAAATTGAATGGCCAATTTATAAGGTCATGAAAATAATAATTTATCAGAGGATAACTTCATGGATATAGAAGATGAGCTTTCTAAATCGTGACCTACCATTAATCCTATCATTAATAATCTCAAGAAGATTCTACCTCTACCTATGTTAGGGGTGAATATTTAAATGTTTTTGAGGCACGAATGGTAAGCTTGTATACATATTCACCATGCATAATATGAGATCTAATTTCAAAGATTATATTGGAGTGTATAAATTAGTGGGTGATGTTACCTTTTGGTGTAATCATATTTTTATTGTCAAGGGGTATGAACTGATTATTCTTACTTGGAAGATTTTTTATGTTGATTTAGGAATAAATACCTAAATTTTAACTAAAAATATTATAAAAACACTAAATTTTAGTTGTTGCAATAGGGCATAATGACTATAATAGAGTATGAGATCAAAATTCATAGTATCTTGAAATTATGTTAATTATACGCATGATGAGGAGATAAAAGTCACTAAGTTAAATTTGGTTTTATTTGAGATATTTATATATGATTTAAACACAACCAACCTCCACACTCTAGATACTTTAATTTAATATGGACATCAAGCTAAGGAGAAAGAGAATTTTTGTTTTAAGGCAAGACAAGAATTCATGTATAATAAGTTGTATTCCAAGCCTAAGACTATTATCTCTCCTATTATAAATAATTTTAAAAATAAATAATGAAAAAAATAATTTTATAACTAATAAAAGTAATTTTGGTATATTTTAAAATGTTAATATAGGTTCAAATCTCAAAATTTCCAAATGTAGTAAAATGTAAACCAAAATCAATCCCATGCTAACTCTCATGGATGAACAACTTTTTCTACCTTGTTAACTTTACCTTTACAAAGAACTATGTAATATTAGGAATTTGGAGATAATCACTAAAAAAAGGATTTCCGAAACATAAGGAGTAGTTAACCCACCAATAATAGGGTTCATGTTGAAGTTGAGAAGCATAATCTACACTTACAATCCATCTTAATGAAACTTGAGGTATAATTTCTAATTTTTAATTGGATGTTTTAATTTAGTATAACAATTAGTTTTATTTTTCCTTGTATTAATATTAAATATAAAATGAAACACACTAAATTAGTTAAATAATGGGATGTAGAGTTTTTCAAATGTAAGAGAGTTTCAATTTTAGAATGCATGGAGCAAATTGAACTTGATTTAGATGTCTTTGAGATCAAGTTAAACTTATTTTTAACATATAGGATTCTAATGACTAAAATAACATCAAAATATATTTAATTATTTACAAAAAAAATTGTAATGTCTTGTTTACTTTGGAAATTAGGTGGAAATCAAGGGTATTATGAGGTTAGTTTCTCGTAATATCCTTTTAGCCTTGAAGTTGAATAATTAAGTTCGTAAGGATTACAAGATCTAAACTATTCAAATGCAATATATTTACAAAATTAAATAATATGATTATAAATAATTTATGGTTTAAATAGAATTAAAGGATGTATTCCATGAATATATTTTAATTTTTCCACCTAAAAGTGAGTTTGATTTTACAATTGATATTGTTCCTAGATTTGCACCTACATCCAAGATACCATATATAATGAATGTGTCAAATATTAAATAGTTTAAGGTTTATTTAAATGAAATCATGAATAAAACATTAATAATTCTAAGTGTTTCACCTTGGGTATCCCCCATTATCTTTGTTGAGAATAAGGACCAAACATTGATACTTTACATTGATTATAAGATTCTGAACAAGGTCACAATTAAAGACATATATCCTTTACTAAGGGTTGATGATTTATGTAATTAAATGAAGGATGTTTTAGTTTATATAATATTTTTATTTAATTTTGGTATGACCAACTTATAATAAACTATATATGAAATTATGTTAATAATTGGGAATGGCCATTATGAGTTCACTTTCATGTCTTTTAACTTGCCCAGTGTACTTAATGCATTTGTGAACAACATACTCAATTATTTATTGGATTATTTTGTTATAATTATTTTTAGATGATATTTTTTTTATTCTATTAATTAAGCTAATCATGAGAAAAATTTACACTTAATCTTAAAAAGGCTAAGGATACATTGTATGGTAACCTTTATAAATTATTTGTCTCAAGATATAATGCATTAATTTGGATATATAATTTCTAAAGAATATAATAATTTTTATCATGTTAAGATAAAATCTATCAAGGAGTGTCTTAATCTTATAAATTTTCATGAAAAAAAACTTCATGGGGTTAGTTAGGTAATACGAGAGATTTCTTGATTTTTTTCTATAATAGTTAGTCATATCACTCATTTGTAATGTAATTTTTTTGGGAATTTTTTGTATTAAGGATTTTTTAAAATGTTTAAGGAGTTTTTAAATGTTTATCTTATTTTTATTATTTCAAATCTTAATATTAATTTCAAAATTTGGGTTGATGAATCTATTAATGGTTTTGTGGGTATTTTAAGATGATAGAGTTGTTAATTATGAGTATTTCAAAGTCAAAGTTCATGATAATAATCATCCCACTCTTAATATATGTATTGCATAAATTTTTCATACAATCATGTGATGGGAGAATTTTCTATTTATGAAACATTAAAAAGTGAAATTTTATCATCGTAACCTTTAACACTTATATTTTTAGGATGATATAAATTTAAAAGATCATATATTTTTGGAATTTATCTAAAAAAATTATATTGATATTTACTATATTTGACAATCATGTTGTTGATTAACTCAAAAAATAAACATATTTTGATATGATTTCTATTTTGAAGTCTAATTTCATAAAATTTGTAATGGAAAAACAATTAATTGATGGTATTTTCAAGGAAATTTGTGAAAATTAGACAAAGAACCATTGGATAAGGACTTTTCTATTATTTGGACTCAGATGGACTCCTAAGATATCAAGTTAGAATATATGTTCCATATTATTATAACTTAAGGGATAAAATATTGGAATAAGTGCATATTGTACCTCATTTTTCTCATTCAAGTGTCACTAAAATGAAATATAAACTCAAAAGGTTCTAATTTTGCCTTTATAGAAGAATTATTAGAATGTCAGTTTGTTAAATTTGAGCATTGTCGTCCTAGTGGTTTCTCTATCCTATTATTATACCAAAATACAAATGGGTTCTAATTTATATTAATTTCATATTGTAATAACCTAAGTATCAAGGTTGGTATGACACTATTTTTTTTGGTAATTGAAAAAATCATAAAGGTTTCACATTTTATTATAGGTACTATTATTAATGATGCTCCTAATTTTTCTAAGAATTTTTTGAAGGAAATTCTCATCTTCATAGAGTCCCTAAAGTTATCATCTCTAATAAAGATACATTTTTGACTTCACATTTTTAGCATACTTAGATTGTTTATTTTGGGACATGTTTAAATTTACATTCTACATATCAACTTAAAATAGATGGACAAATTAAAATGGTAAACCATGTGCTTTAATATATATTAAAGATGTATATAAAGGATTAGAATTCTAAGTGGTAATACTATCTCCACTTATTTTAATTTTATTTTACTATACTTATCATTTTATGATTAAGATGATCCATGTGAAGTCTTTTATGGATGAAAATTTTGAACTCATTTTATCTGGGAAGGTGAAATCACCTAAAAATTACACTTGAGTGCTAGGAATGCTACATTAGACCACCTATCCCTATATTAAACATAGACCTATCTTAGAGCATATTATAACAC
The DNA here is from genome assembly GCA_037957365.1 of Torreya grandis. Classification (NCBI taxonomy): domain Eukaryota; kingdom Viridiplantae; phylum Streptophyta; class Pinopsida; order Cupressales; family Taxaceae; genus Torreya; species Torreya grandis. The sequence continues at coordinate 593,526 of JARHVA010006062.1, forward strand.
TTATCCAATCTTTGTGTAGGTCATAGGCATCCCTAGACATCCATAAAGAAATCCTAGACACTCATTCCTACATCATGGCCCTTCATGCCTCAAGTTATACCACTTAGACACTATAACCATAATAGGAATAGTAGCACCACATGGTGCTAGTGTCCCAATTTTGGTGCTAGTGTTCTTTCCCTCATTTTTTCACAAACATATATATTTTCAAATCTTTGACCACCTAGGGTCAGGCTAGACCTCTTTTGCCATTTTCAAAAGCACCAGAATAATATATATACATGAATTTTATCCCTTTAACCACTAGATGAAAATTAGATTAAAATTACACATATAAACTCAAAGTAAGTTATGCATAGTTAAGTTTATCAATCCATATTCTACCCTAATTTTGTATACAACCATCTATAGCCTTTTTAAGCTTAGATTACTTAGATTTCTAGTATTGATCACATTCAAATAGCTCAAGTTGACCATCAAACTAGATTCACTTTCACTTGTACTAGTACTTATGTGGGGATATATACACCAAGATTGATCCCTCTTTAGTGTATTGGTATTTAGGAAACTCTTATATTAGAGGGGCATTAAGGATGTTTAGCCTACCTAACTAACAACACATTTTACTCCTTATATCAAATAGATGACCTAGAAACATGGAGGATTAGGTTTTAATCATAAAATATTTAAAAATAGGTCATCTATAAGGTTTCATAACTCATGCACATAGGAATATGATTGACAGACCTAGAAATATATGTACCAATAAGCTTAGAATATTTTTGCACATAGGACACTACACCAAAATAGGGACACTAGTGCCACATAGCACTACTAGCTTATTAGGGTTCTATTATAAAGATGTTTTTAGACACATGGATCCTAATTTTGACTCTTATGCTAGACTTTACCTTAGTTTTAACCTCTATAGCATATGTCTCCATCATTTTATATGTAAGTTTTCATTTACCTTATTTATTGATATTTTTAGAAAGGTCAAATTTAGTCAATTTAATAACAAATTAGTGGTTATATTTATTGCATATTTTTACCCTAATTTAATATACTCAGATCTTTAAAAACATAGGATCTACATTCATCTATGTCCTTAAATTTCAAAACATTTGGTGAACATGACTTACTTTGAATACTATTCAAACCCTAACCCTAGTTACTATTAGGGTTTGTATCCTTTTTATTTATATGCTTAGATATTAGTTCCAAAATATCATATTTTTTTCAATATTTACTTATCACAATATTTCATAGATTAAATTTATTGAAAGGTTCAAAATATACAATAGTTTATTTTCCTACTCCCTTAACTACAATGGCAAAATTCAACAACCGATTAGATGAAACTGATAAGAGAAAATCAAAATATTTTATTTCCAAACATTCAGATATGCAAGATGACCTTCTCAATATTATCCATGAATAAACTCAAAAAAATAAATAATGGTCAATCTTCTACTCCCCTAGATAATAAAATTATTACACCTATTTTGGGGCCAAGTTAACTTAGACAATAACTAATTTTATCTTGATAACCTTCAGTAGAAGCTACACCTCCTATGGCTAGTTGCTCCTCTCTAGATGTACAATACCTTATGCACAAGGTTCATTATCTATAGGTTAAGGTGTTACATCTTGAGTAAGGAGCTATTAGGCCATCACATACTTTAGATTCTCATGTTCTTTTACATACACCTTTGGCACATCACATATTGAAAACTCCTTTGCCATATGGATTAATTGCACCTAAGCTTACATTGTACAATGGTAAGAGTGACTTATAACACCATCTCTAAAATTTACATGTATCATTTTTGGACTACATATACAATGATTGGATCCTTGCTATGTTTTTCCCATGTAATCTAAAGGATTATGCCTTGTAGTGGTTCTATGATCTACCAAATTAGTCTTTCATCACATTTAATCCATTGCTATATATGTTTCTAGTATAATTCTCAATAAAAATTAGTATTAAGATCTCATTTTCTCAAGTATCACAACTAAAAAAAAAACAAATGAGCCTATTGTAGTATATGTCTTGTGATATAAGACTATATTGTCCAAGTTAACAAGTCCCATGGTATATAAAGAGCTATAAGACATATTCAAAAAAAGCCTACTACCATCATTTCATGAATCTATATTTTTCAAGAAGTTTCCAACCTTCACATATTTATACCACATAGTGAATGAAAGGGAAGTCAAGCATATTTCTATGGGAGAAATGAAATATACAAGTGGATCATAATCAACTACTAGGAGGTTTAGTAAGCCTCCATACAAGGTATGGTCCACTAAAAATAAGAGTGATCCAAAGTCCATAATTAACACAACTTTAGAGTCATCTCCTTACCTAGTTTTATCATCCCATCCATGGAGAGTTTTCACCAACCTTCTAGAATTACCAGTAGGTGTTTTAAAATAGATCTTGGATTTCAATGTCATATCATTCCCTCTTATCAAATAGATTGATATGACACAAAATCTTCCAAAAATATATGATTCCAATGTCTTATGTGAATATCATATGGCACTAGACCATACAACAAACCGATGCATCACATTTAAACATAAGATACAATATTTTTTAGAGGATAACATAATTGAAGTGGGAAAACCCACTAATACAAAAAAAATTCAAAAAATAGAAGCTAAGGCATTGAAAATATTTTAAAGTCCATTTCTAAAGCATACAACAACTAACGTAAGGGGTACATCAGGTGTTTGCTACACATATCATGCATGTCCACCACCAACATCATATCACACTACTATAGAGGATGCACACCCCTTACATAATATTATTGGTGTGTATCATACTACACCTACCAATTATACTGCTCATCACTTTATTAGAGAAGGAGATTCTTGATGATGGTTCATATTTATATGCACTCTTTATATGAACCTACATTGATAATCATCTTATTTAGAGTGTTATGGTTGATAATGGGTCAAGTATTAACATGTGAATTATGAAACTTATATAAAATTTATTGTATTTATAGTATGATATATCTACTATAAACATAATTATTCATGGTTTTAGTGGCCATGTTTAGAGTTCCACCGAGGAGATTGTACTTCCATTAAATGTTGGACCAACACATGTGGCCACTAGATTCTTAGTAGTACATAGTGTAGGCACATTTGACATGATAATGATTAGGTTTTGGATACAATATATATGATTCATCCCATCAACCATGTATATATTAATAAAATATATACATGCAAATCAAGTGATCATAGTTGAGGATATTTCATATGAGTATCTTGTACCTATCCCATAAGAAGTTACACCATAGTTACCATTTATAGATCATTTACAAGTTAAAAATCTGATTGTAGTTCTTATAAGTACACCAAAGACTTAAGTGCATCCACCAGTTCAAGTGAGTTATACTCTTATAGTATCACCATGTATGTATACTATCCCACATAGACCATTATTAGAAATACACATACATCAAAGATATTTTTTAAATTGTAGATGGTCTCCATATACTAATTTTATTTCAAGATTAGTATTATTGAGTTATTAGGGTTCTTATTATATGTCACCTATGCCAACACAACATACTCTAATAGAGGGATCCTTAGGACCCCTATAGTTCACATGACACCACATTTAGTTTCATGGATTCCTAACACCACTTCATAGGTAGTGCCAACTTTATATCATTGAGTAAAATAGGTTCTAAGACCAAAATTAACTTTTAATACATCACACATGATCACTATTCTTTTATTTGACACAGGGCACATTGATAGCTAGTCTCCTATGATAATTATCAATTATTATTATTCCTCCCTTCTTGTATATAATTTATTTATTTATTACTCATTGTATATAGTTTCATTTTCATGTTACTTGTACACAGATTATTACCAAAAAACACAAAAATAATATATGTAAAAAACACAAAAACATTGAGATATTTACTCAGAAAACATAAAGTTATATTTGTATGCATCATTAGGTTTACATTTATTATATTTGATAGACACCACATATGATATAAATCTTAGTATAGTTTATTTTAATCATACATACATGATTAAATTATTCTTGTCAAGTGATTTTAGATTTCTATAAGACTCAAGTCCACTACACTGACCCAAATTTTATATTATCTACCCATTGGGGGAATAATGGATTATTGATTTGACACATTCACCCATTTAGGGGCACCCTATATAGATTTTTGATTACCAGGTTACATATTTATAAACTCTACATCACATATCATAGATTTAGCTTTATTATATCTTGATATTGATCATGTTACACATACTCATATTTTTGTCAGTTACTACTTATTTAGACTCAACATATGTACATCTTAGCTCTTACACATATTTGAATTACATGTTCATATATACTTTCATTTCTATATTTATTATTTTAGAATTGATTTTATCTATATGCTTCTTCTATTCAAGGGTATTTCAGTATGTCATTTCTATATGGCTCTACACCACTTTTTTTTGTGGTATATATGCTTTGGACATGTGCCCATGTCCTTATGTGTGCTTTCTTGATAGTGTATGAAAACATTTTAACATGTCCATCTATGTGGATCTAAACTAACTTACTTATTGTTTTCATATGTAGACATTTGAACATGTCCTTTATGTCTTGATTTATCAAATTTAGTGGCATGTGCCCATGTCCCTTTTATTGTGTCCCCTTAGCCTACTTTGTGTGACTTGTGTGTGTTTTATGTATGTTTTATTGTATGTGCCATGGCCTTGAAACTTTTCTCTTTATTGTTATACACTCCATTTTTATATGCTATAAGGTACCTCATACATATCTCATTCTTACTTGGGTTCCATGATGGGCATCATGCCCCATGCTGTTAGGTATCTACTTAGCTATTAATTAGATTTATTTTTATATAGATTCTTACATATATATGGAAAACCTTGTGAATGCTAGACAAAACATACATTACACATTATAAAATTGATGATCATATTATCTTACATTTTGATTTTGTGTATGTACATTATATTGGTTTATTACATAGATATCATGTACACATTTTATAGAGCCTTTTTATTTTGAGGATAGTTATTACATAGGTTCAAGAACTCCCTTAAAATAAGGAGCATTCGCAAGGATTTATAATAAATATTATGATATTTGAATGCACTTAGAGTAAAATTTTCATCACAAATGCTTATATTACATAAATCAAACTTAGGGAGTATAGTGGGAAATAATGACACAAAATTAGTTAAAGTTGAACATAAATTAGAAAAATTATACATTTGTGTGCAAATTAGGACACTATCACCACATGGCACTACTATCCAAGATATGGTGCTACTATCAAGTAGCCTTAGTTTTAGAAAAATCTAGATTGGATAGAAAAGTATATTAGGTACAATCTGGGTTTGCATAGATTTACTAGTTTTGTCTTGGTCTAGCTTAGGTTCATAGAATTTTTCTCAAATTGGGGGCATTGTGCATGTCATGAACCTTCTCATTTTTAGTTAAGATACTCATATATATATTATTAAAACTTGGTTTATAATCCATATGTTTAGATATCATATTTAGGGGCATGTACATGACACATTATTTTTGTATGCTCACTTATATATTGGTTGATCATATGGAATGACAAACTCCATGTCATTATTTATGTTGTACGCATTAGAAACCATATTCTAATTTGCACACTATATTCATGGCTTAATCTATCTACAATGGTTGTCAATCTCAAATGGCCCAGAGCTTCCTAATATGCTTGAGTGGATGTAAATCTGACATCTCCAATTAGATATCTATAGTTAGACATCTTTAATTAGACATTTTTAGTTACATCATTAGTCTTAGTTTTGGATTAATCTACTACATATGGTTAAGCTGTAATGGACTCATAGTCTACTTGAGTTCTTGAGCCACCTATATGAGATGGTTGGACACACCATCAATCCAATCCAAGGTATTCATAGGTCATGATCCACCAAGCAGGGGTGGGCAATAATGGGTCAAAACTAGATTGAATTCTTGAGCCACCCACACATGAGTATTGACTAAGTCATCATCTCAATCTAAGGTGTTCAATAGTTTATAAATACACACACACGCACACACACACACACACACACACACACACACACACACACACACACACACACACACACACACACACACACACACACACACACACACACACACACACACACACACACACACACACACAGGTTATCACCAAGTTTATGCACTGGTTCATATATCTAGTGATGTGTATTCATTCATTTCATATCTCTTATCTATTTACTTATTTTTATTTATTTACTTAGTTTTTTCTTTACTTTTGATATCTCTTAAGTAAGGATTAATATATATCGGTTTCACTTATAGGACATGTAATAGAGCATGTGTCACATACTTACATTTGGATTCATGGGATTTGCCTCTTGAGTAAGTCTAGGTATGCTTCTTTTTCGTTTTTCCTATTAATTTCACTTTGATATATTTATAAAATAAGGGGCAATGTAATCACCTAAAAATGACACTCAAGTGATAAGAATTCTACTTGAGAAAACCTATACCTAGCTTAGCCCTAGACATATTTTAGGGTCTATTTTCACACTTATCTAGCCTTCATATAGGTCACATGCATTGTTACATATTCCTAAAGTAATCATAAACCCTAATTCTTACATCCTAGTCATTTGTGCCTCGGGTTATGCCACCTAAACACTAATGCCATAGTAGGGATATTATTACCACATGGTGCTAGTGTCCTAATTTTGGTGCTATTATCCTTTCCTTCTTTTTTTCATAAATGAATATATTTTCAAAGCTTAGACCACCTAGGGTTGGCATAGACCTCTTTTACCTCCTGCATAAGCACAAGAATAATATATATACATGAATTTTATCCCTCTAACCACTAAATGAAAATTATATGTAAATTACACATACATAATTAGAATAAGCTGTGCAAAATTAAGGTTATCAATACTCATTCTACCCTTCTTTGACATACAATCATCTACAACCTTTTTAAGCTTAGCTTACTCAAATTTCAAGCCTTAAGAACATTCAAATCACTCACTTAAACCATCATAATAGCTTCACTTTCACTTTAACTGACACTTAGGTTGGGATAACTACATTGGGATTGATTCCTCTTTATAATTATTGGTATGTTTTAAAGTCTCATCATAATAGGGTTTTGAGGATGTCTAAGATACCCCACTAACAACATACTTTCCTAACTATATCAACTAAATTCCCTATAAATATGGAGGATTAGGGTTTTCTCAAAAAATCAATAAAATAAAATCATATATAGGTTAATAAAACCTCTGCATGCAAGAATAGGTTTGATAGACCTAGACATAAGTGCACATAGAATCTTAGAATAATTGTGCACATAATTCAATACCACAAAAATAGGGATAGTAGTGACACATGGATCTACTATATAATTAGGGTGATACTATAGAGGAGGTATTTTAACACTAGATCATATTTAAGACACTCAAACTATCCTCTACCTTATTTTTTTTCCTCTAAATCATTTGTCTCTATCATTTTCTATGCAAGTTCTCATTTATAACATTTATTACTATTTCTAGAAAGGTCAGATTTAGTCAATTCAATAACAAATTATTGGTTATATTTATTAAATATTTATACCCTTGTTTAGTTTACTCAACTCTTTAACAACAAAGGATTTACATTTATCTATGTCTTAAAAGGTTAAAAAAAAAGGTTTATAAAATAGAGAAGTTATATGACCTAAAACCCTAAATGATTAACACACCCACATGTCTCTTATTTTTTAAAGGTTGAAATTTGACTTTGATAGACTCAAGAATTATGTAGATTTTAAAATATCCCTTAGATAATTTGAATTTTGGGTCAAGTTTTTCATTATATTTAGACCTACAAAAGGTTATGTGAAATTTGAAAAAGAATCTAAAATGGATCCACACTTTTTCAGTCCAATCAACATTATGAAAAAAATTATCCCTATAATCTACCATTTAGGTATTCCTAATTATATTCATAAAATATATAATGTATTTCATGTTTTGTTAGTAATAAAATATGTGTCTAATCCATCTCATATTTGATGGGTTTTACCCCATTAATAGAGAAGAGCCAAAGCTCTAAAATATGCAAAGTTTAATAATTTTTTATTACTCTTAATAACATATTTATTCAAATGTAATGTGTTACATTTATAGGACTACAATATCATAAAAATTAGGAGATTAAACTAATCCTATAAAATCTCCTAAAAACTTATCATAAAAACCTATTCTACGTGATTTAAAAAAAGCCACTTACAATTATCTAATATCTTATTTTATTTTCATGTCTAAATTTTAGGACTAATTCCCAACATTCCCCCTTTAGTTCTAACATACACATAAATTTGTCTACCCTAAATGTGGATGTTGGGTTCACCTAAAAATGCATCTATTATATAAATTATTACATTTAAATACTCAAAAAACTCCAAGACTATAAATGACATAATAAGAAAATTAATCTTATATACTAAAGACAATGAACCGACTAAAGACAATAATTGACTCATATTAAAACGCTAACTATGACTCATCTTAACTTAAAATAAAACTATAAAATTGAATCTTAAAATTAAAATATACATAAAAAACCTAAAAATAGATGAGATATTAACCAAATTAAAAATAAATCTAAATACTACCTAAAAACTTATACTACAAACATTAGATTTTGGAACGAGTCATGTGTGATTTTGACATCACCACCAAGACAAATGTCATGTGAGATTCAAATATAAGATCATGTATGATCTAAAATTATTGGATAGACCAACATTAGGATAACCAAGCATCTAAATAATAAGAGATTACTACACACAATAAATGATTATGGGCAGAGGAAGGTGATGATATAAATTACAGATGGAGGCTGTCAACATTGGAGAATGGAATGAGCTTAGTGACAATGGTATGTGGAAGGTGGGAGTAGAGAGGTAGGTAAAGATCGATGATCTAGATGAAGGAGTTTTCCATTGCTATAAATAGATGGATGATGACAGACCTAAGTCAATCGAATGGTTGGATGGAGTGAGGTTTGTCAATGCTAAGAAGGTCCACAATTATTATCCTAAGGAGAATATGATGTTAGAGATCAATTGGAATGACAAGCCAAGGATAGAGTTGTTGATTTTGTTGTGTGGTCAAGATAGAATATGTTACTAGGGTGAGATATTGAGATCCATATCTATTTGAATCATTAATACACAAGATGAGATATTTGGAAAGTGAGCTCAAATTGAGATAAATAATAAATTGTTGGTTAGAATCTATGATAGTCATAGACATTTCTTTAACCATGTAATGATTTATGTGGGGATATTTACTTAGAGGATCTGAGTGAATGAACTAAGTCAAACTAGATCTAATTTATTCCAAAGATCTCATTGAGTATATTTGGGAGTAAACTATGCCAATGAGATCTAGCATGAGTAATACATAAATCTTTGTTTCCAAATGTGGTTATTGAAGAGGATCTTTTAGAAGATATGTATGGCCATGTGTAAACAATATACTCTCTATATTTTTTTAAAAATTTATTAGAATGCAAACAGTGAACAGGATAGGGAGTTCATGATGGATCTATATAAAAATTGTAAGAAAACTAAAAAAATCTAGATTTGATCTAAAATGCCATGAGAAATAATTTTACACAAATAAGTACGCACAAAACTATAATATAATACAACATTCACATAAATGATAACAAAATTGCACATGGTCTATATTACTCTTATGCTATAATCATGAACGCATAGCATTTCAAATGAAATAGCTTTCTCACATGGTCCACATCCATTGTCCATATTATGATTAAGGCCAAAATTGCAAAGAGGTCTATTAAACCTATTATGATACCATTTATGGGTTTTACCTCATTAAGGAGAAGATCCAAAGGCTTTGAAATGTGAAAATTACAATAATCTTTTATCAATATCAATAAATTGTGTTACATTTATAAGACTAAAATATCCTAAAAAATATGAGATAAAACTAATCCCATAAAATCTCCTAATAATTATCATAAACCCCTATTCTACGTTATTTAAATAAATCACTTACAATTATCTAATATATTGTTTTATTTGCATACCTATGTTAGGACTAATTCCCAATAATATTTTGGATTGAATTAATATTAAAGTGGTAGAATAAGAAACCATTCAGTTAGACTTAGTTAAGATCATATCCCATCAAAATGTTAAACTATGAAAGCAAGATATATAATAGGTGTTGGTCCAATGGAATAAAGTAAGTGATAATGTGAAACCTAGGGAGATGAAAATAATTAATGGTATAACTATCCCCACTTATTTATGTACACATTAAGATGAAATATCTTTAAGGTGGATTGTGTGTCATATCCAATATTTATAACTTTGAATGTGATTGAAACACCGTTGTAATAAGTTTCCTTTTATATTTTCATGTGTTTTATTATTGTTATGAACTATAATTTTGTATGAGTTTTATGTAATTGATATATATTATAATTTTTTTTACATTTTGATATTTATTTTCTACAATAGTTTATATCTTTATTCAGTCCATACATGTGTTTTTTATGTTTGTTCCATGCTTGTAGGTAGTTTGAAAAATGATTTGGGCCTATGAATAAAATAAATGGAGAACAAATAAAATAAAAACATACATGTCTAAATAATTAAAATGATGAAATATACACACACACATTTCCATAATTCCATAATTTTTTGTTGTGTTAAACCAATATTGTGCATATATTTATTTTGCATTGTGGCCCTTTACTAAGGTGGACATGGTTAAGAATTGATAGTTCTAATAGCCATGATTGGCATAGTGACAATAAATATCATTTTTATATACATGTAAATATTAGTATGAACATGAAACATGTAATAATTTTATGGAATTGAGTTGTTGTGTTATGCCACATATTTTATTAAGGTATTGTTATCACTTGAAAGTGCATCATTGCAAGAATGTGTGTATGTTCTCACTCATGTTGATATAGTGGAAACTCTCCTAGGTTTGAGACCTTATGTTCAAGATAATATCCATATTAATTTTTGGTTCCCATTTTTGTACTCACCTACTTATCTCTATAGTCTCTAATTCTATTATTTCTTAACTAGGAAAAGGGTGGGAGTAATGTTAAAGCTGAAAATGGAAACAAAAAATAAAAATTGGGATGATGCACCAATGTTAAGGTCAATTATGCCTATAATTGACATAATTTATAATCCAAATAACTTTCACACATTTATTTCATTCTCATGAAATGACCCTTACATTAGTATTTCACACAGAGGCCTTGATAAATTCACACTAGATAGGAAGGAATGAATAATGGTTAAATTCACTTCCAGATTAAGTAGAAATTAGACTTAGACACTTGGTATGACCTAAAAT